>OV656867.1:48670509-49270509 GCA_927399465.1 Sarcophaga caerulescens
TTATTATTGTTTAATGATGGATGTTTGCTGGTTCGTTTTTTTTATTGTTCTTTTAATTTTGTTGGTTTTATTTTAAAGAAAAATGCGTTTTGGTTTTGTCTTTGTAATTTTAATTTCAATTTATATTTATTTTTATTTATCAAATTCAATGTTTAGTTCTTGTGTTTTTTACGTTATTTTATTTACAAAATTGTTTTGTTGTAATTTTCACTTTGTGTCTTTATTTTATGTTTTTACTTAAATTTAATTTGTGTCCTTATTTTATGTATTGTTGTATTTGCTAATCTTTTTTGTCTTTAAATTGTTCACACTTTAATTTTGTAATATGTATTTTTAAATAATATTTGTTCTTGTTTTTTGTTTAATGAAAACGGTCACACTTGATCTACTGTTGAAACTAGAGTGAGTGTATATACCAAAAAATATTTTAATGTTAAGTTGTAATGAAAGAATGTTAAGAAGAATTCAAGTAAGTGCAAAAAATCAAATATAAAAAGAGAGAAAAAAGAACCGCTAACTAATTTACAGGGTGTTCCTTCCTGATGTGAACGTTGAACATTCCGGCCCCCATGCCTCGGTGAAATCTACCACAGGTTTTGAATGGGTCCTGAAAATAGATATCCCAAGGCACTTTTTTCGGCAACAACTTGACCGACCTCTGTATTGATGGCTCCGTCTCGACGTATATTGAAGTAAATATCACTGCCAATTTCCACTTCAACAATAGTGTTGGACTGAGGATCTATATCAGCCAATGAGTTGGGCGTGAAATCTTCTGTTGGGTCAACGGATATGGGTCCAGAATAGGGCTTCTTTGGAAGTAAATCCGTCATAAGGGCTGTTACTTGGATCGACCATTTATTATTTACGTTATGGGATCGCAAATCAAAAACAGCAAAATCATAAGCGTACTTTATGACGGTTTTGATGTTATATTTTTCGACAAATGATCTAGATACCCTAGACGTTGTTAGGGATCGATTGATGATGGCCCGTGTGCTGATCCAAGTATCAGCATTTCCAGTGTAGACTTTAATGGAGGCGGTGGGAACGAAAACCAAGTTCCAATTGAACAAAGGTGTTTCCGGTTCGATTTGTTTCGAAGGCCGTGGGTCGGCTCGTTTTAAATGCTGTTGGTCGGCTCGTTTTGAAGGCTGGGGATCGGGGCGTCTTGATGGCTGCGAGTCTTTCAATTGCATTGCATCATGTAGTAGTGTATTATGGCTTCTCTGGCAGATATGACACCCTTTTTCATTTTTGCAGTCTTCGGTTTTATGAGATCTTGCAAGACAGTTCAGACAATATTTTTTGACGACCATGAGGTCATATCGTTCTGTCGGATTGTAGCTTAGGAATTTCCTACAGGTGCGAATCGGATGATCTTTAAGACAGATGCCGCACGAAAATAGCCAATGTTCGGGTCTTTGTTGTTGTTGGGATGCCATACCTGTAAGTGTACAATTAGAACAATGTTAGTGTATGTAAATGATTAGAAGTTATATTAATTTGAAATTAAAACCACAATTTTGGTAATTGGTCTGGTGATGACTCCATTTTTTGTTTTGATGTCGACAACTCTACAGTTCTGGTCAGGTCCAAGATATGTTTTGATGATTCGACCCATTTGCCATTCATTGGGTGGCAAGTTGTTGTTTTTGATGACTACCAGATCGTTGATTTTAACGTTGTCCCTCTGAATCTTCCATTTGTATCTGCGTTGAAGTTCAAGCAAATATTCGGACTTCCATCTTTGGCAAAATGAGTGGTAGATGACCTTCAAGCGTTTCCAGCGGTTGATAAGAGTCAGATTTTCACTGCTTACATCTGGTTCAGCTGGGGTCAGTAATGCACTACCAATAAGGAAGTGTCCAGGGGTTAATGGATTAAGGTCATTTGGGTCATCGCTAGCAGGACTTAAGGGTCTAGAATTTAGGCACGATTCTATTCGAGTAAGAATTGTAGATAACTCTTCAAATGTGAATTTCAAGTTCGGTATCGTCTTTTTGAGGTGAGTTTTTAAGGATTTTACACCGGCTTCCCAAAGGCCGCCCATATGTGGGGCTCCTGGGGGAATAAACTTCCAGTTGATATTTTGATGACTAAAATGATGGGTGACTTGATTTTGAAGAGTCTTTATGAATTCTAGACGTTCTTTTCTGAGTAGTTCTGCTGCTCCGACGAAATTTTTCCCATTATCCGAATAAATGAGTGCGGGACATCCACGTCTTCCTATGAAGCGGGAAAATGCTGCTAAGAACGATTGGGTCGATAAATCACTTACTGCTTCAAGATGTACAGCTTTTGTGGCGAAGCATACAAATATGCAAATGTACCCTTTTGTAATGAGACACGCTCGGCCTGTGAAATTTTTGATGTCAAAAGGTCCTGCGTAGTCTAATCCAGTTGTAGTAAAGGGTCTTGATAATGT
The DNA here is from genome assembly GCA_927399465.1 of Sarcophaga caerulescens. Taxonomy (NCBI): domain Eukaryota; kingdom Metazoa; phylum Arthropoda; class Insecta; order Diptera; family Sarcophagidae; genus Sarcophaga; species Sarcophaga caerulescens. Next base: position 48,672,938 of record OV656867.1, read on the forward strand.
TGTACGTTCTGGTGGTAATGAAGCCATGATTTGATTTTGCGTCTGTTTTTTGTACAAAACACACGTTTTACAATTGTGAATTACGCTTTTGACCAAGGGTTTCAATCTGAATATCCAATATTCTGTGCGTAAGACTCGAGTCATTAGTTGGTTTTCTCCATGAAGAGTAATTTTATGTGTAAATTCTACTAGGAGTTGTGATAACTTCGAGTTATGTGGTAGCAATATTGGGTAACGCTCATTGTAAGTTAATGCAGGTGATTGAGCGAGTCGTCCATTGGCTCTAATAATGCCGTGGCGATCCATGAAGGGATTTAAGGTCAAAAGACTGCTGTGTGGGGATATTTTCTGCTTAAGTTTCAATTGTTTGTACTCATCTGGAAAATGATTTTGTTGAGTCCATATGATGAGTCGATGTTTGACGAAATCTATTTCTTCTCGTGTGATTTCTGCTGAAGATACGCGAAGATGGGTTCGGTTGGTTCCAGTATTTCCCCATAATCGTATGACATAAGCAAGCACTCGAAAGGCGCGTGATAGGTCTGAAAATCGATTTAATGGGTCTTCGCGTGTTGTGGTTGTAAATGCTTTTACAGTTTTAGCTTCTAGGTTTGTGTCACCTGTTTGTGTTGGTATCGGCCATTGATTTTTAGGCAATTTTAACCAGGAGGGTCCAAACCACCATAGGTTGTGGTTTTCCAGTTCCTGTGGAGTACATCCTCGGCTGGCTACATCTGCTGGGTTATCTTTTGAATCGATGTGTTGCCAATTTTGATTTCCAACCTTATTTAGGATTTCAGAAACACGATTTCCAACGAAAGTGTTCCATGAGCAAGGAGGTTTCTTCAACCAAGACAGCACGATTGTTGAGTCGGTCCAATAATATGCCTTAATATTTTGAATTTGAAGATTTGGTATTATTCCACATGCAAGGTTTGCTAATAATACGGATCCACATAGTTCTAGGCGGGGCAAAGATATTTGCTTAATGGGAGCTACACGGGTCTTTGAAGTCAGAAGAAATGTGAATACTGAGTTTTCCGATTGTATTCGAACATAAAGAGCCGCTGAATAGGCTTTTTCTGAAGCGTCACTGAAACCGTGAATTTCCACATTATTTTTCGGGTTAAATTGGATCCAACGGGGAATTTTCAATATATTTATTGTGGGGCAGTTTTTTATGAATTTTTGCCACTGTAGACAAGCCAAGGGTTTTAGTATGTCATCCCAGTCGACCTTATCCAACCAAATCTGTTGCATAATTAATTTTGCTTCTACTATTATTGGGGCTATCCATCCACAAGGGTCAAAGAATTTGGCAATTGTCGATAAAACTTCTCTTTTGGTGTAGTTTTCTTTTAATTCGACATCTGGTGCTGTAAATGTAAATGAGTCTGAAGAAATGTTCCATTTGATTCCAAGAGTTTTAGTTCCAGTGTTTTCTGACAAATTTAACCAATCGAGAGGTAGTAGGGCCTCATTTGGTAGATCTTGTATGACTCGTGGGTCATTTGATGTCCATTTCATCAGGTCAAATCCAGCAGATTTCAAAACTGTTGTAAGTTCTTTTCTTGATTTGATGGCGTCGATTACAGTGTGACCACCTGCTAAAACATCATCCACGTACATGTGTTGTTGTAGAGTTTTTGAAGCGAGAGGGTGAGTTGATTTGACATCTTCTGCTAGTTGAAGAAGGGTTCTAATGGCCAGAAACGGGGCGCAGTTGACTCCAAAAGTTACTGTCAGGAGTTCGTAATCCTCAATAGGATCCTTTTCTGTTTGCCGAAATAATATCCTTTGATATTTGGTTTGAGTCGGATCAATGAGTATCTGTCGATACATTTTTGTGATGTCTGCGTTGTACACAAAACGGAAGAATCTCCACTTCAGTATCAGATGCACTAAGTCCTGTTGAAGTATGGGTCCTGGATATAGTATGTCATTCAAACTCTTCTTGTTTGAAGACGGGCTAGAAGCGTTGAAAACTACTCTAAGTTTCGTTGTCAACCGTTCGGGTTTTATTACTGCGTGATGCGGCAGGTAATAATTTGGGTTTGTGTTGATTTCCAGGGGAGAAATTTTCCTCATATGTCCTAACTCAAGGTACTCAACAATTACTTGGTCGTATTGTTTTTTGAGTTCGGGTTTCTGGCTAAGCGTGCGTTCCATTCTCAAGAACTGTGCCATCGCTATGTTTCTCGAAGTTCCTATTTCTTCGCTATTTTTGAAGGGTAGGGTAACTATATACCTTCCTTTGTCGTTTCTTCGTGTTGTCGACATGAAGTTGTTTTCGCAAAATGTGTCCTCATCTGACCTCAAAATCCGTTTTGGGGTTTCCTCCACCTCCCAAAAGCGTGTGAGGATTCGGTCAAGGGACGTAGTGTTGAGTAGTGACACTGTTGTACTAGGTTGTGTCTTTGTTGAAATTGGTCCCCCCACAATCCAGCCAAATACTGTTTTTTGTGCCAAAAGGGATCCAATAGACCGCATCGGTGTGTCCATGCAATATATTGAGTGGCCCAAGTCGAGGCCTATAAGCAAGTCGATGGATCTGCTTTGATTGAATTGAGGATCTGCAAGTTCTAATTTAGCAGTCTCATTGAAATGTTGCAAATCTAATGTCTGTGGTGGTAAATTAGATGGAAGAGTCTTCAGGACTGGTGCCCAGACTTCTAATTTAAACTGTGAGTCCACCTTGGAGCAAAGATTGAATAAACATGCTTTGGTTGAAGTCTCTGAAACTGTTTGACTCAACCCTGTAACATGAACTAAATTTCTCTTGGTGGGTAAATTTAGTTTATTTTTCAACTTTTCCGACATAAAAGTTGATTGTGAACCAGGGTCGATGATTGCTCTTGCCTGGTACTTTTCGCCTCTAGTTTCGATCAATACAATTGCAGTAAATAACAAGGTTTCTTTCTCATTGGGAGACTGATTGCAATGTTTGCGCTCTTGCAGTGTCAAGGATGTGATGTTTGGTATGGAAAAGCTTGATGCTGATGTGGACTGTATATTGTAGTTTTGTGCCGCGATGCTCCTGCTAGATTGGGTCGCGTCACAATTCTGAACTAAATGTTGGGTTTCTGATCCCTTATGTAACAAAGTGTTGTGTCTTTGCTTACATAATCTACAACTGAATTTACTTTTACAGTCCTTAACACTGTGGTCAATAGAGAGGCAATTGTAACATGAATTTGTGACCTTTACAATGTGAATTCTGTCGTTAACGTTCTTCTCTAAGAACTTGGGGCAAGACCACAATTGGTGAGACTCTTTACAATCTTGGCATTTGTAATTTGAGTCATTTTTCTGTGCCCTATTTGCTGTCAAAAATTTTATATTCTTCGACCCAGTTTCATTTTGGGTCGTATTTAAGTGAAAAGTGTGAACTCGTTTTGGCCTAGATTTTAAATTATCTCTTTTTTGTTGTTCCGATTTTGTATTTGACTGTGTAATGGCCTCTATGGATTCCAGAGTCTTAGAATTGTGTGTCAAGAAAGTATTGAATTGTTCCCAAGTTGGAACTTTTGTAATTTCCTGAAGTGAATTTTCAAATTCTTTTAAAAGAGTCCGAGGGAGCTTTGTTGAGCAAATATATACCAGGAGTGGATCCCATGTGGCGGTTTCTATACCTAATGCATTCAATGCCTGAATACATCCATTGACTGTTCGCTGAAGTTTTTGAATCGATGAGCCTGAGTCTTCAGCTACGTTCGGAAGATCAAATAAAATTTTTAATTGTTCATTTACTTGAATCCGATTATTTTCGTATTGGGCCACAAGATTTTTCCAGGCTATGTCGAAGCCCTGGTTGGTCAATGGGGCATTTGAAACTATTTTCCTAGCATCTCCCCCAGTCTTTTGTATCAGATGAAAAAGTTTCTCAATTTTGCTAAGTCTAGAATTATTTATGTATAATGCTGTAAAGAGATCGCGGAAGGTAGGCCATGTCAAAAAATCCCCATAAAATGTGTCCGTATCGCAAGGTGGTAGCCGCACAAATGAGATGTCATGATTCTCCTGTGGTTGATTCTCAACAGCAGAAATCCGCTCTTCCTTCCTTGGATTCGATAGAGCTTGAATTTCCGCATTAATTGACCCTAAACACGTTTTGTAAGCAGAAAGAACTTTTTTATAACGATCCCGAAGCTTATTTTTATCGATGGGTTTTTCTTTCGAATCGTCTTTTATGTCCCTACACTCTTCATATGTCCTTTTGACCTGGGACCATATAGAGTCAAGTTCGACCCGAAGTACCTCAAGAGAGTGAATATTGTTCTCGGCCGCACTTTGTGTATAGTCCATTTCAAAATCCAACAGGTCATTTGTACAATTCACAAATTTATCGAGTGCCATTGTTATGGGTTAAAATTTAAATCGATAAAAATTAAGGATTAATTTGAGTCTAAAAAAGTCCCTGCTAGCGATTTCACAACAAGATATGTCAAAAATAATAATTAATTTCACGTTCAATTATTAGTATGGAGTTATTTTGTTTCCCCAGAAAATTATAAAAAAAGTATGGGTGGTAACCCTTTTTTGTTATGTTCTTTTTCTTTTTATTTTTTATTTAACAGCGGCAAGAAAAAATATTTTCTAAAAAGAGCTATTACACTTACTTGTTGTTGTTGTGTCTTCTTTTGAACCGCTACTTTTTATTCTGGGTCTCTTGTTGTTTGTGTCTGGTGTTGTGTTGTTGGATCTTTTTCTCGTTCTTTCCACTTTGCTTGTGGATTCTATTTTTTTTATAAAAAATTCAACTGTTTCTAAACCGTTATTTTTTTTTGTGCTTTTTTAATATTTTTTAATTTTTAAGCGACTTTTTGTTATTGTTTTTAACACTTTCACTTTATCCGGCTCGAAGGACCAAAAAATGTTTAATGATGGATGTTTGCTGGTTCGTTTTTTTTATTGTTCTTTTAATTTTGTTGGTTTTATTTTAAAGAAAAATGCGTTTTGGTTTTGTCTTTGTAATTTTAATTTCAATTTATATTTATTTTTATTTATCAAATTCAATGTTTAGTTCTTGTGTTTTTTACGTTATTTTATTTACAAAATTGTTTTGTTGTAATTTTCACTTTGTGTCTTTATTTTATGTTTTTACTTAAATTTAATTTGTGTCCTTATTTTATGTATTGTTGTATTTGCTAATCTTTTTTGTCTTTAAATTGTTCACACTTTAATTTTGTAATATGTATTTTTAAATAATATTTGTTCTTGTTTTTTGTTTAATGAAAACGGTCACACTTGATCTACTGTTGAAACTAGAGTGAGTGTATATACCAAAAAATATTTTAATGTTAAGTTGTAATGAAAGAATGTTAAGAAGAATTCAAGTAAGTGCAAAAAATCAAATATAAAAAGAGAGAAAAAAGAACCGCTAACTAATTTACAGGGTGTTCCTTCCTGATGTGAACGTTGAACAATTATTTTAAAAAACAATAATTATATTTGCATTTAATTTAATGTTTAATGACATCAAACAGATGTTATTCTTCAAGCACTTAACCACAGTCATAAAATTTTCAATTTTCCAGTATCAGAGTTATTAAGTTATTTCCAACCCGCAAGGAGAGGAGAATTTCTTTCCTAAGAAGGTTGGAGAATCTCGACCATATCTTCACAACTACAATGTCGTGCCATTGCAAAAATAACAACGATGTACACTGTAGAAAAAAATGTTGGATTAAAATACGACATACCAAGAGCTAGCTAATGCGTATAAACTCTAGAAATATTGAAGTGAAGTGAAGAAGTAGTTCTTCTTCATTTATATAGAAGTTCGTAATATTGAAGTGAAGAAGTAGTTCTTCTTCATTTATATAGAAGTTCGTAATATTTCTAGAGTTTATACGCATTAGCTAGCTCTTGGTATATCGTATTTTAATCCAACATTTTTTTCTACAGTGTACATCGTTGTTATTTTTGCAATGGCACGACATTGTAGTTGTGAAGATATGGTCGAGATTCTCCAACCTTCTTAGGAAAGAAATTCTTCTAGTGAAAATGTTTCCATATTCAACTACCTGGATAGTATATTGACGATGTACACAATTATATTAACTCTGGCAAGCGGTATTATATAAATATTGAAATAAAAGAATATTGAAATAAAACACATATTTGTTTTTACTTGGTTTGCAATTAACGAACTCATATTTAAACGTTTTTAAAAAGGTAAAAACGTAACAATTGGTGTCAGAAGTGGGATTGCAAAATCCAAAAGTGAAAATAAATAAAAATAAAAAAAAAATAAATAAATAAATAAAAATGAAACTATCCGAACTAAGAGTGGACCGGCTTAAACGAGAGTTGGGTAAACTAGAGCTGCAAACAGCGGGCACAAAGAATGAACTGCAGAGGCGGTTAAGAGAACAACTTCAGCTTCAGGGCATCGACATCGAATCCTACGAGTTCGAGGATGAAGAGGAACGAGAGTCAAAGGCCCCTGCAACCCCTAACGGTATAGACATTAATTCGTTGCTAGCCGCTATAATGGAAAAATTCAAGTATTAGCTGATAAACAAGAAGCTTCCCGAAAAGAAGAAAACCAAAAAATGCAAGCAGCAATTTTGTCAAAAATTGAAAAGGAGCGCGAAGCAACATCTGGAAAGCTGCAGGAAATCCATGAGTCGGTCAGCAAGAGAATCACTGGTGTCGAAGAAAGGGTGTCACACTTAGAAAGGACCGTTGGCACCAAAGTGAACGATTTGGAAAAGACCGTTGACACGAAAGTGAACGTTTTGGAAAAGATCTTTGACGGAAAACTCGTGATGATGGAGGAAAAGATCAACCACCTCCAGAGCCAGCGACCTGAACCAGTGCGAGTCGTATCTGAAAGTACCAGCAGGATAAAAACACCTTGCTTTGATGGAAGCTCACCCCTATCCGTCTTCAAATTCCAATTTGAGACAGTAGCCAGCAGAAACGGATGGGACGATGGAGAGAAGGCCTTGGAACTTATTTTGGCGTTAAAAGGTGTAGCAGCTGAGATACTAGAGACCATGCCAGCCAGCAGTAGAAATAACTATAACGACTTAATGGTGGCCTTACAGCGGAAATTCGGCGATGAGCACAAACGAGAGCTGTACCGCATGGAGTTGAGATGCCGGGCGCAAAAGCCAAACGAGTCATTGCAAGCCTTTGCAATGGAAGTTGAGAGGTTAGTGCAGCTTACATACCCAGGAGAAAACCACCCGCTGATAGACAACATTAAGACCGAGGCGTTTGTGAATGGTATACGCGACCCAGACATCAAATTAGCGGTATGTTCTACGCAGAAGACAACCTTTGGAGAGACCGTGGCCTTCGCACTAGCCCAAGAGACCGCTCGTACAATTTCAAGACCACAAGTTAGCAAAGTGCGAAGAATGGAAGTCGTGGAGGAAGAAGAATGCCTGTTAAATAAACTTAAACAGATGCTGAAGCAAGTTTCGGAAGAAAAAGGACAAAAGGCTAAACTTAAATGCTTCAACTGTGGAAAGGCTGGGCATTTCCAAAGAAACTGCAAATCGCCACGTAAAAGATCCAGATCCGTCTCACCATCTAGGAATAATAAACGGGCGAATTAGCAACCATCTTCACAAGAGTCCCTGTTAAACTAAAACGAGCTAGCACTAAGGGGCAAGTGCTGGCTCCCACAAGCGAGGGCCCCACAATCTCAATATCAGTGATGCAGCAAAACAACAGCAACCTTACGGCGTGTGGGTACATAAATGGCAGACAACACATCTTCACTATAGACACCGGTGCGACGCAGTCTTTCATCAGACCTGATGTAGTGAAGGGGAAGTGTGAGGCACTTAGCAATGTAAGACTTAGGACAGCTACTGAAGAGTCTGCCACCGTCCACGGAAAAACAGAGGCGAAAGTGACGATAGCCAACATCAGCGTAAGCCACTTTATGATAGCTCATGGTATCAATTTGAATATGGGGCAACAAATAATGAGTTGGCGAAATGTAGAGATACCTCTTGACGTCGGATACAAGCATCAAGTGCACGCCAGAAGGATAGTTGCTGTCGAACAGCAAAAACTACCACCTCAAAGTGAATCATTGATATGGGCGAGTATGGAGGGAGATTGTGAGGAAAACCGCTTGTGGGTTGTGGAACCAGCAGAAATACAGACGGATTTAATATCAGCAAAGGCCCTCGTCAAATCTACAGAACAGGGAATAGTCCCGGTGAGAGTGCTAAATCTATCAGGTAATGAAAAAGTCATCTGTAAAAACTCAGAAGTCGGTCAATGTGTTCCAGTAGGGGCGGTAATAAACAGCGAACAATCGCCGCAAACTGCCGAAATGTCAGCCAAGGATCAAACGGAATTTGGTGCAAATGTGGAGAAATGGGTAGCAGGCTTAGCAGCTCCAGAGAGAAATAAAGCCAAAAAGCTGCTAAAGAGGTATGCATGCGCTTTCGCCACGAACAGTAAAAAACAAGGAAGAACAGGCATGGTCAAACATGAAATTGATACTGACGAAGCGAGACCGATAAAACAGGCACCCAGAAGCATACCCTGGCGAAGCGTAATGAGGTTAAGGAGTTAGTCGACGAAATGACGAAGAGCGGCGTAATAGAACCATCATCGGGTCCGTGGAGCTCACCTGTAGTCTTAGTAAAGAAGAAAGATGGCAGTACAAGATTCTGCGTAGACTACAGGAAGCTGAATGGTGTCACCAAAAAGGACAGTTACCCGCTACCGAGAATTGACGACACACTCGACACGCTAGCTGGAACGAAGTGGTTCTCCACATTGGATCTACAAAGCGGTTATTGGCAGGTGGAAATTGCAGACATGGACAAGGAGAAAACCGCATTCAGTGCGAACGGCGGCTTATGGCAGTTTAAAGTCATGCCATTTGGACTCTGTAATGCTCCGGCCACATTCGAGCGGCTTATGGAACGTGTGCTAAAGGGACTGTATTGGAAGACTTGCCTGGTGTACCTCGACGACATAATAGTGATGGGCAGAACTTTCGACGAACACCTCAAGAACCTGGGAGAAGTTCTGCAACGAATAACAGCTGCTGGACTAAAATTAAGCGTAAAGAAATGTGCATTGTTCCAAAAACAGGTGAAATATTTGGGGCATCTTGTAACAGCAGACGGAATATCTACGGATGAAGATAAAATACGAGCAGTAAAGGACTGGCCTCGTCCCCAAAATCTTCATGAACTACGTAGCTTTTTGGGACTATGCACATACTACAGACGCTTTGTGCCTAACTTTGCTAGCGTGGCTACAAGCTTGCATGAACTCACCAAGAAATCGAAAGCGTATCAATGGGGTGAGTCACAAGAAAAGGCGTTCCAGACACTAAAAGATCTATTGTGTGCTGCACCGGTTTTGGCGTAACCAGTCCCAGGAGAAAAATTCATTTTGGACAGTGATGCTAGCGGATATGGTATTGGTGGTGTACTTTCCCAAGTGATCAATGGCACAGAGAAAGTAGTAGGCTACTATAGTCACACACTGTCGAAGCCGGAACGAAATTATTGTGTGACCCGACGTGAACTACTTGCAGTGCTGGAGTGCATAAAACATTATCACAAGTACCTGTATGGCCAACATTTCCTGCTAAGGACTGACCATTCCGCACTGAGATGGCTGCTGCAATTTAAGAACCCGTTGGATTGAGCGCCTCCAGACTTACGACTTCAGCATTGAACACCGAAGAGGCATAAAACATGGGAATGCTGATGCTCTTTCACGCCGGCCTTGTAATTTGGAGTGTAAACATTGCGTGAAAGCTGAGAAAAAGGAATCCATCGTCGATATCCGGCTAACGCGGATGGAAGCCAATGAAGACTGGTCCCAAGCACAAAGGAGTGACCCAATATTGACGAAGATAATAGCAGCGAAGGAGGAGGACAGACGACCTACAAGAAATGAGATATCCGCAGAAGGTCCTCTTACAAAAGCATATTGGGCACTATGGGACAGCTTAAAAATCATAAATGGGTGTCTATATCGACTTTGGGAAAGCGCTGATGGCAAGACCTCATCCAACCTATTGGTAGTGCCTTCCTCCAAAACGAAAGAAGTGTTAAAAGAGTTCCATAATGGAGCCAGCGGAGGACATCTTGGAGTGACAAAGACGCTGGAAAGGCTAAAACAACGTTTTTATTGGGTTGGATGTCAGCAAACAGTAGCGGATTGGATAGCAAACTGTACCCAGTGTATTGCAGCTAAAGGTCCAGTAAGAAGAAGTCGAGGTCAGATGCAGCAGTATAACTCAGGCGCACCTTTCGAGCGGATAGCGATGGACGTAGCAAGCCCTTTTGTAAATGTTTTTGTGAACAACTGGGTATGCCGCTACGGGGTTCCAATAGAACTACATTCCGATCAAGGCAGAAATTTCGAGTCAGCTGTATTCAAGGAAATGTGTGAAGTATACGGCATTAAGAAGACTCGAACGACACCGCTTCACCCACAGTCAGACGGAATGGTAGAACGGTTTAATCGCACCCTGGAGGAGTACTTGCGGAAAGTAGTGAGCGAGCAACAGAAGGACTGGGACGAACACATTCCGAGGTTTCTACTGGCTTACCGATCTGCAGTCCATGATTCAACATCTAGATCACCCGCCAAGGTAATTTTTGGGACTGAGATAAAACTGCCCGGAGACTTGGAGTTTGGAGTTAAGCCCGTCACAGAGAGGGATGCTACATGCACTGGTAAAGAAGAGAGCCTAAATGAACTCCATGAATTTGTGCGCACCCGAATAAAAATGGTCAGCGATAGAATGAAAGCCAGGTATGATCGTGCAGCAAACACGGAGGGCTCCATGAGGGACAAATGGTTCTACTATACAACCCAAAGCAGAAGAAGGGATTATCTCCCAAGCTACAAACCAGCTGGGATGGACCGTACAAAATAATTAAACGGTTAGACGATGTCGTGTACAGGATACAGAAAGCTAACAGCCCCCGAACAAAAATGAAGGTCGTACACATAGAGCGACTGGCAAAATATGGGAAAAGAGATAATGAGCCTATTCGGGACGAACAGGCTTAAGTGGGCGGCAGTGTTACGCAAGAACAAACGAAACGACCTAATATCGTTTCACATAAAAACAATAAACAAAAGCTACCAGCTACACTAACACATGTGTACATCGAACTATACATAAACCAACAATGACATCAGTATGAGTATGAGAGAGATAGATAACGCAAACACACATAAGCGAACGTACAAGAGGCAATGTGTATACAATACACAAATGCACACTAACAAATACATCGAACATCTTCCAAATATACCAACAACAACAAGCATGAGAGCAAAAGGGATGGACAAGTAAGCATACGCAACAACAAGTAATGCAGTCGCCATAGAGATTTCGAGAGCGCGAAGCCGCTAACGTTCTTATTCAAGAACGTTCGATGTACTGTTCATGTTGGACTATAAAAGGGCAAGACAAAGCAGACGAGTAAGTCAGTTGTAATTGAGTCAGTCTTGAGTGAAGTTGCGTGCGAACAAAATAGTCGTGTTTGAAGATATCGGTTGCGAGCAGAATAGCGAATAGTTGTGTGTGAATAAAAGCGAACAAGAAATTATTGTTGTATCGGTTAAGTGTGAACAGTGGCACAAAAGTGTGAACAATAAGGAGAGAATTTTATTGAAATAAAACACATATTTGTTTTTACGTGGTTTGCAATTAACGAACTCATATTTAAACGTTTTTAAAAAGGTAAAAACGTAAAAATATATTTGTTTTTACTTGGTTTGCAATACACGAACTCATATTTAAACGTTTTTGAAAAGGTAAAAACGTAACAATATTTATATCAAACACACTTTGTCCTATTGAAATTTAAAGATAGGAACTTGAATATATAATAGTTTGCTGTTCTTTTGTATGTATGTATGTATATAAAATAATTAATATTTTTAATTGCACTTTTTATTTAAAAAATAAAAGTTTTATACCTTCCGCTGGCTAATTTAGTACAACATACGCAGCAACTCGAGCTTTATAATCATTATAGGCAGCTATGCGGAAAACAAACATATAATCACCAGCTGGAAATGGTATCATTTTGAACATAATCCAATCTAAAATTAAATTTTCAACAATACTATTATGCTGCAATGAAAATAAAAAAAAACAACAATTAATTGTTTTATGCTGCTATGCTACATCAATGTTCCAAAAATTAAAACACTTACATACATTAAAGGGACAAGTGTGATTAATATTTGAACTTGTCTTGACTATGAAATAAATTATTTTATAAAATGGCATCTTATTTGGATTCTTTAAGAATCCACAAAAATTCGTTGTCGTATTATACATGAATGGTTGACAACGCTGACTGGAGCTTTTAACAAAAAAGGCAGCAAAGAAAATTTTTTTTAAATAATTTCACTTCCAAATTGCCTGAACATTGCTACATACGGATACATTATTGACTGGCAACTGATGCAAACGAACATGCACATAAAGGCCTATTTTGTCACGGCTAATAGCTTTCAGGTAACATTTCTTAAAATCCCCAAATGGTTTATCGTACTCCACGCAGTCTATTTTCGTTAATTTACGTTAATTTAAGTGTCTTTGTTTTAACTTTGAACGGTTGATAGTAGAGGAATATGGTACAAAATGTTTTTATTTTCAAATTTATACGCTGATGCCGCATCATGTTGAGTTTTTGAACTAAGAACTCCACATTGGCTGTAAGTTAGAAATGTATTGTAATTGTTAATTTTTATTTTTGTCATGTTTTTTTTTTGCTAATTATACTCATTAAATGATAGTCATGATAACATAATTGATTTCATGTTTACTCAACTGGAAAAAGTTTTAGCAAAAAAAAGTTAGTGAATGGAATGGAATTAATTTTTGCTATTGAACTTGGTTGAAACCGAGGACCTACCTCCTTCGAACTTGATCATATGTGTTGACAGTCAAGCTGCAATCAAAAAACTGGGATCCCATCTAGTCAAATCAAAGGGCGTCAGGAGTTGCATGGACTCTCTACAGCGTTGACTCGGACACAACACCCGCCTCTACTGGGTTCCGGACCACAGTGGCATAGAGGGAAATGAAAAGGCGGACAAACTGGCATGGAAAGGTTCGTTGATGTCTGAGGAAAAGACTATGAAAGGAATATAAGAGACCCTACAAGAATACTTTTTCAAATTGGAAAAAGCAGCATGGAATTCAACAAACCGTAGATGGTCCAACCGTAGTCTAGTAGGTAGTGTGTTGGCTTATTAGAAGTGAGGCCACGGTGCCAACCCCAGGTCAGAAATATTAAAAAATATATTCTTCAACGACTTCCTCTCAGCAGATTTCTGGTAAAACCTCCAAAATCTCTCGGAGTCGACTTTAAACATTAGGTGTCACCACTAGAGTATTCAAAAAACCGGTCTATTCCAAAAACCGGTTTTCGAATAATTCGAAAAATTGAATTTTTAAAAAAACCGGTTTCGAATACGGTTTTGTATAAAAAAAAACCGGTTAACCGGTTTTTCTTATTTTATTTTATAAATTGTTTATATATTAACAAGGAATTCAATATTTATAATACATTTATGCAATGTATATGGTTTTATAAATATTACAGTAGGACCTTGATTATCCGTGATTCTATTATCCGGCAACATCAAATTTTTTGCATCGACTTAATTTTATTTTGGATCGACTTAAATTTTTCTGCATCGTTTAACCGTGATTACCTCTATTATCCGTGATTATAAGCAAAAATTGTTTTCTATTATTTTGGACAAACAAGCGAAAAGGGGAATTCCCTCTTTAGTATACGAAATCCTTATGTACTGTTTTCTGACAAAATTATTTTTTTTATATTTTTGAAACATGTATGTATGTATATAAAATCCTTGAATTATTTAGTTTTTATATACATTTTATATACCTACATGGAAGTCGCCGTAGTCTAGTAGGTAGTGTGTTGTCTTATTAGACGTAAAGCCCGGGTTTCGCATCAAAACGAAATATGAAAAAAAAAATATTTCTTTGGCGACTTCCTCTCTGCAGATTTCTGGCAAAACCTCTGAGAGTAAATAAAATTCTCATAAAAAGTTTCCAAAATCTCTCGGAGTCGACTTTAAACATTAGGTGTCGCCACTAGAGTATTCAAAAAACCGGTTTCGAATACGGTTTTGTATAAAAAAAACCGGTTAACCGGTTTTTCTTATTTTATTTTATAAATTGTTTATGTATTAACAAGGAATTCAATATTTATAACACATTTATGTAATGTATATGGTTTTATATTATAAAGAACAAAATGAAACACATTTTAAGAAATTATTAGTTTTAAAATCATTTTTATAACAAAAATTTTTAAAATTCATTTTCTATAAAAAATAACAAAAAACAACAAAAAGAGGTATAAATCAGGTATAAAAACTTATTCCAAAACTTAGTTTTTTCTAAAATAATACTTTAAAAATAGTATGCAATTTAAATGATTAGCTTTTAAGCGATTTTTTTGTTTGTTTTTAATAAAACTTGATGTTGAAAAAACCCGCTCGCTGAATGTTGAAGTTGGACAGATTGTTAAAAGGCAGTTATATAAGATTTCCAGCTTTTCCGTTCTTTTGTTGCATTTATCCAGGTATATAAAATCATCATATAAGGATGAATGCTGTTTTCTGGTCTTTTTTGGATTTTGTATACTACTTATTGTGCTGTTTAAATCGGAAATTAGACTTGTAGAATTATCAATTTCAAAACTTAAATCAACATCAGAATCAACTAATTCTTCATCCAGCTCATTGCATGGAAATAAACAATTATATAATTCCACAGCAAACTCTTTGGATTCTGCTTTAGTGGAGTATTTCAAAATGTGGTCATTAGTTGGGTGCTTTCCTGAACTTAAGTAAACTATAAGGGTGTTTACTACTTTTATTCTGCGTTCATTAAGTCTTATCATAAGCCTGTTACACAATTCTTGTGCATATTGTGTGTTAATTTTGCTTAAGTTGTTGAATAAGAATTTACTAATTGCTTCGCCCTCTATAAGTGTTGCAGAATCCTTAGATAACTCTTTTATAGCCATTTCCAATGGTTGCAAAATTTTCTTTAGATTTTCAAGAGCTTCGATTTCTATAGATGAGAAAGGTATTAAAGAAAAGTCTAGCAAAGCATAATTTACACATTTCCATATTCTTAAAAAATTTTCAATCATTTTTGATAATGAATTAAATCTGTGTTTAACATCGGATATTAACTTTAACTCTTTACCGTCTTGGTTTTTAACAAAATATTGGAGCCTTTTTTGTTTTTCATTCGATTTATTGAAAATCTTTACATATTTGCGTAATTTTGCTACAACATCTCCCACTTCGGAACAGACATTAAGAGAAGCATCTATGTCAATGCCAATTTCAAAATCTTCCTCGCTGTTTTTATTTCCGTCATCTTCTAACATTTCTTCTTCGCTGTCATCAATTTTCTCAGTAGAATCTTTTCTAGAGTAGATAACATCTACTACGCACAAATGGATGGCATGATTCATGCAGAGCTGTGACTCGAGAAAAATATTTGTACCATATTTTTTCATTTCCGCAGCTCCGTCATGTGTTGAAGCAACGACATCAGTTTCAAGTGACAAGTTAAATTCATCCAGTTCTTGTTTTACTATTCAATATTTACTGCCGTACCACGAATTTTAATTTCCTCTAAACCCAAGTTGAACACTTCATGTGTAGGTTTTGTAGGATTATATGACCGTAATGAGACATTAACATATTTTATATTTGAGTTGTCACTCCACTCATCAACTATTATTGAAAATCTCCCATTTTGTTCTTTAATTAGTTTAAAATTGTCAATAGTTTCCAAGTTTTTAGTTTTATAAAACTGTTCAATCAAACTCTAAATTGTATTTTCACTTTCTGGCATTTTAAGTCCTTTCATTTTTAAATAATCTATTATTATTTTCGAATTTTTTACGGCTCTTACCGACATACCATACCGAAACGCATCTAGCAAAAATTTCAGCGATATCATTGTTTCTTTTAACCGGCAACTTGGTAAATAAAATTTTTTCAACATTTGATGATGACGGCGCCTCTTTGTCTGCAGATTTGCTTGGCAGTTCAATTTTATGAACATTGCGAAGGTGATTTATCAGTCCGGATGTTGATGATCCCCGGCAGCTCAAAATTTTTGGGCATTTCGTGCATCTTGCTGTTTGAGACTTGTTGTCATTTTTTGTAAAATATTTGCAAACGCTGCTCATTTTTAATAAAATAGAAAAAACTGTAAATTATTTATTAATTCATATACAATTTTTGCTTACCTTAGTATTTTTAAAAACTATGGACATGTAAACAATTTATATTTAGTTTTTTTTTTTAATATACACAAGTAAATATAAATCAAATTGATGGATATTTTAAATGAAGCTGTGTTTAGCTTGCATATAAAAAAGCGTAATAAGGAAGTGTTCAGAATAAAAATCTAGAAAGATTACATAAAAGCCGAACATTTTTATATAATTACTTACTTACTTAATTGGCTATAACAACCCGATTAACGGGTTTCGGCCTGCCGCAACACATCCTTCCAGGCGCCTCTGCTTCTTGCGCGCCTACGCCAGTTGGTCACACCAATCGATGACAGGGCTTCCTCGATTTGGTCCTTCCAACGGATACAAGGTCGTCCTCTTCGCCGACTTCCGCAGATCCCCGCAACAAATACCCGTCTCGCCGGAGCATTCTCCTCCATTCGAACGACATGACCGAGCCAGCGCAGCCGCTGGATGTTAATACGCTGTACAACGTCTATGTCGTTGAGGAGCTCATACAGCTCACTGTTGAATCGGATGCGGAAATCACCGCCAACTCGCACTGGACCGAAGATCTTACGTAGGACTTTTCTCTCGAACACTCTCAAGGCAGCTGCATCAGTTCTTAATAGGGTCCATGCTTCTGCGCCATAAAGAAGCACGGGTAGGATGAGCGTCTTGTAGAGTATTAGTTTCGTCTTACGAGAGAGGTCTCTGCTACTCAATTGCCTATTGAGACCATAGTAGCACCTGTTGGCAAGAGTAATGCTGCGCTTGATCTCCAGACTGACATCATTTTCGGTGGTAACGGCGGAGCCAAGATAAATGAATTCCTTGACTGTATCAAAAGTATAGTTATCGGCCGTAATTTGAGAATCAATACGCCGCACGTCTCTACATGTCGATAACATATACTTTATTTTGCCCTCATTTACTGCCAGACCCATGTTCTTAGACTCGCGTTCAATAGCACTAAAGGCAGCAGTGACATCTCGCTTGGTACGCCCTATGATGTCGATGTCGTCAGCGTACGCAAGCAACTGGACACTTTTTTGAAAAATAGTGCCATTGCGATGCACTCCCGCCTTCCGCAGAACACTCTCCATGACGAAGTTGAAGAGGTCGCATGATAAGGGATCGCCTTGTCTGAAACCTCGCACGGTATCAAAAGGTTCGGAGAGGTCCATTCCTACCTTGACGGAGCTGCATGAATTGCTCAACGTCATTCTGCATAGCCTTATCAGCTTCGCAGGTATACCGAGCTCAGACATTGCGGCAAAAACACGATCCCTTATGGGGCTATCGAAAGCAGCCTTATAGTCGACAAAAAGATGGTGGGTGTCGACTTGATTTTCGTGGGTCTTTTCCAGGATTTGGCGTAGTGTGAAGATCTGGTCGATGTTGGACTTGCCAGGTCTGAAGCCGCACTGATAGGGTCCAATTAGTGTTTTGACGAGTGGCTTCAGTCGTTCACACAATACGCCTGTAAGAACCTTATATGCGATAGGGCTTATACCCCTATAGTTGGCGCATATCGTAGGGTCTCCCTTTTTCAGGACAGGACAGAGGACACTGAGTTTCCAATCGTTGGGCATACTTTCCTCTAGCCATATTTTGTAGATGAGCTGGTGCATGCGCTCTACCAACCGGTCTTAAACAATTCAGCGGGGAGGCCATCAGGACCTGCCGCTTTATTGTTTTTAAGACGCATAATTGCGACTTTAACCTCATCATGGCTAGGTGGCGGGATCTCCACGCCGTCATCATCGATCGGGTTCGGAACATCATCTCTAGAGGCGGTATTGATGTCGTCATCGCCTTGCAGCAGAGTAGAGAAGTGTTTCCTCCACAACCTCAGCACCCCCTGCGGATCTGTAACCAGGTTTCCATTCTCATCCTTGCAGGAAGACGCTCCGGGCTTATACCCCTTGATAGAATCTTCGAGCGTCATTCCTACATCTGTACATCTCGACTTCCTCACGCTCACGCCTTTCCTGCTCCCTCTTCTTGCGTCTGAAAAGGCGTCTCTCATCCCTTCTCCTCTCTCTGTAATTTTCGACAATGGCTCGCGTAGCGGTCGACTGTAACGTTTTTCTGTATGCGGGGTTTTTCGCTGCAGCTGCCTCGCGACACTCCTCATCGTACCATTGATTTCGTTGGGGTGGGCGCTCGAAACCAAGGACTGTTTCCGCAGTATTGCGCAAGGAGTGGGAGATGTTGGCCCACAATCCGCCAATGTCGTTGAGATTAGATGGGGAACGACGGAGCTTATCAGAGAGTTGAGCGGAGAACGCCTCAGCTGTCCTTTGTGATCGCAGCTTCTTAACGTCCAGCTTTCGCAATGCACTAGAGCGCGCAGTCCTCGAAGCGCAAATGCGCAATCGAAACTTGGGTGCGACAAGGTAGTGGTCCGAGTCGATGTTTGGACCTCTAAATGTGCGCACATCTAGTACACTGGATACATGCCTTCCATCAATCACAATATGATCGATCTGGTTGGATGTTGATCGATCGGGGGACATCCAAGTGGCCTTGTGAATGTCGAGATGCTGAAACCTGGTGCTACATACTACCATGTTACGCGCCGCGGCGAAATCGATCAGCCTCATACCATTGGAGGTAGTGTTCGCGTGGAGGCTGAACTGTCCGACAGTGGGGCCAAAGATACCTTCCCGCCCGACCTTCGCATTAAAATCCCCGAGGACGATTTTGGCGTCGTGGGCCGGGCACTTATCGTACACGTCCTCGAGCTTAGCGTAGAAGGCATCTTTAACCACATCGTCCTTTTCTTCCGTCGGGGCATGAGCACAAATTAGGCTGATGTTGTAGAATTTTGCCCTGATGCGGATTGTGGCTATTCTTTCGTTCACTGGCGTGAACCCAGAGACGAGGTGACGAAGTCTCTTATTAACCACAAATCCGCACCCGAATTCGTGCTTATCAACATGGCAGCTGTAATACACATCGCAAGATGCTAACCTTTTGCATCCTTGTCCTATCCATCGCATTTCCTGTATGGCAGTGATGTCCGTCCTACATTTCATGAGGGCATCCGCCAGTTGGGCGGAAGCGCCTACCCTGTAAAGGGTGCGGACGTTCCATGTGCCTATTCTTAAATCGTTGTCCTTGAAACGTTTGCCGTGGTCGTCAACTTTAGAGGGGATCTTTATAGAGGCTATTGTTGGGGTTTTCATTGGATGGGATTTTTACGTGGTGGGTTCCAAGCCCTACGCACAACCCGAATTTAACGTCCAGGGGATTGGACGTCGCTGCACGCATTAGTTAACATCTAGTGGGTGCTAGAATGCCATCCAAGAGGGGCCACGAGGAGGCTGCGTGTCAACTTGAATACAGCAAAAACAAGGATCGTCCTGGTGGTCGCCATGTTGGCCACAGTCAGAAACTTTACCTTGTTTGCATGCATTCCATCCCTCCCTTTATATAATTGTATATGTATTATATAAAAGAAGGTAATTTTAAAAAACCGGTTATTCGATATAAAAAAACCGGCTTGTCGAATACTTCGAAAATATGAAATATTCGAAACCGGTCGGATTTTGAATGTTCAAAAAACCGGTAAACCGGTTTTCCGTTTCGGTTTTTAAATACTCTAGTCGCCACTCATGTCTAAAATTAACACACACAACATAAGTGGTGTAAGAAGCTAGGCCGTAATCCTGACTAAAGGGTTGCAATGACCAATTATGTATGTATGTATCCAGCAGTGGACAATAGGAAAACCAAGGAACTACTTGAGTTCAACTAGAGACTGATTGGCACTATAACGGGAATTCTAATAGAACACTGCGATATTGGCAGTTTCGCTGATAAGCTCGCTCTGCCCCAATTGGATTATTGTAGAAGCTTCCATGATGTGGAGGAATCGGAATTGGTACAACACCTTTTATCTAATCAACAGACATTCTCGGTTTTTGCTGACAGAACATTTAAAGAATTGGGCAAAGTGGGGAACGTGCCACTAAGGGCATTGGTCGGTTTCATCCGGCCAACCACCAACGGATCATGGCAAGGGGGCTTACCTCACGCAGTGGTCAATATGGGCCACAGAGTGAACTTGCCTGTGAACGGCAAGCTAAAAAAGATTAAATGGGATATGCTTTTTTTTTTTTTATTTATTTATTTTAAAAATCGAATCTTCACCTTTGTGAAATAACGATTTGTGTATCAAATCTTAAAGCTAAAAACCGTTACTCAGTCCCGCCAATGCTGGACGTGAAATTGTTATATTGCTGATTTTGATTGGGTTTCCGGTTTTGCGGATGACTTTATATCAGGTCTGTAGTAACTCTTCTTTTTAATCGGATATGTCTTCCACTACCTAAGATTGCACGACCCAGGGGATTTGGGTGAATTTCAAGCTTACTCAAGTAATTCACAGCATACTTTGCGATTTCGTCCTTAACCAAGGGTACATTTAGATCTTTATGGATGTTTGAATTTTTTAGGTACCAAGGGGCATTTGTTATAGTTCTCAAAATTTTGTTTTGCTGCCGTTGAATGCGTTCAACATTTGTCTTTGAGGCAGTACCCCATAGCTGAGCACCATAGCTCCAGATTGGCTTCAAGATAGAGTTGTAGATAAGGAGCTTGCAATCCAAGTTTAGCACTGAATTTCTTCCAATAAGCCAATTTAACTGGATCATTTTTAGTTTAAGTTGCGTCATTTTGGCTTCTATATGGGGCTTCCAGGTAAGACGGCGGTCAAGATGAATACCTAAGTACTTTACGTCTGCTCGTTGGGGAATTTTTTTATTATTAATGAACACTTCTGGACAAGATTTTTTGCGTAGTGTGAACGTAACGTGGGTACACTTGTTTTCGTTAACCTTCATTCTCCACAACTTCAGCCATGACTCCAACTCTACTACATGGTTTTGCAGATGCCGAGTTGCTTGTTGAGGGTTTTCATTAATGCTTAAAAAAGCTGTATCATCTGCAAAAGTGGAGATATGAACATTTCTACTTGTTGGCATATCGGAAGTATAAATTAGGTATAATATTGGCCCCAAAACACTGCCCTGTGGCACTCCGGTGTTAATGTCCTGGGTCTCACTCACATATTCACGTTCTTTAACACGAAATTTTCGTCCGGTTAAATAGCTCAGTAGTAAACGGCTGACGTTTGGTGGCAATTTTTGTTTCAGTTTATGAGCCAGCCCCTCATGCCATACTTTATCAAATGCCTGAGAGACATCGATAAAGAGTGCTGAGCAGTACTTTTTCTCTTCAAAAGCCTTTCTTATAACGTTAACTAAGCGATGAGTTTGTTCGATTGTGCTATGCTGTCGTCTAAAACCAAACTGATGGTCTGGAATGCATTCCCCTTCATTAAGCATAGGGATCAACTTTTTAGTGAATGCTTTTTCAAAAAGTTTAGATACATGCGATAACAGACTTATGGGCCTGTACGACTCAACATTTGTGTGATCCTTACCAGGTTTAGGGATCATAATAATCAGTGATAACTTCCATGCTCGAGGATAATATTCTAAGCGGAAAATAGCGTTAAATATAAAAAGAATTAATTTTCGAACTGATCGTGGTAGCTCTTTAATCATTTTGTTGCTAATTTTATCGATTCCGGGCGCCTTTTTAGGATTTAAGTCGTCAATGGCCTCTTCTATATCTCGTAAGCAGAATCTTAAATTTGCAGCGGAGCTGAATAGTGGAACAAAGGGCGGCAGTTCTTGTGTAACTTCGTCTATGTTAGGGGAGAATACATGGCTAAGATGATTTGCAAACAGCTTGGCTTTTTCCTTCTCGTCTCTTGCCCATTCGCCATTTGGTTTTTTTAACGGTGGCCTATTTATTATCGGTCTTTTTATATTCCTTGCTGCTCTCCAAAGAGAATGATAAGAGTCTGCGGTTGAATCAAGATTTTCAAGATATCTCTTCAGAGAAGCAGTCCTACGTGACTCCAAAAGACTTTGAAGCCTAATTGTGCAGTTTCTTAACTCAGTCTTGATGCTAGGAGATCTATGCCGTTGCCATGCTCGTCGTAGTCTTCTTTTTTCAACTAGAAGCTCTTCAACGTCTGCGAAATATATTCTTTTCTCTTTAATTTCTCGGCGAGGCAGATTTGCATGCTGAGCAGCCTTCTTAATGTTTTCCTCTAGCTTATCTATTGATTGGTCAATATCATGCAGGCTTCTAAGTGGTACGTTCTCTGTACAATGTGTGCTCAAATATTTTTTGTATTTCAACCAGTTTATTCTGCCCGTCTGAATCTCGCATGGATGAGGAACCCGGCTAGGCAACAAAACTTCAACAATACTTGGAGAGTGGTCTGAAGACAATTCATATAACGATTTAACCTTTAGGTTTACTGCAGGTATACCTTTGACTACGCCAAAATCTATTAAGTCTGGGATCTTGCTTCTATCAGCAGGCCAATATGTGGGCTCTCCGGTTGAAATCACACTCAATCCCAATCTGGATATAGCATTGAAAAGAGTACGGCCTTTTGGGTTTGTCAGACGGGATCCCCAGAAAGTGTGCTTGGCATTATAATCACCGGCTGCTATAAAGCGGGATCCTAGTGATTTAAAAAATCGGGAGTATTGCTCTTCAGTAAGTGCATATCTGGGAGGAAAATACACCGATGCGACCGTAAATTTATATTGAAAGTCCTCTATGCACACCGCAGTAGCTTGAAGAAAATCATCGCTAACCTCGTCCAGTAAATAGTGTTTTAGCCGGGACTTAATCAGTATGCCTGAACCTCCGCATGATCTACCTCTAGGGTCTTTCGTATTATACAAAGAGTAACCATTTATTTTAAAAAGGCTTCTTTCTGTTAGATGTGTCTCAGAAATCAGCATTATATCTATTTGTTGGTTTTTTAAAAAGTAATCTACTTCATTTTTATGTTGGCGGATGCCGTTTGCATTCCAGTAACAAATTTTTAATCCAATCATTTATTTGAAATAGCCTGTAAGATAGTGGATTGCATTTTCAGCATTTCCTGCATCATGGTTGTCATAGTTGTAGTAAATGCGTTTATAGTTTGCACAAGAGACTGTAATGTGGCCTCAAGGTTGTTAAAATTTGGAGCAGAGTATTGAGTTTGGGGCTCCTGATTCATGACTGATAGGTTCGACTTAACCATATTTGCGTATGAGATTCTGTTAGAATTAATAGGACTTATGTGACTTGTGGGCTGAGCAATCTGAGGGAAATTAATATTAGAAATAGCAGGTGGCACTTGGCGTTGGTTATGTAAATCTGATGACCTATTTACCATAGAACGCTTAAAGTGCGTGAATTAGCCGTATGATTGGCACCGCAGTTACTGCATTTTCTTGCGTTGAAGTCAGTCTTTGACTTGTTGCACTGAGCTACTCCGTGGAGCTCGCCACATGCTACGCATACTGTAGGCAACTTACAGTAGGCTTTGGTGTGACCGAATTCCTGACAGTTTATGCATTGTACGGGGCCTACACGCTTATGCGGTTCCTCTACTATAATTCTACCTTCATTGCATGATTTTTTATTTTTTTGTGAAATAAATTACACTGATATAATTCAGGCTCTATATTAAGGAAACAGTATTAAAAAAATATTTAGTTCAAGTAATTAGCAGAAAATTAGTAAAAACTCATATGAAGGAAATTTCCATCAACATGCAAATCTACATGTTTAGCTCAGTACAAAGAAGACACAAAATAAAATATAGCTTTTTATATTATTTCTATTCCACATGATAATTGAAAAAACAATTATTGTTCTTATTGAGGCATAACTTTACTTCACATTTGCTACAAAATATTGTCGAATAGCCTTTGCAATTTGGATATTTACATCTGAGTGATCCTCGTACTTTTGGGCAATGTTCAAAACCATCTTTTCTAATATCTTTTGGGGGTGCAGGAGTTGTAGAACCTCTTTTTCTCTTTGAACACAGTTCTTGCTCAATTGAACTGCTTGGACGCCCGCGCTTGGAATTCGTCCCTTTATTGCATAAAACACAGGTCAACTCATTTCTGAATTGACTCAAAGTTAGTATATCCTTCTAAGGCAAATTTCTTTCCCCAGCATTTTTTTTATAAATTATCCAAGAATTTATAACTGCAAGATCAAATAAATGAAAAAAAATTCGCAAGTACCACTTTTTTGACCTTAATGTAATGTGGTTTCTTCCCAGAAAGCTGTCCATAAGATCTACGCCTCCCATGTGTTTATTGTATTCTTGGACAACAAATGGACAGGTTATGCTAATTTTTTCTTTTTTGGTTTTATCAAATCTAGTAGCTTGAGATAAAGGCAATGCTCCTGCATAAGTGGATAAGAAAGTTACTAACTTATTATCCTTCCAAGCGAGGCAACTTATATCTATACCGTTGTAGGTAGAGACTCTCTCTTCATAACTTCCCCTTGGCACAGACTTTTTCATAAAATCTTTCTTAGTTGGCAATTTATTATTTGGTATCCTATTTTGTTGTACTGTTCCAACAGTATAAATACCTTTCGTAGCTAAGTAATATAAATACTAAAGGTAGCGATGTATAGAAATTGTCAAAATATATGATATGGTTTCGCATTCTTGGAACTTCCCGAACCAACCAAACTACAACATTTCCTGTAGCTCCAAGGTCAATTTCATCTGTTGGCTTTTTTATATTTTCTTGTCCAGAATAAACTTCAAACTTATGAGCATATCCTCTCAGGTTGCAAAGCACATACAACTTAAAACCCCATTTGTGCGGTTTATTCGGAAGATATTGTTTTAAAAAGTGACCCACCTTCGTGGAGCACATCTGCTCATCTACAGAAAGCCTTTGATCCATTGGAACTGTTGAAAATCTTTCATAGAGATGTTTGATTATAGGACGAATTTTATAAAGTCTGTCATGTTCGGGATGGCCTACAGGTTTATGATTTTCGTTGTTGTTAAAATGTAGTGACAAGTTGATCTTTTCAAACTTGTTTAGCGGCATCGCTGACGAGATTGGTTCATATCCATACCCTGGTGACCAATATGATCTTGTGTTAAGAAATTTCTGCACCGACATATACAAAATAATTCCGAAGAACTTATTTATATCTTCTTCAGTATAAGTTGTGCACGAATTAGGATTGCTTTGAAATATGTATAAGTTTGTTTCCTCTACTATTAAATTCATTAAATCCTTTGTAAAGAAGTGTGCAAAGCACTGATAAGGCGTCTCCAGTTGCGAAACTTGGTCTAAGTCAGAGGAGTTGTCCAAGAAAGAAGTAATATTTTCATCATATACCATATTCTTTTTTTTCCACACCAATTGTCTTTTGTCAAGCGAAAAGGTTGAATAATTTCTAACTTCAGCTGTTCGAGAGGATTCTTGATCATCTATAGCATCGTCTTCTTCGACTTCGTCCTCTACATTATCCTGGATGTTTTCCTCTTGCAACACTTTTGCAATTTCAACAGCGTCTTGGTCCTCTTCATCAGAATTTTCAACATCAAGACCATCTTCTGATAGCAAACCGTCTTCAACCTTAGCCAAAAACGTTTCAATATCTTCTTCATTTAAATATTTCTAAAAAAAACAGTATTTTGTAGTTTATAACAAATAAGTTTTTGCAATACATTATAAATGCAGCTAGTGCATAATGATGTAAATTTCCATCATATAGTTTTTTGAAATAATAATCGGTATTTAAAAAAAAATTTTAAAAAATGTTACTAAAACATTTGAACAAACCTTTTTTCCACTCATTTTCGATTTTTATTTCAAAAAATTTCGTCCGACCTTCTTTAAAAAACACCAAAAGTACGTAAGTTTTTGCACACTTTACCAAATAGCAGTTTAATAAAACAAAACCAACGTATTTGTGGGGAATTGCCTTTTTTTACTTAATAATACAATTCAGTGTGTGAACTACTAATGTGAGATATTGCTAACATCAAGCAATTTTTACCACACTGTTTCCATTCTTTTTTTTGCTTGAAAAAACGTTATGATGGAAATTTCCATCACGATGCAATGAAGGGTTAAGCCATAAATGGGATGAGTCTCGTTTTTTTTCAAGGCTATATCCCCGGGTTCCAATTCCACTTTAAACATAGGCTGAGGAAGTTTGTCTCGGTTTTTGATGTTTATTATGTTTTTAATTTTGAAACCTTTTTCCTTTAAAGCATCCTTGATTTCCACAGTATTTACGCTTTGTTCTATGCCTTTAATAACTACTTGAAGGCCTTTGGCGCTTTTAAGCTGATAGGTATAAAATTGGCGTTTACTTCTTTCCAAATCATTAACTAATTTACGATAGGCATCCTCAGAG
The DNA here is from genome assembly GCA_927399465.1 of Sarcophaga caerulescens. Lineage (NCBI taxonomy): Eukaryota > Metazoa > Arthropoda > Insecta > Diptera > Sarcophagidae > Sarcophaga > Sarcophaga caerulescens. The sequence goes on from OV656867.1 coordinate 48,699,490, forward strand.
TTTACTTGAATTTTTGTCTCGTTTATACTACCATGTTTAACTGAGGTTACACTAAAATTATTTTCACCTATTACTGCTATAATTGTTTTCACTAAAGTCGTGGTGGTGGGCTCTCTCAGATATATTGGAGGTGGTTTGAATGACTTTTCGGATGGGGTGGGGTCATCAGTTTGAAGCGCCGCAAATCTGTTCTGGTTCTTAGGCGTCGCATTATTGTCATCCTTTGTAAGTTTTGCCATTGATGAGATTTGTGCATATTTTGGGCTCCTCCTGCGCTTAACAACGGTCATATACCTTGCCATGCCGATCTGCGTTTTCGGTCTATTATCAATTCCAGTAGCAGGAGGTAATTTACCATCCGAAGACAACAAGATATTTGGGGAGCAGGAGCGGGGACGGGTATTATCCCTAATTGACAAAAGTCCAGAAACGGGAGGTAATTTACAATCCGAAGACACCAAGATATTTGGGGAGCAGGAGCGGGGACGGGTATTATCCCTCATTGACAAAAGATTTTCCAGAGATTTTTTTACGGATTCCTCTTCAGACATCCATAAATTCTTATTAGTGGAGCTAAGCGCCCTTTCAGAGCCGCCACTCATTCACTTTTTTTTTTTTTTTTTACCTATCAAAAATATCACCTATTACAAATAACACCACAATCACCTATCAAAATTATCACTTTTAACAAATATCACTCAGTCGCAAGAGAAAAGACATCCGATCACTTCAAGATTTAAAAACCAACTGGGATATGCTTTTTGAAATACACTTTGTGCTTTAAATAAAAAGTAAGGAAGTTAAAATTGAACAATGTTTTTGAACTATACAGCAAATTTTTTTTGTTTATTTCTTGCTGAACTTAAGGTAATATTAGTCAAACAACTCTGAGACTTATCGGTCTGCCGTTACTACGAGAACTATAAATCTATTTTAATACTTTCAAAACTACATATATTCGTGGCACTGAATTTTGTAAGAATGTGGAACAACATGCCTTCACCACTTTAATACAGACATAATTGATCATTACAACCCTTCAGTCAGGATTACGACCTAGCATCTCACACAACTTATGTTTCGTAATTGGAGTTTTATTTTATCCGGGACCTACAGTTTAAAGTCGACGGATGAACGACAGATTTTCGAGAATCTTTTCATGGCAATTTTATTTTACACGCTGAGTTTTGCCAGAAAGCTGCTGAGATTAAGATGCCGAAGAAATATTTTTTTCATATTTCGTTTTGTTCGAAATGTCTGACAAGGGCTTTGAATAAGACAACACACAACCTACTAGACTACGGCAACTCTACAACTTCTACAACTTCCAAAGCCAATTTTATGACAACAAAAGCATAGGTTTCCTAATAACACAGCTAATTTAAAGTATTTCAAGTCAGCCATTTTAATTACCGAGTATAGTTATCCATACCCACTGGGTTTAAGATGATGGATGCTATTAATACCCTTTGAAAGCAAAGCCGAGTATTATACCTCACCGATCTTTTTTGCGTTTATTTAGTCCCATAAAATGGAGCAATATTGCAATAGCATTTGCAGCTGGATATGGTCATACCAGCTTAATCCACAAACCTGATCGAACTGTGTAAAATGTTGTCGTTAATTCCTAGTATAGCGTAGGACGGCTCAGATTACTTTCGAGTTATAGCCGCGTAGTCGAATAAAGCTTGGGAATGAAATTCATCTAACCTGTCCAATTTTTTCTAAAACAATCCTCGTACATTAAAATGTTTTCAATTGATTCCCTAATGATCTTCTTTAATTGATACTTTTATATTCGAAATAATAATAATCAAAATTCTAAATTTCAATCAGAATCACTTAACGCACCTAATTAACCAGAAATATGAAACGGTGGTAGAAAATTATTTTTAATTTGTAATAAACTGTGTGGGTTAATTTACCATTTGGATAAGAACCCAATATGGCTCAGTATCGGTTTATAAAATTTAAAATATTTTACTTCATCATATTCTTGTACTACCAACAAATCAGTGTTCAAACAGTGACAATTAAATTTACAAAACTTGAATGCCAAGCCTACGATAAACCTTTTGCGGATTTCAACAAATGCTACTTGAAAGCAATACGTCGGGACACAGTAAGTCTTAGTCTGCATGTGCGTTTGTATCAACTACCAGTTAATAATGTATCCGTATGTATTGCATCAATAATATAGAATTTAGAGAGAAAAAGATTAAAATATTTCATTAAAAAAATATTTATTTCGGAACAGATAAATGCAGCATTTTTTGTTAAAAGTTCCAATCAACGTTATCAACCATTCATGTATAATACAACGTCAGACTTTTGCAAATTCTTAAGGAATACAAATTCGTATCCATTTTGGAAAATTATTTACGCAATCATAAAACCAAACTCAAATATTAATCACACCTGTCCCTTTAATGTAAGTGCCATCTTTTTGAATAATTATCATTAAAGGAAACGTTTTTGTTTGTATTTCAGCATGACATTATTGTTGAGAATTTAGTTTTAGATGCGAATATGATAAAACTGATACCATTTCCATCTGGTGACTATATGGTTGTTCTACGTGTAGGCGCCTACAACGATTATAAAGCAGAAGTTCGTATATATGTCCTATTAAAAGAGTAGAATGAATAAAAGTTTTGTGAGGTCAACCAGAGACATAATAAAACGAATAAAATAATCAGAAATTTCCTTCCAAATAAATATATTTTTACATGAAATTGAAGGTCTTGCTTTAGAAAAACTAGAATTGCTTCACTCAAATAATGTTCAACTGTTCAATAACTTGTTGCTCTTTAATGTGAAAATTTTATTATGCTCTCGCATACAAAACGTTTACCTGTTTGAAGAAGAAAATCAGTTTTCATCAAGTTCTATACATAAAATTATGTGTCATACACAAATTCAGATGAAAACTATCTTCGAACAATTATCACCAGCCATAGGGTTTATTTCTGGATTAATGAGTGTGTAAAAAAATAAAATAAAAACAAATCAATTATAAAGATACCAATCTACATGAAATTGAAGTGTGCATTTTGGATCGACGGAGTCATTGATCCATAATTATTGGAGAATGACGTTGAACAGGCCATTACAGTCAACGACAAACTTTATAGACCAATGTTTACTACTTCTTTTGGGCTGAATTGGATAATCTGGACATGGACATGGCGCTACCACGATAATTGAAGCACCATAATGCAGTTTATGAAAAAAAAAACTCTGGCATGGCAAGAGATTTAAAACAATTCGATATTTGGCTGCGAGATGAGTGCACAACGGCACACTAGAAATCAGTTGAATCTTTAGAACCAACCTGTCCAATTTTTTCTAAAACAATCCTCGTATATTCAAATGTTTTCAATTGATTCCCTAATGATCTTCTTTAATTGATAGTTTTAAATTCTAAATAATAATAATCAAAATTCTAAATTTCAATCAGAATCACTTAACGCACCTAATTAACCATAAATATGAAACGGTGGTAGAAAATTATTTTTAATTTGTAATAAACTGTGTGGGTTAATTTACCATTTGGTCAAGAACCCATTATGGCTCAGTATCGGTCTATAAAATTTAAAATATTTTACTTCATCATATTCTTGTACTACCAACAAATCAGTGTTTAAACACTGACAATTAAATTTACAAAAGTAGAATGCCAAACCTACGATACACGTTTTGCGGATTTCAACAAATGCATGCCATTACAGTCAACGACAAGCTTTATAGACCAATGTTTACTACTTCTTTTGGGCTGAATTGGATAATCTGGACATCGGCATGGCGCTACGACGATAAATGAAGCACCATAATGCAGTTTATAAAAAAAAACTCTGGCATGGCAAGAGATTTAAAACAATTCGATATTTGGCTGCGAGATGAGTGCACAACGGCACACTCGAAATCAGTTGAATCTTTAGAACCAACAATGAAAAATGAGCGTGAGCGTGTCGGCATCAGACTCCATGTCAGATATCTCGAGCAAAACGAAATATTTCTGAGGTGATCTTCTCTCACCTGTAGTCTGGCAAAAGCTCTGAGAGCAAATAAATGACAACGACAAGCTTCCTAAATCTTTAAAAATGATTAACCTGTCCAATTTTTTCTAAAACAATCCTCGTATATTAAAATGTTTTCAATTGATTCCCTAATGATCTTCTTAAATTAATAGTTTTAAATTCTAAATAATAATAATCAAAATTCTAAATTTCAATCAGAATCACTTAACGCACCTAATTAACCATAAATATGAAACGGTGGTAGAAAATTATTTTTAATTTGTAATAAACTGTGTGGGTTAATTTACCATTTGCTCAAGAACCCAATATGGCTCAGTATCGGTCAATAAAACTTAAAATATTTTACTTCATCATATTCTTGTACTACCAACAAATCAGTGTTCAAACAGTGACAATTAAATTTACAAAACTTGAATGCCAAGCCTACGATATAACTTTTGTGGATTTCAACAAATGCTACTTAAAAGCAATACGTCGAGACACAGTGAGTCTTAGTCTGCATGTGCGTTTTCATCAGCCACCAGTTAATAATGTGTTACGATTTTACGAACACAATATTTTTTTTCTCTCTGTACTATTAACGTTTTGTATTTTTTATTACACAACTTTTGCTACGTACTGTCATCTTTCCATTGTATCATTACATATTTCTTTTTTTATAGCATGATAGACTTTTGTTTTGTCCCGTTATTTTTAGCAAAATCAGTGATTATCATGTGATTATCGTGTGATTTCTATATACATATATATAGTACTATTTTTACCAACAGACATATACATATGTATATCCTTCTTTATCTTAAATATCTAATGCACGTTCATTTAAAATGATATTTTTCATTGGAACTGATGTAAGCTTGCTAGATTATAATTCCTAGCAGAAAGAATGACTTACAAAATAAAGCTCAACAAGTGCAGAAGTATGCAAGTGCTTCTAAAAGAAAATTTTTAAAATATTAATTTAAATGAAATTTTAAATAAAAAGTGCAAAAGTACAGAAAAGAGAAAAAGAAAAGTGAAAAATCAGAAGACTACAGGAGATAATTTAATTGTCGTAATGCATCATCTTTCATCACATCATCTGTCCTGGTAAAATTTATGGTCTACGCATTCCTCCATAGGCCAAATATAACTGGACTCAACTTGGCCGATCAAAAGAAGTTTCTGGAAGCACATGGATTTCTAAATCAAGTGAGATTATCTTTTCATATTATATTTATCAAGAATTCTAATAAGTTTTCTCAGTTTTAGAAGAATCTCTCACATTCTAAATTTTATTTCAATTTAAAATTTATTTAAATCTTTAATTATTATAAAGAATTTAAAGTCTAATTAAAATCTATTAAATCATTATCAATTGTCTCAAACTTAACCTAAACCTAAAATGTTCAATTTATACCTATACCTAGTTCAACTATAACCTATTTAAAATTAAAACTTAAAAATGATTGATTTAAAATTATTGCTTTATAATTTTATTTTTGGATAATTAATTTAATTTGTATTCAAAAATAATTTGTCTTATAAACTTGAAAATTATAACCTAAAATATCAATTAAATATGTATTATCAAATATCTGTATAATGAATTATTTTTAATTTTAAACCTCTTTAAATTTACTAACCTATTTTGATAATTATTTGCATTAAATATAAATTTTTATTAATTTCTTTTTTTACTAACATTTTTCTTTAAGTGTAATTTTTAAGTATATTTTGCTAAATCTTTGCACTTGTAAGATATATGAGTAAACTTTATTGATCATCCCTAAAACAGAATTTAGATAACAACAACAACACACATTGACTGCTGGGCCCATCATCTCAATTGCTGTGGACAAACATTATCTGTAAGTGATGATTACAAAACTTCATTCATATTTCTCTCCTTAAATTTTATTATTTCGTTAAGTAATATTATATAGTCGGTCCGATTCAGTTTTGTTCCTCTGTCCGAATTTGTTATTTTCTTATGTTCTCTATTTCACAATGCATTTTGAATTAATAACTTTAGTTTGTTCTTTACACTTCCCAAGTAAGGAGCGTATATGATTAATGTTAATTCCTTTTATTTTCTATTTTATTATAATAAGATTGTTAGTATATATGCAATGAATATGAAACTTTAAATTATTTAATGGGGGGGGATATCTTCGATCAGGATGTGAGCGTATAGGTAACCTTTGTATTTTTCTTTATGGGACAGATTTTAAAAAAACTATGGGTATTCTATCTGTCATTGGTGTTTAGATGATAAGGGATGGGAACAGTGTACCCTACGTTGGCATATTCATCTCGCCATCATTTCATTAGTTAAAATACTTATTTTTTTTTTTAAATTTTGTATACTTTTATTTAATTTATTTGCTTTATTTATTTTCGCACACTCTGGTGACATGTAGAGTGTGTTATAACCAACCAACCAACGAGACTTAGTCTAGAGCTAGCGGGTAAACAGAAATTCATGTCTCTTAACTTCTGTATTTGAAATTTATACATATGGCATATCGGCAAACATGGGTCTAATATTAACTATGTATATGACGCGTTACATGCAGGTGGTCGAACGGTTAAGGAAAAATAGGACCGCATTACATATGTGACGTGGCGACGCATTACAAATGTATCCGTATGTATTTAATCAATAATATAGAATTTAGAGAGAAAAAGATTAAAATATTTCATTAAAAAATATTTATTTCGTAACAGGTAAATGCAGCATTTTTTGTTAAAAGTTCCAATCAACGTTATCAACCATTCATGTATAATTCAACTCTCAATTTTTTTAAATTCTTAAGAAATACAAATTCGTATCCACTTTGGAAAATTATTTACTCAATCATAAAACCAAACTCAAATATTAATCACACCTGTCCCTGTAATGTAAGTGCCATCTTTTTGAATAATTATCATTAAAAGAAACATTTTTGTTTGTATTTCAGCATGACATTATTGTTGAGAATTTAGTTTTGGATGCGAATATGATAAAACTGATACCATTTCCATCTGGTGACTATATGGTTGTTCTACGTGTAGCCGCCTACAACGATTATAAAGCAGAAGTTCGTATATATGTCCTATTAAAAGAGTAGAATGAATAAAAGTTTTGTGAGGTCAACCAGAGACATAATAAAACGAATAAAATAATCAGAAATTTCCTTCTAAATAAATATATTTTTACATGAAATTGAAGGTCTTGCTTTAGAAAAACTAGAATTGCTTCACTCCAATAAACTTCAACTGTTCAATAACTTGTTGCTCCTTAATGTGAAAATTTTATTATGCTCTCGCATACAAAACGTATACCTGTTTGAAGAAGACAATCAGTTTTCATCAGGTTCTATACATAAAATTATGTGTCATACACACATTCAGATGGAAACTATCATCGAACAATTATCACCAGCCATAGGGTTTATTTCGGGATGAATGGGTGTATTAAAAAATAAAATAAAAACAAATCAATTATAAAGATACCAATCTACATGAAATTGAAGTGTGCATTTTGGGTCGACGGAGTCATTGGTCCACAATTATTGGAGAATGACGTTGAACAGGCCATTACAGTCAACGACAAGCTTTATAGACAAATGTTACTACTTCTTTTGGGCTGAATTGGATAATCTGGACATCGACATGGCGCTACCTCGATAAATGAAGCACCAGAAATCATTTGAAGCTTTAGCACCAACAACGAAAAATGAGCGTGAGCGTGTCGGCATCAGACCCCATGTCAGATATCTGGAACAAAACGAAATATTTCTGCGGTGACCTTCTCTTACCTGTAGTCTGGCAAAAGCTCTGAGAGCAAATAAATGACAATGACAAGCTTCCTAAATCTTTAAAAATTATTAACCTGTCCAATTTTTTTCTAAAACAATCCTCGTATATTGAAATGTTTTCAATTGATTCCCTAATGATCTTCTTTAATTGATACTTTTGAATTCTAAATAATAATAATCAAAATTCTAAATTTCAATCAGAATCACTTAAAGCACCTAATTAACCAGAAATATGAAACGGTGGTAGAAAATAATTTTTAATTTGTAATAAACTGTGTGGGTTAATTTACCATTTGGCCAAGAACCCATTATGGCTCAGTATCGGTCTATAAAATTTAAAATATTTTACTTCATCATATTCTTGTACTACCAACAATTCAGTGTACAAACACTGACAATTAAATTTACTAAAGTAGAATGCCAAACCTAGGATAAACCTTTTGCGGATTTCGACAAATGCATGCCATTACAGTCGACGACAAGCTCTATAGACCAATGTTTACTACTTCTTTTGGGCTGAATTGGATAATCTGGACATCGACATGGCGCTACCTCGATAAATGAAGCACCATAATGCAGTTTATAAAAAAAACTCTGGCATGGCAAGAGATTTAAAAGAATTTGATATTTGGCCGTGAGATGAGTGCACAACGGCACATTAGAAATCAGTTGAAGCTTTAGAACTAACAATGAAAAATGATGGTGAGTGTGTCGGCATCAGACCCCATGTCAGATATCTGGAACAAAACGAAATATTTCTGCGGTGACCTTCTCTCACCTGTAGTCTGGCAAAAGCTCTGAGAGCAAATAAATGACAACGACAAGCTTCCTAAATCTTTAAAAATGATTAACCTGACCAATTTTTTTTAAAACAAACCTCGTATATTAAAATGTTTTCAATTGATTCCCTAATGATCTTTTTTAATTGATACTTTTAAATCCTTAATAATAATAATCAAAATTCCAAATTTCAATCAGAATCACTTAACGCACCTAATTAACCAGAAATATGAAACGGTGGTAGAAAATTATTTTTAATTTGTAATAGACTGTGGGTTAATTTACCATTTGGTCATCATATTCTTGTACTACCAACAATTCAGTGTACAAACACTGACAATTAAATTTACAAAAATAGAATGTCAAACGTACGATAAACCTTTTGCGGATTTCAACAAATGCTACTTGAAAGCAATACGTCGGGACACAGTAAGTTTTCATTTGCATGTACGTTTGCATCAGCTGCCAGTTAATAATGTTTCCGTATGTATTAAATCATAATATTTTATTAAGAGAAAAAGACAGAAAGTGTTATTAAAGAAAATATTGTTTTTATAACAGTTAAGTGCAGCATTTTTTATTAAAAGTTCCAATCAACGTTATCAACCATTCATGTATAATTCAACTCTCGATTTTTGTAAATTCTTAAGGAATACAAATTCGTATCCATTGTCCCTTTAATGTAAGTGCCATCTTTTTGAATAATTATCATTAAAGGAAACGTTTTTGTTTGTATTTCTGCATGACATTATTGTTGAGAATTTAATTTTTGATGCGAATATGATAAAACTAATACCATTTACATCTGGTGATTATTTGGTTGCTCTACGTGTAGGCGCCTACAACGATTATAAAGCAGAAGTTCGTATATATGTCCTATTAAAAGAGTAGAATGAATAAAAGTTTTGTGAGGTCAACCAGAGACATAATAAAACGAATAAAATAATCAGAAATTTCCTTCTAAATAAATATATTTTTACATGAAATTGAAGGTCTTGCTTTAGAAAAACTAGAATTGCTTCACTCCAATAAACTTCAACTGTTCAATAACTTGTTGCTCCTTAATGTGAAAATTTTATTATGCTTTCGCATACAAAACGTTTACCTGTTTGAAGAAGACAATCAGTTTTCATCAGGTTCTATACATAAAATTATGTGTCATACACACATTCAGATGGAAACTATCATCGAACAATTATCACCAGCCATAGGGTTTATTTCTGGATGAATGGGTGTATTAAAAAATAAAATAAAAACAAATCAATTATAAAGATACCAATCTACACGATTATAAAGATACCAATCTACACGATTATAAAGATACCAATCTACACGAGGGGTCAAGCGGTTTCCGCAGGATAGGGATATGCGATCATAGCTCGGAGCCCCCAGCCTCTACCCTATCAAGACCGTTAGTGCGTGACATCGTCACATCCTGCTAGAGGTGGCCCTGCCCTTAACAAAACACTACGGATCTAGACTGGGGAGTCAATAAACACCTCCCTCTCAGCCGGGGTGACTATGGCTGACCCCTCCCCCCTTTTGGCACGACCCTTTTCTCTTCTTTCTGACCACTCCTACCCCCCCATTTCTGATTTCGATTGCTCTGAGCTGGTGGCTGTAGCTTTCTGGACCTAGTTGTGTACGCACGGTAGCACCGGGGTGAAACCCAGTGTGAACGGCTCCAGGCTAGGGCTACAGCTGCCCCCGTCCCGTTAAAACCCTGGCAGGCCTCAAAGTACGTTCCTTGTCCGTCGCCGTTAAGTTGGCGGTGTAGGTTCGGTTGAGAAGACTCCCGATTAGTACCCGGTCTGGCTCTGAGCAACTGTCCCCATAAGGGCTGATGCCAACCCTCGCGTGGCCTCCCTGCATGCATAGATAACCACGGGACCATTTAAGGGTAACTACACTTTGCGGGCAAGGATAGCGGCTTTGAGTGGGGACCCACTAGCAATGAATACCAACTCTAACAGACCACACAAACCAGCGCTAACTCAAAAGAGTGAGCGCAAAGTATCCACTGTTACAGGTGGACGCACAACCCTCCCTGGACAGGCACTTGTCAAAAAGGCTGTCCCAACCTCTAAAACCAAGACCCAAGCTTCCACTTCGGTGAAACCCCGCTTGGCACACAAGGCTCCGGCTGTGAAGCCGTTCCCTAGTGTCGCCACACCTTCGACCCTGGCACCTTCTACCGAGGCACCGTCTACCTCTAAGGCTGATGCGAACATGTCCACGCACTCTTCGGCTGCCGCCAAGGCATTGGCAGACAAGTCTGGCGAGCAAGCCCCTGACACCAATCCATCTTTGGGTGTCAAAAATACCGTGAGTGCTAGCGTTAGGGCATATAGAACTCGCAGATCAGCCATGCGGATCATTGCGAGATTTGGCTCGACCGACCCGGCTCTCCTCTCAGAGGACGAGAAGGGTAGCCTTGCCTGGGCTAAGGCCCATCAAAATGATCGCCCCCCCGGCTCTCCGATTACGGCAGAGACGGCCCCAAAGAGGCAAAGATCAATCGAGCTTAACGCTCCACTCCAGCCTCCCAAACGCCCAAAGGTGACCAACCCTAACATCCCCCCCCCTGCAAGACCCCGTCCCAGACGTCCCGACCCCAGCAAACCTCCAAAGCCTTTAAGTGAGGTATTAAAGGAAGGTTTGACCTGGGCAATCGTTGACCAGAGCCACCCTGATGGTTCCATTGCTCCCACCAAGTGGAAGCTGGTGGAACATGTGCTCTTGGACGTCTTCCTTGGAGTAATGGACTCCAACCCTGGCCCTTCACCCGGCTGTACTGATGCGGGGTGGTATCAAGGGCACATCAAGATGATAGCTTGCTCGGATCTCCGCTCTATGGAGCTCTACAAGGAGTCTATCAGTAGGATTGGGGAAGTCTGGCCAGGAGCTAAGCTTGCTGCCGTCCCTCCGGACCAGATCCCCAACCGCCCCCGATCCAAGGCGAGAATTCCGACCGGACCATCAGACCCGGAAACCATGCTGAGGATCCTCAAGGCCAGCAACACGGACCTGCCCACCCATAACTGGAGGGTGGCTAAAGTTTCTGACCAGTGGGGTGATTACCGCGAAGCGGTGATCATTCTGAATGAGGAGTCACTTCCGCTTATCAATGCCCGAGGGGGCGTGATAAAATATGGTTTTAGCTCAATCGAGCTAAGGGTCTATAAGTCGGATTCCCGCGTTGCCGCACATCCCCCAACAGATTCCATCCCCGTAGATCCCGTCCCATCCCAACCCATCCCACAGAAACCTACCCCATCTGATCCTGCCCCACACGACCCTACCCCATCCGATCCTGCCCCATCCGACCCTACCCCCGGACCCTTCGAACCCGTCGAAGACGTCGAGTGTAGAAGCGTGTGTAGTCATTCTTCTCGACGCTCCTCATCCAGCAAGAAGTCCAACTCTGAGCTGGTGGGGGAATTCTTCGACGGCATTGACATTGACGCGGGTGCAACCTCACCGTTGTCGGACGAAGAGGACGCTGACGTGACAGTGGTTGATTCTCTGACCAATGCTGAGAATCATCCAAATTAATCTACAGCACTCTAAAACAGCCTCCGCCGCTCTGCTCCTCCGACTGACAACCGAGGAAGCAGAGCTCGTTCTGGTCCAAGAACCCTGGATTGTAGACGGTAAGGTTTGCGGACTCAACATCAAAGGATATCGCTTAGCGTATATCCAGAACTCAGGTAAGCCTAGGGCTTGTGTCATGTCACTGCGTAGCAGCCTTCCCTCTACCCCCCGACTATAACGACCCGTTTCGACGTAGATAGGGCTGCGGACACACTGTCAACCGCGCTTAGGGCGGCAGCCACATCCTCCGTCAAACCCGCTGCCCATAGGGGCAAACGAAAACCGCCCTGGTGGAGCCAAGAGATCGATGATCTACACCGATCTTGTGGCAGGCTCTTTAACAGAGCGAAGGCGACAGGCGAATGGTCAACCTACAAGGCCAAAAAGAGGGAACTTAAATACGCTATAAGGCGAGCGAAGAGGGCCTCGTGGAGGAACTACTGCGCCAGAGTAGAATCCTCTGCCGAAACGGGCCGTCTCCGTAAAATTCTAAGTTCCACTCACAAATCCCTTGACTGTATCCGACGGACTGACGGATGCTGGACTACGTCCAGTTTGGAGACGCTTGAGCTTCTCCTTGACACTCACTTTCCAGGAAGTGCCACCCTGGGTGGTCAGGCCTTTTATCAGGTCAACGAACCACCGTCTGGAAACTATTCCCCCCTGACTCTCACCCTTGGCCAAGTGCAGTGGGCTGTTAGGTCTTTCGAACCATTCAAGTCACCAGGACCGGATGGTATTATCCCGGGTGACATTCAACATGGGGAGGAGATAATCCTCCCTTGGTTGCTTGCCATCTACAACGCTAGTCTTAGGCTCCTTTATATCCCTTGGAGCTGGAGAATATCTAGGGTGATTTTCATTCCCAAAGCTGGGAAACCGTCCCATACTGGGGCGAATGACTATAGACCCATAAGTCTGTGTTCCTTTCTTTTGAAGACACTGGAAAGAGTCCTTGATGTTCATATTAGGGCCTCGATTGATCCAGCGCTTCTATCCGCTTCCCAACATGCGTATACGAGAGGTAAATCAGTGGAGACTGCACTTCACTCCCTTATCTCTCGGGTGGAAAAGTCCATGCATGTTAAGGAATACACTTTGGCCATTTTTCTGGATATTGAGGGTGCATTTAATAACGTCGACCCGGACGCCATTCTTAGGGCTCTTGGTTCTCTGAACTTGGGACAGAATCTGGTCAGGTTCATCGAGCTTCTCCTCAAGTCGAGGATAGTAACCTCCACAGTGGGGGCCACTAATTGTCAGAGAATGGTTCGTAGGGGCACACCGCAAGGCGGTGTTCTATCACCACTTCTCTGGAACCTTGCAGTCAACTCTCTCTTGAGAGAGCTGGAACACTCTGGCAACGAAGTCATAGCTTACGCTGACGACATTGCCATAGCTGCGTCGGGAATTTGTCCGCAGACACTGTCGGATAAGTTGAACTTGGCGCTGTCAATCGTACTGGACTGGTGTAGGGATTTTGGACTGTCTATCAACCCCTCTAAGACCGATACGATCCTTTTTACGAGGAAATATAAAGTTCCGATCTTCTCTCTTCTCATGATACGTGGGACCAGACTTACGTTGAGTCCCGAGGTTAAATATCTGGGCCTGATCCTCGATCCCAAACTCAACTGGAGGGCGAATCTGGCTGCTAGGGCACGCAAGGCGGCGTGTGCTGCTTACTCCTGCAGTAGAGCGGTCGGAACCAGATGGGGTCTTCGCCCAAGGATCATGCGTTGGATATATTCTACGGTCATCGAACCCAACCTCTTATACGGCGTTGCTTTCTGGTGGACTGCTCTGGACAGACAACACAACGTCAGACTCCTTGACAAGGTCAGAAGGTCTGCCGCCATTTACATAACTGGTGCTCTACGCACCACCCCCACGAAAGCCTTGTTCGCAATGCTCAACTGGCTTCCTACTGTGCTTCTCGCTAAGCAGGCGGCCAAGTTTACTGCGACTAGACTTAATGCTTTGTCTCGCTGGCACATTATACCTGCTGGTCACTCCACTATTCTGGAGGTTGATCCGGTGGCCCCTGTGAACATGGACTATATCACTGCTGAATATTGTCTTGACAGATGTTTCCACTCTCTGATTCCGAATAGGGATGACTGGAATCCTAATACGGTCGTCCCCCCGGAAGTCCTGGATATATATACCGACGGCTCTAAAATCGACAATGGTGTTGGAAGCGGTATCTACTCTGGGAAACTGAACCTGAACATTTCTCTCCGTCTGCCGGACTACTGCAGCGTGTTTCAGGCGGAGGTGATGGCGATCTACCGGGCCGCTCAATGGATCCTTGTCAACGATGCTCCTTTCACTCGAGTCTCGGTCTTCTCTGACAGTCAGGCCGCGATAAAGTCTCTATCGGGTTTCGTGATTAACTCTAGGATCGTTAGGGAATGTCGTCGCTGTCTCGACCTTCTTTCGGGGCGCTTCACCAGTGTCTCTTTGGTGTGGGTCCCCGGGCACAGTGAAATTCCGGGTAACTGCAGAGCAGACGAGCTCGCCAGAGCTGGTGCGCTCCTTCCGGAATCCTCTTCTGTTGAATTGGGTATACCACTTGCCTCGGTCAAATTGACCATTGCGCGGAAATTCTTTCGAGACGCCAACCTATCCTGGGTCAACGAGGAGTCCTGCTCCACCGCTAGGCTCACCTGGCCCTTGATGGATAAAAGGCGTACCAACCAATTACTTGGCCTTGGTCGTGACGTCATTTCGACTACGGTGGCCGTGCTTACGGGTCATTGCGTCATGGGCAGACACGCGGAAAGAATGAGGCTCCCTTTTAACGATTTCTGTCGTGGATGCAGGTCCTCTGAGGAGGAGGAGACTGTTATTCACTTTCTTTGTCAGTGCCCGTCTCTTGCTAGGTGTAGATATAGGTTATTTGGCTCCCCATTCCTTGTTAGCTTAACGGAGCTATCATCCATTGATATCAAGGATATAGCTTCGTTCATCAAACTTTCTGGCTGGTTTTCCAGTGCGGGGTAGTCGTGCTTCCGTTGTGCAGCCCTTGCGCTGACCAACTTCTTCCTTTTCCCTGATTGTGGAGGAACTTGGTCAGTACAGGGACTGCGTTCACCCGTGGCATCACAACGGGCCGCTATGCGTGCTCAAGTGAGCTTTGTGCATCAGAGCTACCACTCCGACCTAACCTAACCTAATCTACACGAAATTGAAGTGTGCATTTTGGGTCGATCCATAATTATTGGAGAATTACGTTGAACAGGCCATTACAGTCAACGACAAGCTTTATAGACCAATGTTTACTACTTCTTTTGGACTGAATTGGATAATCTGGACATCGACATGGCGCTACCTCGATAAATGAAGCACCATAATGCAGTTTATAAAAAAAAACTCTGGCATGGCAAGAGATTTAAAACAATTCGATATTTGGAAATCATTTGAAGCTTTAGCACCAACAATGAAAAATGAGCGTGATCGTGTCGGCATCAGACCCCATGTCAGATATCTGGAACAAAACGAAATATTTCTGCGGTGACCTTCTCTTACCTGTAGTCTGGCAAAAGCTCTGAGAGCAAATAAATGACAATGACAAGCTTCCTAAATCTTAAAAAATTATTAACCTGTCCAATTTTTTTCTAAAACAATCCTCGTATATTGAAATGTTTTCAATTGATTCCCTAATGATCTTCTTTAATTGATACTTTTGAATTCTAAATAATAATAATCAAAATTCTAAATTTCAATCAGAATCACTTAACGCATCTAATTAACCAGGAATATGAAACGGTGGTAGAAAATTATTTTTAATTTGTAATAAACTGTGTGGGTTAATTTACCATTTGGTCAAGAACCTATTATGGCTCAGTATCGGTCTATAAAATTTAAAATATTTTACTTCATCATATTCTTGTACTACCAACAATTCAGTGTATAAACACTGACAATTAAATTTACAAAAGTAGAATGCCAAACCTACGATAAACCTTTTGCGGATTTCACCAAATGCATGCCATTACAGTCAACGACAAGCTTTATAGACCAATGTTTACTACTTCTTTTGGGCTGAATTGGATAATCTGGACATCGACATGGCGCTACGACGATAAATGAAGCACCATAATGCAGTTTATAAAAAAAACTCTGGCATGGCAAGAGATTTAAAACAATTCGATATTTGGCTGCGAGATGAGTGCACAACGGCACACTCGAAATCAGTTGAAGCTTTAGAACCAACAATGGTGACTCCATGTCAGATATCTCGAGCAAAACGAAATATTTCTGCGGTGATCTTCTCACACCTGTAGTCTGGCAAAAGCTCTGAGAGCAAATAAATGACAACGACAAGCTTCCTAAATCTTTAAAAATGATTGACCTGTCCAATTTTTTCTAAAACAATCCTCGTATATTAAAATGTTTTCAATTGATTCCCTAATGATCTTCTTTAATTAATAGTTTTAAATTCTAAATAATAATAATCAAAATTCTAAATTTTAATCAAAATCACTTAACGCACCTAATTAACCGGAAATATGAAACGGTGGTAGAAAATTATTTTTAATTTGTAATAAACTGTGAGGGTTAATTTACCATTTGGTCAAGAACCCAATATGGCTCAGTATCGGTCTATAAAATTTAAAATATTTTACTTCATCATATTCTTATACTACCAACAATTCCGTGTACAAACACTGACAATTAAATTTACTAAAGTAGAATGCCAAACCTACGATAAACCTTTTGCGGATTTCAACAAATGCTACTTGAAAGCAATACGTCGGGACACAGTAGGTTTTCATTTGCATGTACGTTTGCATCAGCTGCCAGTTAATAATGTTTCCGTATGTATTTTATCAATAATATAGAATTTAGAGAGAAATATATTAAAATATTTCATTAAAAAATATTTATTTCGTAACAGGTAAATGCAGCATTTTTTATTAAAAGTTCCAATCTACGTTATCAACCATTCATGTATAATACAACTCTCGATTTTTGTAAATTCTTAAGGAATACAAATTCGTATCCATTTTGGAAAATTATTTACTCAATCATAAAACCAAACTCAAATTTTAATCACACCTGTCCCTTTAATGTAAGTGCCATCTTTTTGAATAATTATCATTAAAAGAAACATTTTTGTTTGTATTTCAGCATGACATTATTGTTGAGAATTTAGTTTTGGATGCGAATATGATAAAACTGATACCATTTCCATCTGGTGACTATATGGTTGTTCTACGTGTAGGCGCCTACAACGATTATAAAGCAGAAGTTCGTATATTTGTTTTAATAAAAGAGTAGAATGAATAGAAGATTTATTTTTTTTTTATTTTTTATTTATTTTACTATCAATGTAACAACTTAAAAATTTAAATTTTATTATTTACATATCTTGAGTTTTTACATAAAGTATTGCAACAATTAAAATCTTATTTTTCTGCCATAAATGGTGCTTTTCTATTTTATGTTCACATTTAAAGAAAAAAAGATAGTAAAAAGCTATTGAATTTTAAAGAAATTTTCGTATTATAAACTTCTTTCACCTTCGTAGAAGAAGGTTAAGAAAATATATACACTTACAAATTTCTTAAT
The DNA here is from genome assembly GCA_927399465.1 of Sarcophaga caerulescens. Taxonomy (NCBI): domain Eukaryota; kingdom Metazoa; phylum Arthropoda; class Insecta; order Diptera; family Sarcophagidae; genus Sarcophaga; species Sarcophaga caerulescens. The sequence goes on from OV656867.1 coordinate 48,717,263, forward strand.
AAATTATAGTTAGATGATCTGTTTCGATCCTCAAAGCTTCTTGTTTATTTACTGATGACTTCGTTGATGGTATATTCTTTTTAATATCTATGTAGTCGAAATGTTGTGTAACGCCTTGGTAAATTGTATATGATTTTATGGTTCTTATTTTGGATAATCTGCAGCTTTCTTCGATATGTTTTAGCGACTTTAGTGTACCAGACTTGAGATCCACAAGTCATTATTGGTCGAATGCACATTTTACATAATAGCAACTTATTTTTAATGTTGAGCATAGATTTGCGGTTCAAAAGAGGGAAAAGTGTACATCCGCATTTAACACATTCCCTGCCAAGCTGTTTATGAGAAGGTGTCATTTCTAGAAGTCGCCGTAGTCTAGTAGGTAGTGTGTTGGCTTATTAGACGTAAAGCTAGGGTTCGAGCCCCAGGCCAGACATCAAAACAAAATACAAAAAGTATTTCTTCGGCGATTTCCTCTCAGCAGATTTCTGGCAAAAACTCTGAGAGTAAATCAAATTGCCATAAAAAGTTTCTCAAAAAAAAAATCTATCGTTCGGAGTCGACTTTAATCTGTAGGTCCCGCCACTTATGTATAAAATTAACACACACAACATAAGTGGTGTGAGAAACTAGGCCAATAATCCTGACTGAAGGGTTGTAATGACCAATTATGTATGTATGTCATTTCTAGGCCACGTGTACCATTTTCGGTACACGATAACTACTTTTATAAATCTCTATAAATACATGTTCTTTTTTTAGTTTTGAGAAAATTTATGTTATTTTCATAATTATTAATATTCAAATGGCAAAATGCACAAAATAATAATAAGAGATATAAGGGTGATTTACAAAAGAGAATATGTATATATTTTACTCAAGTTTGATTACAATATTATAATTTTTCACACTTTCTGATACCGTGGTTTGCAGCGGTTCCTTTTTACTGGTCTACCAATACAGTTTTGTAATTCATGGTGTATTCTAGAAGGTAGGACATGGTCATCTTCTTTAGAAAATACATCATTATTTGTATTACATAAATATGACATCAGTAACTTTCTATATTTTACAAAGTGAAATTGAACTATTGTTTTTTGTATTATATAAAATCGATGCATTTACAATTGCCGTTTCCAATAAAAGTTCAAAAGTGCGCCGATAACTAATTACCACGCCACATGTACAGTTATTGGTACATTACTCTAAACATCATTACGTTACATAAAACAGTCCTACCAATAATTAAATTTTGGATATAAACATTTTAAATTAAAAAAAATTCAGCTTGGCGTAGGAATGAGGTTCAGTGCTCACCGAAAACGGTACACGTGGCAGGGAACGTGTTAATAGCCTTTTCGCAAGTTTTCAACACATGGTTTTTGAATGTATGTTTTTTATCTAAAGTTATACCCTACTTCATCTACTTCATCTTGTATGGAAATTTCAGTTCCCTGAAAACATTATGGAATGCTTGGAATTCTTTTAGGGGATTTATTATATGGAAAGATTATGACTTGAGTTTTTGTGTCATTAATTTGTATCTTCCATTTGAAGAAATATTTATCGGCATGCTCGAGAGCTCTTCTCATATTTTTTATTATAGCCTTAGTAATTTTCCCGCTTGCTATAATAGCTGTATCATCAGCGTATAGCGCTGTGTGTTGATCTTTTAGAACTTTAAAAGAACTAAAAAATACAAAATGGGTGAAAGCACAGAGCCTTGTGGGACTCCAGCTGGAATATTTCTTTCTGTGGAATTACTTCCGTCGATGGTTGCAATAAAGGTCCTATTGTTCAGAAAGCTGTTAATGATTTTTTGCAAAAATGTTCGAAATCCTAAAAGGTTAAGTTTATATATGAGACCGTTGTGCCATATTGCGTCAAATGCTTTCTCAATGTCTAAGAATACAATTCCAGTGCTTCGTCTAATCCGTTTATTGTTCTGTATGAAATTTATTATTCGTTAGACTTGATGAACTGTTGAATGTTCCTTTCTAAAACCAAATTGTTCTGAAAAATCCAATACTGGTTGCAGTACAATTTTTTCAAAAATTTTGTAAAATCAATTCAGCATACTAATTGGTCTATGTCTTTTTGGTGATTTCGCATCTTTTCCTGGTTTTAGGATTGGAATTACCTTTGCTCTTTTAAAACTATTAAGCTGGATTCACCCATCGTTTTTTTGTTCCGAAACAATTTTTTTTTAAATGTAGTTTGACGTTTCTCTTTTTGAGAGAGAGAGCGAAAGAGAGTAAGCTTGCTTCCGAACAATTTCAGCTCGAATTGGTTTAATTTAATTTTTGTTGCGAAACAATCGAACTGTGCTTCCAGCTACTTTAATTTTTTAAGTTGAACTGAGCTGCCACATCATATTATATGTACATTTGTATATATAATAAAATACAGAGCGGTTGTTTAATACGTTTATCCATTTTTTTTCACTAAAATTTGTTTTAATTTACAATTTCTTTGTAACACAATAAAAAATATGATCACACTCAAGCCAAGAAAACAAACGTATTGCAATCATCTGCTACTGTGCTGCCTAATTGTAAAACAAACACGCATCGTTTACAAAAATATTTCATACGGTAACCTTGTTTTTAAAGAACAATTGTTCGAAGTGGGTGAATCGTTTTGGAACAAACTTTAAAAACACTAAACTTGTTTCGGAACAAGCATTTTGTTCCGAATCAATGGGTTAATCCAGCTTTAGGAAAATAACCGTTTTTTAGACACCAGTTAAAGATGTTTGTAATAACAGTGAAGAAAGTGTCAGGCATAATTATCAATAAAATTGATTTTATACCATCAATACCAGGAGCTTTACAATTTTTGAGTTTTTTTGTAACCATTTTAACGTCTTCCTTTGTAGTTAAATGTATATCGTTAGGTATAATTTGGGAGTTCAGCCATTGCATATGAACCATCACTTTAGATTCTGCTTTGGAAGTCATGTTAATTGTCGTTTTATGGGAGTTTTCTAAAAGATTTGCAATTACGTTGGCTTTTTCAGTACTATTGTACACTTTCGCGCCATCTACATTTAAACTTTCACTTATTATTTTTTCTCCTCTCATAGCAACTTTTGATGAACTTTGACCAGCTGTTATTTCTATCTTTTAACACGTGCTTATCTATTATAGAACTCAGCTGTTTTAAAATACATATGTTTACATTTCTTTCTGATGGATTAACACTTCTTTGTACTTTTCTCCGAATTCTGTTTCTCTGACCAATTAAGAGTAATGTACCTGCAGAAAGCTTTTTCTGCCAGATTTCATTTTCTCCAAAGGGAATTCGTTTTGCTGCTTCTTGTGCTATGTAAGTGATTTTGCTTAACAATTCTTCTACATTCAAAGTATTTACAAGTGCACAGTCCATATTGTTTTCTTTTATCTTACTATCGACCCATTCCCCTATAGATTTCCAATTGGCAAGCTTGTTCAAAGGAATTTGTTGAATATGTTCCAACGTTGAACCGTGAATACTGCATGATATGGGTAGGTGAACAGAGTTAAGTGTTTCCGGGTGTGCTATAAGCGGGGATATTTGCAACGAGGAATTGGAAAGAATAATATCTACGACAGATGGTTGTGTTAGAGTTACGTTAAAGCGAGTAATAGAACTTGTGGAATAAATATAATAGTTACAGTTGAGTTGATGATTAAATAAAGCTATGCCGGCAGTGCTATTTTGTATACAATTCCAACTAGTGTGGCGGGCGTTGAGGCCTCCAAATATAAAATAGTTTGTTGAACCAGCTGTTAATTTGTTTAAATTATTCAAATAATGTGCGGTTTATTTTGGATAGTAAGCAGAAGCAAATCTTACCGGTCTATTGTTTATGGATATTATGATTGAAATATTTTCTATTGCAGACGTTGTGATTTTGGATATACGCTGATGTGGAATGGATTTTTTGATAGCTATTAATACACCACCTCCGTGCGTTGGACGATCTTCTCTGTGTATAAAATAATTAAACAATTGTATTTTGTTACTTTTATTTAAAAATGTTTCATTAATAAACCAGATACAGTAGTTTTGACTTACCTGCACAATTAACTTTTGCAAGAATTTTTGTGCATATAAGATAAAAATGCAGCTAAATAAAATTTTTTACCTGCCTATTGGGCAGGTATGGAATAATTATAGATTATGTATTAACCGGACAACAATGCCTAAAGACTGTCAGCAAACTAAACAGCTGAGATTCAATGATGACAATTTGCTACCAGATCTAGCGATTTTTTCAACGACAAAATTAATTGAGATTTTCGTTTTTTTAACAAAAATTTTTATATAGATTTCTTTTTTGTTCGACGCAGCTAACTTTAATTTTTGCTATGAGCAAAGTTTTAAATTTCAAAAAAATATAAGGCACATATATTAAATGTGCAGGTATAAAAAGTGCGCTTAAAAAAGAATTTGAAGAAATAAAGACACGAAACAAAATTTTTGTGCAGGTAAAGGCAATGCGCACGTAAATAAAAGGCAGCTAAATCAAAACTACTGTATCTATTTGTTTTTCGTGGAGAAAGTCTTCAAGCTGTGTAACGGAGGCTTTGGTCGTTATGCCCGTAGCGTTCCTAAAACACGCATTTTATCACACTTATTTCTACATTTCTGGAGAGCATCAAGTGCTTCAAAATAGATTTCTAAAATCTTTTCATTAGAAATATTATCATCTTCATTATTATTATGCTTATTATTGAATACATTAAATGGGGTGAGTGGAGGATCTTTAAAGCCATGAATAGAACTATCATCGTCAGACGTGTTTAAAACATTTTTTTTTTTTCTCTTAAATTCTCATTTATTAATATTACAACTAGTTATTATAACTAACAAGTAATTTACTTCAAACAATTAAACATAAACTTTAATAATTAAATAACATAAACTTTAACAATTAAATGAACATAAACTTTAATAATATATATTTACTAGATGACCCGTGCGAATATTTCGCACCGTTAGTTGTCATTTTTGTAACATAAATGAAAATAATTAATAGAAATTTTATTAAAAGTATAAAAATATTAGAAATCATAATATATCATACATATTTACATACATACATGCATATGTTTAAATGCTTTTATAATACTTCTTTGAATACAATGTTAGAGATAATGACATGATCATCGTTAACTTTTTGCCCGTACGAATCCTTAATACAAACAAAAATATCTTTAAACGTACGCACTCGAGAAAAAGCCACGTATAACTGCCCATGTGAAAAGACCGGTTCTGGTAAATACAATCCTACCTATTGAAGGGTTTGACCTTGTTTTTTCTTAAAACCGTTTTAACTGTTAAATATCAGCTGACACTATATATATGTATATATTAAAAGACACCGTATTACTACAATCCTAAGACAAACAATGCCATGACAATAACGACATTACCAAAATGGCTTTTACAACTTTATATATTTTGTGGAATAGCATTACAATTAAGCGACCCTGTTTATCGCACTTGATCTAACAACTACTGCAAAGTATTGCCAAAACAGCTTTTTACAACTTAATATCGCTCCTTTATTGCAACATAGTCATATCTCAAAAAATTAAAAATTTGTAGTTACTTAAGCAAAACTGCTCTTTTAGACCTTCTGTACATGTTGAAAAAAAATCAGTTTTATATCCCAAGCTTAACCGAAGTTATAGCAATTAGAAGTTAAGCAATTAGATCATAGGACTTATGTATGTCTTGAAAACTTAAATCGCATTTTGCCAAGTTCAAGTTTTTTTGAGATATGACTATGTTGCAATAAAGGAGCGATATGCATATTATATATAACTGACTTAAGCCTACTTTACACGGTCCCACAAGTAATATGATCTGTCAAAATTTTGTGTAGAAGAGTACGGATGTGATCGTCTAAACGTACTATGTAATGAAACCATCACACATTGAGAGAAAATACGGATGAAAAGTTTGACAGTCGTATGGCTCCCTTCATTTTTTGAAATGATTCAAAAAACAAGCAAGTCGCATTAGATCAGGGATGTATTTTTATGTAAACACATAGAAAAAAAGTGTAACAGCTGTTTTCATTTTACTTTGTTATTGTCTTATACTGATCGTGTAAACGCAAAAAATATAAATCATACGACTTTTATTCTCTTTTTTGTCATACGGATGGAATTTCATTTCACTTTTTCATTAGACTTTACGTACGTAAAGTATTACCGTGTGAAGTGGGCTTTAGTAATAAACGGCATTATAGTAAATAGCGGTACTGCCAGAATGGATTTTAATACATACTATATTATGTAGAACTGCATTACTATTAAGCGACCCTGTATTACCACACTTGAACAAAAACATATAATCATAATGACAACAGCATTATCATGCAGTTCTATATAAAATATAATTTTTATCAATGAAAATATTAATTTTTCAATTTCTAATTATTTTTCGTTATTAGTGTTAGATATAAGCTTCAAAATGAGATATCATTCATTAAATTTGATGGGGTAGTATGGGAGATATTTGCAACCGACAAAAAAAAGTGCTTTAGAAATAATATATATGATGATGATATCATATCATCAAGCCAAAAGAGAGCTTCTAATTAGGTCGGATGGCTTCCTTCTTTTAAGTCTGCGCTCCAAACAAATGGGATCAGCAAGAGATGATGCTTCTGTATTTACGTGGTCTCTGAGTCGGATGTTATGTTTTGTCGCAATGCTTTCAATCTCTTTTCTAACAGTATTTACTCCAAGGTCACGATGTAAATCACTTGTGCGTATATACCATGGTGCGTTTACGATGCATCTGAGTACTTTGTTCTGAAAACGTTGAATAATAGTTATATTTTTTTCGCTTGTGCAACCCCACAATTGTGCTCAATAAGTCCATATAGGTTTTAATATTTGATTATATATTAACAATTTATTTTCGACAGACAGTTTGGATTTCCTCCCTAATAGCCATTTTAGCTTCTTCCATTTAAGTTGTAGTTCAATAATTTTAATTTTAACATGCTCGTTCCCACGTAACTTCGCATCCAGTGTCATACCAAGATATTTTGCCGTATTTGCGTACGGCATTTGTATACCATTCATAAATATAGGGATACCTAGAGTTGATTTATTTGTAAAGTCAACATGTGTTGACTTAGAACTGTTCAATTTTATGCACCATTTTCTAGTCCATTCTAAGACCGAGGTAAGTGCGTTTTGTAGCTTGTGTTTCGCCTCAATTTCAGTTCTGGCAACTGACAAAATTGCCGTGTCATCGGCAAATGTAGCCATAGTCAGGTATATCACTGGTGTATAAAACATACAAAAGTGGACCCAGAATGCTTCCTTGTGGTACACCTGCTTGTATTTCCCTCAATTGGAAATATTCATTCTCATATTTAACGCGAAACAACCTATTCTTCAGGTACGATTTAAATAAAGTACAGTACGCCCTTGGCAACTGTGTGCTTAGTTTAGTGAGTAAACCCGTATGACTGACTTTGTCGAATGCTTGTGAAACGTCCAAGAATACAGCGGTACAAACATTTTTTTCCTCTAAAGATCTTTCTATTACATCAGTAATGCGATGAACCTGGTCAATTGTTGAATGCGCATTTCTAAAACCAAATTGATGTTTTGGAACTAAATTCCTTTGTTCAATTATTCGTTTGATGCGAACTTGTAATATTCTCTCATATAATTTCGATAAGATGGGTAGAAGCGAAATAGGTCTATATGATTTAACTTCAGTTGGAGGTTTTCCAGGTTTTGGTATCATTACTACTTCGGCGACTTTCCAAAACGATGGTACATAAAGCAGTCTAAATGAAGCATTGAAAATTTGTGTTAGTTTTAGGATTATGTTATTCGGTAGATGTCTAAGAACTTCAGTTGTTATTAAATCGAATCCAGGACATTTCTTTAATTTTAGATTAAGATGGATTTGTTCAAAAACTTCAATCGGTGTTACTTCAGGTATTGCGTAATCATCTCGACCATTAAGACTACTAACTTCCTGCGTAATAGATGGTGGATCGGTATCAAGAGAGAACACACCAGCAAGATAGCTAGAAAAGAATTTTGCCTTTTGGCTATTCGTTTTGGCCCAATTTCCGTTTGCCATGTGAATGGGAGGAATTTGTGTTGTGGATCTATTTAAGTTTTTTGTTGATTTCCACAATGAGTAGTCTGATGTTTTTTCGTTACTCAACCTTTGCAAATAGTTATTGAAACGTGAGTTCTTATACTTTTTGATTTCTAAGCTAAGTTCGTATGTCATTCTATTAAGCCTTGCCTTGTCAGCTGGAAATCTAGATCGCTGCCATATCTTTCTCAACCTTCTTTTATTTTTTATCATCTCCCTTATATAAGCAGGGTATGAAACAGCGTGTTGTCTATCAGGAGGGTTCGGGGTACTTTCCCACGCAGTACTTTGAATTAGGTTTGTAACAAACTCAACGTCTTCCTCAATTTCATCAGTTGTTTCTGGTTCATTAGGGGGTATGTTCGAATTTTGCAGCACAGTCTGAAAATATTGCCAATCAGTAAATTTATTAGCCAAAAAAGGAGATTTTGTCCTATGGATAGCCTTTTCATAAACAGTCATATATATTGGCGAATGATCAGAATTAAGATCAAATCCATTTTCCAACTTGATACACGACTTTGATATCTTATTTATTATAAAGAAATCTATAAGATCAGGTGTTTTACTACTGTCTGTTGGCCAATACGTTGGGTTACCCGTTGACACAACTTCACATCCGGTTTCCAAAATTGCCTTATATAATTCCTTTCCCTTAGGAGTGTTCAAACGGGATCCCCAGTAAGTATTTTTAGCATTAAAGTCTCCACCCATGATGAACCTCGAATCATGTTTTGCAATAAGATTTTTATAATCAATTGACTTAATTGAGTGACGCGGAGGGCTGTATACTGACGTTATCAGCAGTTTCTGTGAGTTTGTTGTTACTCGAACCGTGGTTGCTTGAAATTCTTCAGTGCTTAGTTTTTCTTCTTCATAATGTCTTATGTTTTTAAAATATTTGAGAACTTTTTTGAAACCCTGCTCGGGGGTTGTTTCTGCGTTACTTTACGTCGGACTAGTAAATATTCTTTTCTCGGGGATTGACATTTTGTAGGTTCCTCTTTATACAATTATAGCATTTGTATCAGAGATCAGCAACGAGTATTCAAAACGATGAGTAGAATCGAGTCATACTTATAATTTCAGATACTTATACGCATTCATACTGTTACGCATATCGAAAGGACCTAATATCGTTTAACATTAATGATAAATAAAAGCTACAAATACAAAGATCATGAGGCAATGCGTACACAATACACACGACACAGATGCACACCCAACAAACCAAAACCTTACCTAAAAGTAATTTAATTGTAGAATAAACTTATAACAACCGATTTTTTACAATAGTGTTTAGAAAATGATTAAAATGACAATACCTTTAACAACAATACTTGCTATACATTTAGTTTAGATAATAATTTTACAAGTATGATTGCAAACAACTTATGCTAGTTATAGTTTTCTAAATGTTTTTGAAAAAGCTGTCAATTTATTTATCGTTTTTTCATAAAAAGTTTTATATTTAGTATTTTGTGCAAATAATAATAATACGTGGGGAACCTGTAACATCAGAAGGTAAGTATTTGGGTATATATTCACAGCACTATAATATTTTTCTTAGTTCTTTTTTTATCATGAACAGTTTATTTTTAAGCTGAAAACACTTTTTTTTTACTAATTTTTAGGAATGGTGACCCAATTTTCTAAATTAATAGAACCAATGTTCATACGCCTCACGAATGAGGTCAATTCTTTGCGGCAGGAGATTACTGGTCTGCGCAAAGAAATAAAAGAACTCAAAAAAGAAAAATTAGACGTAAAATTGGCAATACCTGATAGCCCCTTTAAATTAATGGAAGAATTTTTAAATTTCGAAGTTACTCCAGGAGGATAAAAGCTTTGTAAAATCGTTTGTATGTTAAATAAAGAAAATTTTTCTAAGTTACAGCACTCTAAAACACACTCTTTCTTTCCAGGAAAATGAGTTACTTACGGTAGCATAAAGCCCAAACTTCATAAAAAATTGTTGGCGCAAATTGTTCACGGACGAACTGGCAGAGCATTTATGCTGGAAAGGAACGGCGGAAAAAAGAGTGTGCGCAATCTAAGTGCGGCTAGGGCTATAAGAAGTATTATTATATTATTATTATTGTATTATTGTCACTTATATTTACTTTTTCATTTTTGAAGTTGCTGCAATTTCTATTAGGATTGGAGAGGACGAATTCGTCAAAAGCACGAAATCATTTTTTCAATTCGCAAAAAATCGACACGAGTGCCGTAAAAAGCACGCCGACAAACCTAAAAATATTACTTTTTAAAGGTACTTAATTAAACAAAAAATAAATAAATGAATTCGGTCACGAAAAAAAATATTTTTGTTGCTGAGTGTACAATTTACTCTGTACGTATGTATATTATAAGGTTATATTCATGAGCTTATAAAAGTGTTTCAGACATAAGCTTATCATAAGCATGCAAGCTTCTAGCAAGGGTTCAGTTTTGTTTATTAAATAATTTTTAACAAACCTTTTACAATCGAATTTATAATAATTTTCTAAGCTTAAGGCTTATGTTGGTAAGCTTGTTACAAACGATTTCTAAAACGTTTTGGTTTGTTGGGCACTAACACTAACGAATACAATGAACATGACGTTAATAATAGCTACACCAACAACTACAACGAACATGTTACAAGCAAATCATCACCATCGGTATGAAAGAGAAGAGGATAGACAAGTAAGCGAACGCAATAACAACCAATGAGAACAAAGTACACAAACAACAATGCAGTCGCTATAGAATTTTCGAGTAAGCGAGAACGCGAACCTTCTTCTTCAAGAACGTTCGATGTACTGTCACAGTGTAACCAGTGGCGACAATTATGACGTTTGAAAAACGTTTAAATCAACAGTTTTAACCCTCCTCGTAGAGGGAGAAAAAAAATTTTAAAAGTTTTTGCAAAGCAAATGTGTTAGAAGCAACAGATATACAGAGTGAAAACTGGCGGTTAAAGTGGAAAAATTAAATGTAAATAAACATTTATTTTGTGTCAAAAAAGGGCAAATTTGGAATATTTTTTAATTTCTTCAATGAAAATCTTAAAAGTTCTTAAATATTTAAATATTAATCGAAATGTGACTGGTTTTTGGTCAGAATAGATATAGTTTCTTGTGCAAAAGGTAAGTAAGCAGTTAAATACATCAAGATGAAATAATACATATTGCTTATAAAATTTTTTTCTTTTAGAACTTTGTGTATATTACTAGTATTTATTAATTTCTTGAATGAAAAAGTTAAAATTCGGTAATTTTTTCATTATTAATCGAACTCTTAGCAATTTCCCTTCACACTGAAAAAGTTCCGTGTGCAAACGGTAAGTAAAAATAAAAATTTAACAAAATATATACTCATAACTTTTTGTTTCAGGAATTTGTTAATATACCTTTAAATTGGTTAAATACTAAGTCAGTGACGACCGATGAAAGCTGTCATAAAAAATACATTAATTCCGAATTACGTTTCCCTAATAAAACGGTTCATCTCCTTTCAAAATTATTCTAATATTCTACAAAAATATCATAAATTTCTACCAAAATAGAATAATAAAAATCCACCCCGAAATCTAAAAAAAACATAAACAAAACAGACAGGCAGTCAGAAAGGAACAGAAATACTTTTTGGTAATATTTGCTGTCCCTTTCTAAGTGAGGGTTAAACGTCAAAAGCCCGTGACGTATCTGTATATATCTGTGGTACTGTTCGTGTTGGACTATAAAAGGGCAGGACAAACCAGGCAACGAGTCAGTTGTAATTGAGTCAGTCTTGAGTGAAGTTGCGTGTGAACTAATTAGTCGCGGTTTGAAGATATCCGTTGTGGGCAGTATAGCGAATAGTTGTGTGTGAATAATAGTGAACCAGCAACTATTGTTGTATCGGTTAATTTGAACAGTGACACAAAAGTAGTGTGAATAATAAAGAGAGTTTAATTAAAATAAAACACATATTTCTTTTTACTTGGTTTGCAATTAACGAACTCATATTCTAAACGTTTTTAAAAAGGTAAAAACGTAACAATACTTATTTTAATATCATACTCTTACTACTCATATTCAAAGTTAGAAATACTCATCATATTCATACTTAACAATACGCATGATGTTGTTGATTTCGACTCTCCATGATTCAACATATACACGAAGCACAAAATAAGTATGATTCAAGTACGAACACCACAATACACGCTAAAAGGTTGTGTGTGTGCTTTGCTTGCTGTCTTTGTCTTTTCTTTTTTCTTCTTTTGTAAATGCAACAATAACTACTACTGTAAATTTTGATGAATGATTCGAGTGACTGGAACCATTCGTAAGTATTATAAGTATTTTTCTAAATTTATGAATCTGAATGAGTAGGCGTATGAATCAAACAATGAATCGAATGTTGTGAGTTTGATGTCAACGTTGTGCTCATACTCATTGCAACCTATACTTATAAATCAATGTTGTAGCGAGTACGAATGAATCAGAGTAGTTGAATTTCAATACTCTTGACTCACTCATACTCAAAATTTCATGAGTACTTATGAGTGGCGAAAATACGATTCATTGCTGATCTCTGATTTGTATATCACTGGAACTCCGTCAGGAACTTTGTTCAATTGGCAGAATAGAAGATTTATAAGATCAACCAGAGACATAATAAAACGAATAAAATAATCAGAAATTTCCTTCTAAATAAATATATTTTTACATGAAATTGAAGGTCTTGCTTTAGAAAAATTAGAATTGCTTCACTCAAATAAACTTCAACTGTTCAATAACTTGTTGCTCTTTAATGTGAAAATTTTATTATGCTCTCGCATACAAAACGTTTACCTGTTTGAAGAAGACAATCAGTTTTCATCAGGTTCTATACATAAAATTATGTGTCATACACAAATTCAGATGAAAACTATCATCGAACAATTATCACCAGCCATAGGGTTTATTTCTGGATTAATGAGTGTGTAAACAAATGAAATAAAAACAAATAAATTATAATGATACCAAGCTAAATGGAATTGAAGTGTTCGTTTTGGGTTGACGGAGTCATCGATCCATGATTATTGGAGAACGACGTTGAACAGGCCATTACAGTCAACGACAAGCTTTATAGACCAATGTTTACTACTTCTTTTGACCTGAATTGGATAATCTGGACAGCGACATGGCGCTACGTGCCACACAGTTCACGCCACATTAGATATTGTGCACGAGGTAATGTAAACCGGACAAAGAGGTCCTAAGATTTGAACCCTTTTTTTTTTTTACGCCGAGGAGGGGTAAATGTACCTAACCGCACCATAGAGGAAGTCGTCACGTCCTCCGTGTGTGGGGCCCTCACCCACTAAATCCCCCCCTCGTCCCGTGGACTGTTGTGCCCACTCCGGAACTACGGTAGTATTACTTCGGAGTGGAGCCCTTTTGGCCCTTTGGCCACCTTCATGCTCATATCCGCGTCCGGATTGCGTATTGAAGGTTGAGGAGACTTCTAAGTATCTCCACTATTCCCTTCGTCCAGGTTCGCGACTGGGATTTCATTTGACACGTGAGCTAGTGTCATCTATGCCGGCGTGCCTACATGTTCCGCAGCCTCCAGATCTCTCTTCTTCAGTCTCAGAATGCGCTCCACGTAATTCGCCACTGAGGCCCAATTCTCCCTACTCGCAATCATAACTCCGACAATGTTAGCGGCCGTGATCGTGGTGTCTTCCCGGAAGTGACCGGATTTCGCCTTATAAATCTCCATCCGCTCTACTGCCAGCAGATCCACAGGGATTGTACCTGCTATCACAAGTACGGCTGTGGCGCACACTGTTCGATATGCCGACGCGATACGCAATGCAGCCGTTCTCTGTAGCAGTGAGTTTGCCCGCTTCTTAACCTCTAGCGTTTCGGCTCAAATTTCGCTCCCATAGAGCATAATGCTGCTTCCAACCTCCATCAGGAGTCTCCGTCTCGCCGATAGCGGGCCTCCAATATTCGCCATTAATCTTCCGGGCTTTGTCAGCCGAGTACTGAATCTGATACGTCAGTCTGGGAACCAGCCTTATTCCCAGGTATCTTACCGAGCTCTTTGTCCTAATTACCTCGTTTCCAATACTCATGTCCACCTGCAAGGGGATACGGCGACCAGTGATCAACAGTAATTCCGTTTTATGCATGGCCAGGTCTAGGCCGTGGGAATCGAACCACGTCTCAGTTTTCGCTGCGCCTCTTCCGTATTCCTGGCCGTGATAACGGCTGCAATATCATCTGCGTATCCAACCAAAAAAGTTCCATCTGGCATATCCTCTCTTAGAATTCCATCGTAATTAACGTTCCATAGGTCGGGGCCGAGGATAGATCCTTGTGCCGCTCCTGATGTTATATGTTTCACTCTTGGTCCCGAGCTTGTGCTATATATACCAGCTGTCTGTTACTCAGATAACTACTTATCATGGCCAGGATGTAGTGTGGTACCGATAAGTTGTACTCTAAAGCATTCAATACATCGCTCCACCTAAGACTGTTAAACGCGTTTTTAACGTCCAAAGTCGCAAGCAGTAGCACAGGCCTCGTAGAGCGACTCCCACGCTGTGTGACTATGGCCGCTTCAGTCACCTCTCTCAAGGCGTCAATTGTAGACCGACCGGGTCGAAATCCATATTGTCTGGCAGACAGTCCGCCACTATTCTCAATAGCCGCAGTAAGCCGTGGCTTCAAAAGTCTCTCGAGCAGCTTTCCTGACGTATCCAGCATGCACAGTGGCCTGTACGGGGATGAGTCCCCCGGATCGCCCTTTCCCTTGCTTATTCAGACTAGCCGTTGTTTCTTCCATATTTCGGGGAAAACGCGTTGTACATTCCCAGTAGGAGTTCCGGTCTTTGACTGGCAATTTCCCTTATTACCTCAGACGGGATGCCGTCGGGCCCTGGTGCCTTACCGGGTTTTAATCCGACCGCTGCTATTTTCAGCTCCTCTGTGGAAAATGGTAAAAATTCCGTATTGAGCATGTTCCGTCGTCGTTCGTTCGACGGTTCATGAGTAGGGAATAGTGTATCCAATATATTTCTCATTACTCGCTCGTCCATAATTCCCATTGGTTTCCTCCTGTTCAGTTTGTCCATTACAATTTTGTATCCAAGTCCGTAAGGGTTTACGTTTACGTCATCGCGTAGGTCCTGGAATGCTTGCATGCTTCAGAGACTTCTTTGCCTCGTTATATGCCCGCATTTGGTCAGCAGCTGGTCCATCGGGTCTAGCTCTAGTGTACCTCCGTCGTAGTCGTAGGCACTCTCGCCTGAGTGCTGCGATATTGTCGTCCCGCCAGAACACTGCCTTCTTTCTGATATTTGGGGGTCTCAACAAGGGCATTGCCTTTTTACATCCTCGTCTTATTATCTCCATGGTTTGTTCTACTCTTGTCCTCGCATCGTCCGAGAGTTCAACTCTGCTACACAATCTGTCCACTTCCAAGATTAGCCGATTCGCATTCAATTTCCGTGCATCCCATCTTCGACTGTTCGTATTGTAATTGTCCTCCTCTACTCTATTCCTTGGAGCAAAGGTGTACGATATGTACTGGTGATCACTGCCTGTATATATTTCCAGGACCTTCCAGTCCTCGACTCTTTGATACATGCTCTCCGAGACCATAGTGATATCCGGGATGGTGCCCTCGCAGCCTGGTCGTCTGAAGGTAGCTACTCTCCCCTCATTCGCGAAGACCAGTCCGGTTCGAGCTGCCATCTCCACAATTCGCCTGCCTCTTGGATTGGTATTCTGCATTCCCCACTCTACAGCTCTAGAGTTAAAGTCGCCTGCCACTATGAGATTGCCGCCAATCTGCGCTACTGCATCCTCGATTCTGGCAAATTTCTCCTCAAAGGTTCCCACGTCATCATTGGGAGTCAAATAACAACTCATTAGAGTAATCTCATCAAACTGTACCCAGGTGAAACAATCTCGGTCGAGGACCCTGGTTATCCGTTATCCATATAGCTGCCGTAGATGTCTCATCACTTAGGCAGAATCCGCTATTTTTTGACGCATATTGTTCGCTTATAATAGCCACGTCGACTTCCTGATCCCTGACTATTTGCGATAGCAAAGAAAAAGCCACCTTCCCTCTATGCATATTCAGCTGCAATATCTTCATGCTGCCTTTCGTAAGCTCATTTCACAGCCCCGCGATCCCGGGAGGTGTTCCAGAGATTTTCCCGACTCCGCAGAGCAAATACAATATTTCGGTGCATTTCGGCATTCTTTCCTCTTATGCCCCTTTTCCCCACATCTCATACATAGGCTTGACCTGTCCGGCCCATCACATTTCCACCGTCTGTGACCATTTCCGAAGCATCGAAAACAACGTATCGGTTCTTCTCTGATCATTATTCTACAGCTCGTCCAGCCTATCCTTATCCTTTGTAGTTTCAGAAGCGCATTCGCACAGCTCGTAGAGGTTGATACGAAGGCCCTTTTCTGCTCCCGGCTGTTCGCCCCGGTTATACGAATGGATATATCCGGGTTCATTCCACCCGCTTCTCTTTGTACCGCCGCCAGAACTTCCTCGGTGGTTGTGAGGGCATCCAGGTCTCGAATTTCCAAAGTGACCACCGGCGTAGGGTCCTTAACGGTTCCCTCTTGATTGAGAACGCTCCTCAGGTTCTCCCTGAACTCGTCCCTTCTGCCGCCTTTACACATTTCAATGAGTATGGCACCTGTTTTCCTTTTCCGCACTGTGCGTATCGCTATATCCGATTCCTCCGGTTTTATTTTACTCCGTATGTTCCTCAGAACATCAGCGTAACTGCGCCCCTCGGTTGGATGAATGATTACAGCTTCTGGGCGTTCTTTCACAGTTTTTTGTCGTTCCTTTTTCCCCTTCTTTGCCGATTTCTTGCTCTTTACTGTTTTCCATTCTCCATCCACTAATGGTTCCTTGAGCTGTGTCGTGTCAGTCGGTTTTCCTCTCGGCCTCTTTTCCGGACGGGTCTCCGCCGGGCTTGAGGCGCTTCTCTTGTTGAGAGAACTTACAGGTGTGGAGACATCATAGTTGTTCCTGTTATTCCTCTCGCTCTCATGGGCTTTGTTCGCTTCCTTTTCCTTTTCTGCGGTCTTCCAGTTTTCCCTATTGTTCCTCATTATGTCAATGAGCTCCTCTAATTCGGATACTCCGCTCTGGACTGATGTCCCTTGCCTTTGTCATTGCCACTCTAATCTTGCGGATAACACTTTGGCACTTAGTAGAGGTCTCCTCCTCTGAGTTTCTCATTTTGCGTATGAACTCCTGTCTAGGGGAACTGTGCCCCAAAAGCGGTTCCTCTGTTCCGCTGTGCACTGGTCGCGTTGCGAGCGATTGCGCATCCTCCTGCACTCTGGTTCATTAGGGGGTATGTTCGAATTTTGCAGCACAGTCTGAAAATATTGCCAATCAGTAAATTTATTAGCCAAAAAAGGAGATTTTGTCCTATGGATAGCCTTTTCATAAACAGTCATATATATTGGCGAATGGTCAGAATTAAGATCAAATCCATTTTCCAACTTGATACACGACTTTGATATCTTATTTATTATAAAGAAATCTATAAGATCAGGTGTTTTACTACTGTCTGTTGGCCAATACGTTGGGTTACCCGTTGACACAACTTCACATCCGGTTTCCAAAATTGCCTTATATAATTCCTTTCCCTTAGGAGTGTTCAAACGGGATCCCCAGTAAGTATTTTTAGCATTAAAGTCTCCACCCATGATGAACCTCGAATCATGTTTTGCAATAAGATTTTTATAATCAATTGACTTAATTGAGTGACGCGGAGGGCTGTATACTGACGTTATCAGCAGTTTCTGTGAGTTTGTTGTTACTCGAACCGTGGTTGCTTGAAATTCTTCAGTGCTTAGTTTTTCTTCTTCATAATGTCTTATGTTTTTAAAATATTTGAGAACTTTTTTGAAACCCTGCTCGGGGGTTGTTTCTGCGTTACTTTACGTCGGACTAGTAAATATTCTTTTCTCGGGGATTGACATTTTGTAGGTTCCTCTTTATACAATTATAGCATTTGTATCAGAGATCAGCAACGAGTATTCAAAACGATGAGTAGAATCGAGTCATACTTATAATTTCAGATACTTATACGCATTCATACTGTTACGCATATCGAAAGGACCTAATATCGTTTAACATTAATGATAAATAAAAGCTACAAATACAAAGATCATGAGGCAATGCGTACACAATACACACGACACAGATGCACACCCAACAAACCAAAACCTTACCTAAAAGTAATTTAATTGTAGAATAAACTTATAACAACCGATTTTTTACAATAGTGTTTAGAAAATGATTAAAATGACAATACCTTTAACAACAATACTTGCTATACATTTAGTTTAGATAATAATTTTACAAGTATGATTGCAAACAACTTATGCTAGTTATAGTTTTCTAAATGTTTTTGAAAAAGCTGTCAATTTATTTATCGTTTTTTCATAAAAAGTTTTATATTTAGTATTTTGTGCAAATAATAAAAATACGTGGGGAACCTGTAACATCAGAAGGTAAGTATTTGGGTATATATTCACAGCACTATAATATTTTTCTTAGTTCTTTTTTTATCATGAACAGTTTATTTTTAAGCTGAAAAAACTTTTTTTTTACTAATTTTTAGGAATGGTGACCCAATTTTCTAAATTAATAGAACCAATGTTCATACGCCTCACGAATGAGGTCAATTCTTTGCGGCAGGAGATTACTGGTCTGCGCAAAGAAATAAAAGAACTCAAAAAAGAAAAATTAGACGTAAAATTGGCAATACCTGATAGCCCCTTTAAATTAATGGAAGAATTTTTAAATTTCGAAGTTACTCCAGGAGGATAAAAGCTTTGTAAAATCGTTTGTATGTTAAATAAAGAAAATTTTTCTAAGTTACAGCACTCTAAAACACACTCTTTCTTTCCAGGAAAATGAGTTACTTACGGTAGCATAAAGCCCAAACTTCATAAAAAATTGTTGGCGCAAATTGTTCACGGACGAACTGGCAGAGCATTTATGCTGGAAAGGAACGGCGGAAAAAAGAGTGTTCGCAATCTAAGTGCGGCTAGGGCTATAAGAAGTATTATTATATTATTATTATTGTATTATTGTCACTTATATTTACTTTTTCATTTTTGAAGTTGCTGCAATTTTTATTAGGATTGGAGAGGACGAATTCGTCAAAAGCACGAAATCATTTTTTCAATTCGCAAAAAATCGACACGAGTGCCGTAAAAAGCACGCCGACAAACCTAAAAATATTACTTTTTAAAGGTACTTAATTAAACAAAAAATAAATAAATGAATTCGGTCACGAAAAAAAATATTTTTGTTGCTGAGTGTACAATTTACTCTGTACGTATGTATATTATAAGGTTATATCAAAGAATATGGATATAAAGAATGCGCATCATGTAGAAGTAAAATTTCTTATGGCGGGATGTACCAGTAAGACCCGCTCTCACCAAAATCTCTTTTAAAAATCATTTCTTGATGAGGGAGGGAAGACAGGAGAAAAATAAACACAAACAAAGAGCGTAACAATGTGTTGCTCTCATCGTACGTATGTATATGTGTATGTACGATAATGTATGTATGATCGTTTTTATTGTTTGACCAAAGACTATAAATATGTAAAGATGTTGCACACAGTGTATTTAAAATTGACAAAATTTTGTGCTTCTTTATGATGAGGGGGTAGGTAACAGGGAAAGCTAAATTGTCGTTCTCACTCTCATGTTAACTGAGAGAAAGAAAACAAAAAAGACTCAGTACACTTATTGTACTCAGGGAACTTATTATACTTAGAGAACGTATTGTTTTTTTCTCTAAGCAATTTATTCTCATATGCGTGTATACGTGTGTGTATACATACATTGCCAAATAAAATAATAAACAAACTGAAAGAATTTTTGTTTTCACAAAATATATGTGAAAATAGCCTGTGGAAATAATATTACCGTTTGTTTTATTGTAGGGTAAGAATATGTGTTTTATTGTTGTAGAAATGAAATTATATCGATTCGCACCGAATTATAATGTTATTTTTTAGACTATTCAATTATGTATGTACATATTTACCATATGTGTCTATTTTTGTATAGAATGAAGTTGTAATAAAACGAATGCTTTTTTGTTTAGTATTTATTAAATTTATTTATCATTTTAATGGTTCAAAATTTTAACTTTTTCCATACTGGATAATTTGAATTTGTATGTTTCCCATGTTGAATGCTTCCGTAGTAAAACAACAATTAGTAAATTAAGCATCTCCATTCTGTGTTTATAACATTCGTTATTTTCATCAAACCAAAAGGAATAAATTGTATTTTTTGTGCAACTTACGCATTGGCCAACTACAAATGTTTTTATGTGTTTTATAGATTTATTTTCTAAAAAAAATTTTTCGAAGACTTATATGAATTTTGCAAACTTCAAAAAATAATTCAGATGGAGCGATGGATTTGCATGAACGAACATTTCTGAAGGATTTCTAAGGATATTCGTTGAGCTATGTAACCAACAAAATATCGACTTGATGTTAATTCAATTGGCACATTGTTGGACGTAAAACAATCGGTGCCTTCATTAAAATATTCTTTATTTTCATCGTATACATATATCTGCGACATCTATATCAGGGGTATGGGTACTTTCTGATATATTTCCAGTCCTATCAATATCTTCTAAAAATATGATTTATGATTTTAATTATATATTATATTTATTAAACGTTTTGTTTGAGCATGCACTACAATTTTTAAATTCACACTTTTTATAAAACAATTTTTCAGTTTCAATTGTCAACACAAAATGTGGATTTTTTATTTCGGTGCGAATCGATATAGTTTCATTTCTACAACAATAAAACACATATTCTTACCCTACAATAAAACAAACGGTAATATTTCTTTTCCACAGGCTATTTGCACATACATTTTGTGAAAACAAGACATCTTTCAGTTTGTTTATTATTATATTTGGCAATGTACAAGCACACACGTATACACGCATATGAGAATAAATTAGAGAAGAGAACAATACGTTCTCTGAGTATAATAAATTCTCTGAGTACAATAAGTGGAAGTAGCCGTACTGCCATCGACAAATTTGGCACTGGCAGTGCAACATCTTCATATATTTATAGTCTTTGATCTCATCGCGATGAGAGCAAAGAATGAGAGCAACGCATTGTTACGCTCTTCGTTTCTTTTTACTTCCCTCCTATATTTCCCCCCGCGTCCTGAAATATTTTTGAAAAATATTCCAAAATATGTTAAGATGCACATTCTTTATACTTTATTTTCTTTGGTTATATTCATGAGCTTATAAAAGTGTTTCAGACATAAGCTTATCATAAGCATGCAAGCTTCTAGCAAGGGTTCAGTTTTGTTTATTAAATAATTTTTAACAAACCTTTTACAATCGAATTTATAATAATTTTCTAAGCTTAAGGCTTATGTTGGTAAGCTTGTTACAAACGATTTCTAAAACGTTCTGGTTTGTTGGGCACTAACACTAACGAATACAATGAACATGACGTTAATAATAGCTACACCAACAACTACAACGAACATGTTACAAGCAAATCATCACCATCGGTATGAAAGAGAAGAGGATAGACAAGTAAGCGAACGCAATAACAACCAATGAGAACAAAGTACACAAACAACAATGCAGTCGCTATAGAATTTTCGAGTAAGCGAGAACGCGAACCTTCTTCTTCAAGAACGTTCGATGTACTGTCACAGTGTAACCAGTGGCGACAATTATGACGTTTGAAAAACGTTTAAATCAACAGTTTTAACCCTCCTCGTAGAGGGAGAAAAAAAATTTTAAAAGTTTTTGCAAAGCAAATGTGTTAGAAGCAACAGATATACAGAGTGAAAACTGGCGGTTAAAGTTTTTTTTTTTTTTTTTTTTTTTTTTTTTTTTTTTTTTATTATTATTAGTATTAAAAATACTTTAAATTTTCAACAAATTTACAATAAATGCATATATTACAAATTATTATTAAATAATACAAAATTAGTACACTTTCGTCTAAAAACATTTTCATTCGTTTCATTCTTAATGTTGTTTGGCAATGAGTTAAACAGCTGTAGGCCCTTGTAGAATATCGTTTTCTGCATTTTCGTTGACCTCACTCTTTGGATCCTAAAGTCACATGCATTTCTCAGTTGATATGGTTGGCTGTCTCCCACATAATGTAATTGATCACATAGATATTTCGGGGCGTCTCCTTGTTTTAATTTTCTAATAAACCTTAACGTGTTAAATTGGAGCCGTTGTGTTATGCTCATCCATTTTAGATTATTTAACATTGTATTTATATGTGTGTAACGATCGCAATTTAGTATTATTCTCATGGCTCTATTTTGCAGTTTCTGCATCCTTGCTAATTGATTTGTGCTGCTGCATGTGAATAAAATTGTGGAACCATATTCAAAATGTGGTTTTATTATCGTGCTGTATATGTTTATCGCTGTAGACTTTGATATTTTGTTTCTTATTCTTTTTAAAAAACTAATTTTTTTACCAACTTTTTTGCATAGGTAATCTATTTGTTCACTGAAATTTAAGTTTTTATCGATTATAAAACCAAGGTATTTTATATATTCGACTTTTTCAATTGATGTGTCATTTATTTTAAATATTTCTTCTGAATTTAAGTTTATTTCCATTATTTTTGTTTTATTTTCATTTAGTTTGAGTTTATTCATTTTAAGCCATTCATCTATTTTTTTCATATCATACTTGATATTTTCGCGACATTCTTCATCACTATTTGCTATAGTATATATCAGAGTGTCATCAGCGTACAAGACAACTTTACATTTTTCCAAAATACTTGGCATGTCATTTATATAAATTATGAACAACAACGCTCCCAAAATGGAACCTTGTGGCACTCCGTAGTTATTTATTATTTCATCAGATTCTATGTCATTTAATTTTGTCGTTTGCCTTCTTTTTTTCAGGTACGATTTGAACCAATCTAGCTCGATTCCTCTTATTCCATACATATATAGTTTATTCAGTATTATTTCTCTATCAATCGTCTCAAAGGCTCTTTTGAAGTCTAGAAATATTGCAATAATCCTCTTATCTTTTCCTACTGCTCTCCATTCACTTATGACATAATTTACCGTGGTTTCACACGAATGTTTTTTTACGGAATCCTGACTGGTATTTAGATAATATGTCGCGATTCTCTATATATTTTTCAAGCTGATCTTTAACTACTTTTTCAATTATTTTTTCACAAGTTTTTAGAGAGTTTATTGGTCTAAACTCCTCGCATTTTTTCGTTCTAGGCACTTTCTCAATTGGGGTTACGGTTGATTTTTTCCAATTATCAGGAAAAATACCTGTCTCTAACGATGTGTTTATTACTTTTACCATAATATTTCCTGTTACATTCCAGTTGTCAAGTATAATTTTATTTGATACACGTTCATGGTCAGATTTGTTATTCATACACTTCACGATGCTCTCCAGTTCAATAATATTTATCCTTCGGAATTTAAAAACATCATTCACTCTATATTCTATTCGGTTAATATATTGCACGCTCCCTATCGATTGTCTTATATTACTAATGCTATCGATAAAGAATGCATTGAACTTATTTACTATATCACATATATCGTTATACTCTATCTGGTCGAATATCACAGATTTAGTTGAGTTTTGTTTCTTATTAAGTACTAGGTTTTTGATGTGTGTCCACATTTGCTTTTGATTAGTTGAGTTGTTAATTTTATTTTTTATGTAATTATTCTTATTATTTTCAATTTGAACTTTGTATTGATTTCTTATTAGTTTATATTCTCCCCACGCTTGATTTGTGTTTTCAAATTTGGCCTGTAAATATTTTATTATTTTTTCTCTTTTCATTGTTCGAAGTTCTTCGTTAAACCAGTTATTCACTTTGTTATTTATGTGCACTTGCTTTTCAAACGTAAATCCTTGTATTGTATTTTCTAGACAGGCATCAAACAATTTAACGTTTTCATTAAGATCTTTATTATCTTCGTATATCATATTCTCAGTTAACACACTATTAAATATATTCTTATCGTATTTAAAGGTCTTGATGGTTTTTGCTGTATTTAGAATGTTTTCATTCGATCTCTCAAAGTCTATATTAATAACTTCATGGTCAGAAATTTTATTATCTTTACTGTTTGTACATTTTATCTTATAATTATTAGTTATTACGTATTCAATTATTGTGCTCGAGTTTCTTGTTACACGTGTGCTTTCGGTAACTATTTGTTTAAGGCCGTTGTCATTGAGAGTATTCCTAATTCTATTCTTGTATATAGAGTTTTTTCTCCAATCAATATTAAAATCTCCTGCAATTAAAATATCACAGTTATTATCACAGATTTCTTCAATTATTTCGTCAAATATATCACAGAACTCAGCTTCGCTGTAACTAGGCGATCTATATATTGCACCAATTAATATATTATGATTATTATCATTATGTACAGCTTTACAAAATAATATCCAATACTTCAAATCATCAGTTCTCTCTATAAACTTTTTCACATTCCAGTTACTTTTACAGTATACGACAACTCCACCTGTTCTTGAGGATGTTGACACTAACCCGATGTTATCATATCCTTGTAGCGCAATTTCTTGTTCATCTATATCTTTCGTCAAATGTGTTTCAGACAATATTAAGAAGTCAGGTTTTTCTGTTGCCGCGATAATTTCAATTTGATTATAGTTGTTAACTAGACCTTGTACATTTGTATAGAGGGCATTCATTTCCTTTAGTTGTTAAATCGTCAAGCCTATATTTCTCATTTTGTTTTTCAATTTATTTTGATAAACTGGACATTCTTTATCGTTTGTAAAGTGGTTTTCATCTAAACCCATATTGAGCCTTTTATTTACTTTTGAACAATTAATACATTTCATTATCTTCTCTTGACTTTCGCAATTAACTGTTTTATGTTGACCATGGCACTTTATACATATTTCCTGATTTTTACATTCCCTTGCTATATGATTGTATCCTCTGCATTT
This sequence comes from Sarcophaga caerulescens, assembly GCA_927399465.1. Taxonomy (NCBI): domain Eukaryota; kingdom Metazoa; phylum Arthropoda; class Insecta; order Diptera; family Sarcophagidae; genus Sarcophaga; species Sarcophaga caerulescens. Next base: position 48,742,442 of record OV656867.1, read on the forward strand.
CATACATTGAACTAATTCGGTTCCGTCATACACTCTACATCTTTCCCAACCGACATTTATTTTTCTTTCTTCCATAATTTTCCCGTAAGCTTCATTATCAACTCTCAGTTTCACATTGAACAAAGTTTTATTTCCTCTTTTTGTTTCATATTTTCCCATAAACTTAATATTGGCATCAGCTAATTCAGGATTTTGTTTTCTTACTTTCTCAATTAAATCATTTTCACTATAGTCAAAAGACATGCCAATAATTTTGATATTTAGTCCCGTCGAATTTGGAATTTTTACTTCATATTGTTTAGATATTTTTTCCTGGATTGCACTTTTAATTTTCTCTCTATCTTCACAGTTCCCACTTTGAATAACAATTGTTCCACTGCTTCTACTTTCTACATTTGTTATCTTCAAGTTGTCTGGATTTATTTTATTTAACTCTTCTTTAGTTTTTTCAGCCGATTGTTTTTCCTTAGGTTTAACAATTAGGGGTAGTTGCTTATTTATACTTGGTAACCCTTTATTTTTTACTGCATCCGCATATGTTGTTTTTGCACTTTGTTTACATGTTTCATTTATCGTTTTCTTTATTTCTTTGCACATATTTTCATTTTTCTCTTCTATTGTTTGGCACAACTGTTTGTTGTTGCATTCAAATTCTTTTAAACTACTAGATAATTTTTTTATTTCTTCGACATTTTTTTCACACGATTTCTGATATTTTATCATTTTATTTATCCTTTCCTCGTACCGCTTTTCTATAGCCTCAAGTAATTGTTTAATTTCATTTTCATTTTCCTTAAGTGAAGCTTTAAATTCGTGCTTATATTCAACCAAATTTTGTTTGTTTTTATGCACCTCATCTTGCACTTCTCTTAACACCAAATCAATATTTTGAATATATTGCATGCAGTCGTCGCATACAAATCTAATAAAGTTGTGCTCATCCATCATCTTTGCCGAGTATTGATCTATTCCCGCGCATTTTTTGGTGAGATGATACACTTTATCACACACTCCGTTGCACCTGATTCCACTTTCACCCCTTATTGCTGTTCTGCATTTACTGCAGTCAGCCATTTTTGTCTATTTATTATTATTTTTTGTTTTTGTTTTCTAAATTTTTAATAAAATTTATTTTATTTAATTTTAAAACTATTGTTCTCAATGCAATTCAATTTCTAAGAATTGCTTTTTATTTTTTTATGGTTTTTAAATAGTCCTATCTATTTTACAACCAATTTTTATTTATTTATTTTTAAAATTTTCAAGAGCTTTTTATAAAACACTTCTATTACTTCACAGAGTTACCATATTACTTAAAGTGGAAAAATTAAATGTAAATAAACATTTATTTTGTGTCAAAAAAGGGCAAATTTGGAATATTTTTTAATTTCTTCAATGAAAATCTTAAAAGTTCTTAAATATTTAAATATTAATCGAAATGTGACTGGTTTTTGGTCAGAATAGATATAGTTTCTTGTGCAAAAGGTAAGTAAGCAGTTAAATACATCAAGATGAAATAAGACATATTGCTTATAAAATTTTTTTCTTTTAGAACTTTGTGTATATTACTAGTATTTATTAATTTCTTGAATGAAAAAGTTAAAATTCGGTAATTTTTTCATTATTAATCGAACTCTTAGCAATTTCCCTTCACACTGAAAAAGTTCCGTGTGCAAACGGTAAGTAAAAATAATAATTTAACAAAATATATACTCATAACTTTTTGTTTCAGGAATTTGTGAATATACCTTTAAATTGGTTAAATACTAAGTCAGTGACGACCGATGAAAGCTGTCATAAAAAATACATTAATTCCGAATTACGTTTCCCTAATAAAACGGTTCATCTCCTTTCAAAATTATTCTAATATTCTACAAAAATATCATAAATTTCTACCAAAATAGAATAATAAAAATCCACCCCGAAATCTAAAAAAAAAAAAAAACAAAACAGACAGGCAGTCAGAAAGGAACAGAAATACTTTTTGGTAATATTTGCTGTCCCTTTCTAAGTGAGGGTTAAACGTCAAAAGCCCGTGACGTATCTGTATATATCTGTGGTACTGTTCGTGTTGGACTATAAAAGGGCAGGACAAACCAGGCAACGAGTCAGTTGTAATTGAGTCAGTCTTGAGGAAGTTGCGTGTGAACTAATTAGTCGCGGTTTGAAGATATCCGTTGTGGGCAGTATAGCGAATAGTTGTGTGAATAATAGTGAACCAGCAACTATTGTTGTATCGGTTAAGTTTGAACAGTGACACAAAAGTAGTGTGAATAATAAAGAGAGTTTAATTAAAATAAAACACATATTTCTTTTTACTTGGTTTGCAATTAACGAACTCATATTCTAAACGTTTTTAAAAAGGTAAAAACGTAACAATACTTATTTTAATATCATACTCTTACTACTCATATTCAAAGTTAGAAATACTCATCATACTCATACTTAACAATACGCATGATGTTGTTGATTTCGACTCTCCATGATTCAACATATACACGAAGCACAAAATAAGTATGATTCAAGTACGAACACCACAATACACGCTAAAAGGTTGTGTGTGTGCTTTGCTTGCTGTCTTTGTCTTTTCTTTTTTCTTCTTTTGTAAATGCAACAATAACTACTACTGTAAATTTTGATGAATGATTCGAGTGACTGGAACCATTCGTAAGTATTATAAGTATTTTTCTAAATTTATGAATCTGAATGAGTAGGCGTATGAATCAAACAATGAATCGAATGTTGTGAGTTTGATGTCAACGTTGTGCTCATACTCATTGCAACCTATACTTATAAATCAATGTTGTAGCGAGTACGAATGAATCAGAGTAGTTGAATTTCAATACTCTTGACTCACTCATACTCAAAATTTCATGAGTACTTATGAGTGGCGAAAATACGATTCATTGCTGATCTCTGATTTGTATATCACTGGAACTCCGTCAGGAACTTTGTTCAATTGGCAGAATAGAAGATTTATAAGATCAACCAGAGACATAATAAAACGAATAAAATAATCAGAAATTTCCTTCTAAATAAATATATTTTTACATGAAATTGAAGGTCTTGCTTTAGAAAAATTAGAATTGCTTCACTCAAATAAACTTCAACTGTTCAATAACTTGTTGCTCTTTAATGTGAAAATTTTATTATGCTCTCGCATACAAAACGTTTACCTGTTTGAAGAAGACAATCAGTTTTCATCAGGTTCTATACATAAAATTATGTGTCATACACAAATTCAGATGAAAACTATCATCGAACAATTATCACCAGCCATAGGGTTTATTTCTGGATTAATGAGTGTGTAAACAAATGAAATAAAAACAAATAAATTATAATGATACCTAGCTAAATGGAATTGAAGTGTTCGTTTTGGGTTGACGGAGTCATCGATCCATGATTATTGGAGAACGACGTTGAACAGGCCATTACAGTCAACGACGAGCTTTATAGACCAATGTTTACTACTTCTTTTGACCTGAATTGGATAATCTGGACAGCGACATGGCGCTACGTGCCACACAGTTCACGCCACATTAGATATTGTGCACGAGGTAATGTAAACCGGACAAAGAGGTCCTAAGATTTGAACCCTTTTTTTTTTTTTACGCCGAGGAGGGGTAAATGTACCTAACCGCACCATAGAGGAAGTCGTCACGTCCTCCGTGTGTGGGGCCCTCACCCACTAAATCCCCCCCTCGTCCCGTGGACTGTTGTGCCCACTCCGGAACTACGGTAGTATTACTTCGGAGTGGAGCCCTTTTGGCCCTTTGGACACCTTCATGCTCATATCCGCGTCCGGATTGCGTATTGAAGGTTGAGGAGACTTCTAAGTATCTCCACTATTCCCTTCGTCCAGGTTCGCGACTGGGATTTCATTTGACACGTGAGCTAGTGTCATCTATGCCGGCGTGCCTACATGTTCCGCAGCCTCCAGATCTCTCTTCTTCAGTCTCAGAATGCGCTCCACGTAATTCGCCACTGAGGCCCAATTCTCCCTACTCGCAATCATAACTCCGACAATGTTAGCGGCCGTGATCGTGGTGTCTTCCCGGAAGTGACCGGATTTCGCCTTATAAATCTCCATCCGCTCTACTGCCAGCAGATCCACAGGGATTGTACCTGCTATCACAAGTACGGCTGTGGCGCACACTGTTCGATATGCCGACGCGATACGCAATGCAGCCGTTCTCTGTAGCAGTGAGTTTGCCCACTTCTTAACCTCTAGCGTTTCGGCTCAAATTTCGCTCCCATAGAGCATAATGCTGCTTCCAACCTCCATCAGGAGTCTCCGTCTCGCCGATAGCGGGCCTCCAATATTCGCCATTAATCTTCCGGGCTTTGTCAGCCGAGTACTGAATCTGATACGTCAGTCTGGGATCCAGCCTTATTCCCAGGTATCTTACCGAGCTCTTTGTCCTAATTACCTCGTTTCCAATACTCATGTCCACCTGCAAGGGGATACGGCGACCAGTGATCAACAGTAATTCCGTTTTATGCATGGCCAGGTCTAGGCCGTGGGAATTGAACCACGTCTCAGTTTTCGCTGCGCCTCTTCCGTATTCCTGGCCGTGATAACGGCTGCAATATCATCTGCGTATCCAACCAAAAAAGTTCCATCTGGCATATCCTCTCTTAGAATTCCATCGTAATTAACGTTCCATAGGTCGGGGCCGAGGATAGATCCTTGTGCCGCTCCTGATGTTATATGTTTCACTCTTGGTCCCGAGCTTGTGTTATATACCAGCTGTCTGTTACTCAGATAACTACTTATCATGGCCAGGATGTAGTGTGGTACCGATAAGTTGTACTCTAAAGCATTCAATACATCGCTCCACCTAAGACTGTTAAACGCGTTTTTAACGTCCAAAGTCGCAAGCAGTAGCACAGGCCTCGTAGAGCGACTCCCACGCTGTGTGACTATGGCCGCTTCAGTCACCTCTCTCAAGGCGTCAATTGTAGACCGACCGGGTCGAAATCCATATTGTCTGGCAGACAGTCCGCCACTATTCTCAATAGCCGCAGTAAGCCGTGGCTTCAAAAGTCTCTCGAGCAGCTTTCCTGACGTATCCAGCATGCACAGTGGCCTGTACGCGGATGAGTCCCCCGGATCGCCCTTTCCCTTGCTTATTCAGACTAGCCGTTGTTTCTTCCATATTTCGGGGAAAACGCGTTGTACATTCCCAGTAGGAGTTCCGGTCTTTGACTGGCAATTTCCCTTATTACCTCAGACGGGATGCCGTCGGACCCTGGTGCCTTACCGGGTTTTAATCCGACCGCTGCTATTTTCAGCTCCTCTGTGGAAAATGGTAAAAATTCCGTATTGAGCATGTTCCGTCGTCGTTCGTTCGACGGTTCATGAGTAGGGAATAGTGTATCCAATATATTTCTCATTACTCGCTCGTCCATAATTCCCATTGGTTTCCTCCTGTTCAGTTTGTCCATTACAATTTTGTATCCAAGTCCGTAAGGGTTTACGTTTACGTCATCGCGTAGGTCCTGGAATGCTTGCATGCTTCAGAGACTTCTTTGCCTCGTTATATGCCCGCATTTGGTCAGCAGCTGGTCCATCGGGTCTAGCTCTAGTGTACCTCCGTCGTAGTCGTAGGCACTCTCGCCTGAGTGCTGCGATATTGTCGTCCCGCCAGAACACTGCCTTCTTTCTGATATTTGGGGGTCTCAACAAGGGCATTGCCTTTTTACATCCTCGTCTTATTATCTCCATGGTTTGTTCTACTCTTGTCCTCGCATCGTCCGAGAGTTCAACTCTGCTACACAATCTGTCCACTTCCAAGATTAGTCGATTCGCATTCAATTTCCGTGCATCCCATCTTCGACTGTTCGTATTGTAATTGTCCTCCTCTACTCTATTCCTTGGAGCAAAGGTGTACGATATGTACTGGTGATCACTGCCCGTATATATTTCCAGGACCTTCCAGTCCTCGACTCTTTGATACATGCTCTCCGAGACCATAGTGATATCCGGGATGGTGCCCTCGCAGCCTGGTCGTCTGAAGGTAGCTACTCTCCCCTCATTCGCGAAGACCAGTCCGGTTCGAGCTGCCATCTCCACAATTCGCCTGCCTCTTGGATTGGTATTCTGCATTCCCCACTCTACAGCTCTAGAGTTAAAGTCGCCTGCCACTATGAGATTGCCGCCAATCTGCGCTACTGCATCCTCGATTCTGGCAAATTTCTCCTCAAAGGTTCCCACGTCATCATTGGGAGTCAAATAACAACTCATTAGAGTAATCTCATCAAACTGTACCCAGGTGAAACAATCTCCCCTGACAAATCTTCTCGGTCGAGGACCCTGGTTATCCGTTATCCATATAGCTGCCGTAGATGTCTCATCACTCAGGCAGAATCCGCTATTTTTTGACGCATATTGTTCGCTTATAATAGCCACGTCGACTTCCTGATCCCTGACTATTTGCGATAGCAAAGAAAAAGCCACCTTCCCTCTATGCATATTCAGCTGCAATATCTTCATGCTGCCTTTCGTAAGCTCATTTCACAGCCCCGCGATCCCGGGAGGTGTTCCAGAGATTTTCCCGACTCCGCAGAGCAAATACAATATTTCGGTGCATTTCGGCATTCTTTCCTCTTATGCCCCTTTTCCCCACATCTCATACATAGGCTTGACCTGTCCGGCCCATCACATTTCCACCGTCTGTGACCATTTCCGAAGCATCGAAAACAACGTATCGGTTCTTCTCTGATCATTATTCTACAGCTCGTCCAGCCTATCCTTATCCTTTGTAGTTTCAGAAGCGCATTCGCACAGCTCGTAGAGGTTGATACGAAGGCCCTTTTCTGCTCCCGGCTGTTCGCCCCGGTTATACGAATGGATATATCCGGGTTCATTCCACCCGCTTCTCTTTGTACCGCCGCCAGAACTTCCTCGGTGGTTGTGAGGGCATCCAGGTCTCGAATTTCCAAAGTGACCACCGGCGTAAGGTCCTTAACGGTTCCCTCTTGATTGAGAACGCTCCTCAGGTTCTCCCTGAACTCGTCCCTTCTGCCGCCTTTACACATTTCAATGAGTATGGCACCTGTTTTCCTTTTCCGCACTGCGCGTATCGCTATATCCGATTCCTCCGGTTTTATTTTACTCCGTATGTTCCTCAGAACATCAGCGTAACTGCGCCCCTCGGTTGGATGAATGATTACAGCTTCTGGGCGTTCTTTCACAGTTTTTTGTCGTTCCTTTTTCCCCTTCTTTGCCGATTTCTTGCTCTTTACTGTTTTCCATTCTCCATCCACTAATGGTTCCTTGAGCTGTGTCGTGTCAGTCGGTTTTCCTCTCGGCCTCTTTTCCGGACGGGTCTCCGCCGGGCTTGAGGCGCTTCTCTTGTTGAGAGAACTTACAGGTGTGGAGACATCATAGTCGTTCCTGTTATTCCTCTCGCTCTGATGGGCTTTGTTCGCTTCCTTTTCCTTTTCTGCGGTCTTCCAGTTTTCCCTATTGTTCCTCATTATGTCAATGAGCTCCTCTAATTCGGATACTCCGCTCTGGACTGATGTCCCTTGCCTTTGTCATTGCCACTCTAATCTTGCGGATAACACTTTGGCACTTAGTAGAGGTCTCCTCCTCTGAGTTTCTCATTTTGCGTATGAACTCCTGTCTAGGGGAACTGTGCCCCAAAAGCGGTTCCTCTGTTCCGCTGTGCACTGGTCGCGTTGCGAGCGATTGCGCATCCTCCTGCACTGGTTTTGGTGTCGTGCCACTCTTCTCAATCCCTGTGCTTCTCCCTTGCCTGGGATTTTTTCGGCGGTGATCTCCTGATTTTCGGGCTGCTCATAAAGGCTATCTCACCCTGCATCATCTCTTCTACTTGCGTTATTCTTTTGTTCATTCTTTCATTTGGGTTCCATCTTCAAGCCGCTATCTCATATCGACTATGCAGTTGTCCTTTAGAGACCCCGAGGGTGCCTATGGTAATCAGTGAGGTCCTCGCGAAGATTTTAACCCTTTAGCTATTTTTGTATGCGAATAACTCACAAATCACAGCGATCATCAAAGCCAGCATAACCCATCGATCAAATTAAGCTTGATTAATGCGCCAGTGTCATAGAAAAATTGAAAGATGATAAAACAATAAAAGATCAGACATACTTATGTAAATAAATGTGCCTAATTTTATAATTCGAGAACTATTCCAACGATTAATGTTGGAAAGATTTGGTGTTTTTGGAATATTGAAAAGCTTTATACGAATCCTTTTGTAATGGTATGTTGTTGCCAAATATGTTGACAAATTATGCACAAGAAAATGTTTTTAAATTCAATCAGAAGCTTAAATTGGTTTATGATGCAAGATGGCTTATTATGCAAGAAAATTAGAAACATGATGGTGGTTGATGTAATTTCTTAATTTAAGTGATTGTATTAGCATGTGGTAGAATTGCAAGCATTCAGCGCTAAAATTACTCTTGAATATGACAATAAATGAAGCACCATAATGCAGTTTATGAAAAACCTCTGGCATGGCAAGAGATTTAAAACAATTTGATATTTGGCCGTGAGATGAGTGCACAACGGCACATTAGAAATCAGTTGAAGCTTTAGAACTAACAATGAAAAATGATGGTGAGCGTGTCGGCATCAGACCCCAGGTCAGTTATCTCGAACAAAACGAAATATTTCTGCGGTGACTTTCTCTCAGTAGATTTCTGGCAAAAACTCTGAGAATACATAAAATTGCCATGAAAATTTTCTCAAAAATCTGTCGTTTGGAGTCGACTTTAAATTGTAGGTCCCGCCACTCATGCATAAAATTAAGACGCACGAAATAAGAAGTGTGAAAAGCTAGGTCGTAATCCTGACTGAAGTGTTGTAATGACCAATTACGTATGTATGTATATTTTCCCAAAATCTACACCAGCAGATGAAGTAAATGCAGATTTGAAGATATCGAATCTATGGGGTCATATACCATATTGGACGATGTTTGTCACAATCTACGTAAATTTACAATTTCTCTTTGTTCTTCTCAGCTATATTTAAAAGTTTAATGCGTAAAAGGGTTAATGGAGAGATGTGATTAAGAGTATAAAAGTCTATACTTAAATGAACCAATGAAACCAATAACCAATTTTATTTTATTTGTTTAACGCAAATAATTCTACAGTACGGCGTGCCTATCTTGCCTCACCTCAATACTTTTAATTAAATTTTTCCAAATCAGATTAGCATTAAAGTAACACAATTCATATATTTTCCAAAATTGTTTTCATCTATAATCACAACCGTTCAACGAACACAATTAACCAGAAAGATACAAGAATCAGGCAAAGCATTTATTATTTGCAATATATTGAGAATTTTAGTTTAACATTTTTACCATTCGCTGATATAATCACCATGAATCGGTATCAGGCCATAAAATTTCAAATATTTTATTTCATCATATTTTTGTACTGCCATCAACAGTTCAAAGCTGCAGCAACGACACTTAAATTTACAAAACTTGATTGCGAAGCATATGACAAGCCTTTTGCGGATTTTAAAAAATGTTACTTGAAAGCAATAAGTCGAGACACAGTGAGTCTTAGTCTGCATGTACGTTTGCATCAGCTACCAGTTAATAATGTATCCGTATGTATTGAATCAATAATATAGAATTTAGAGAGAAAAAGATTAAAATATTTCATTAAAAAAATATTTATTTCGTAACAGATAAATGCAGCATTTTTTGTTAAAAGTTCCAGTCAACGTTATCAACCTTTCATGTATAATACAACGACAGACTTTTGCAAATTCTTAAGGAATACAAATTCGTATCCATTTTGGAAGATTTTATTTGCAATCTTAAAGACAAACTCAAACATTAATCACACCTGTCCCTTCAATGTAAGTGCCAACATCTTTTTAAATAATTAAGAAACATTTGACAATTTTTTTTCTGGTGTTTCAGCACGATATTATTGTTGAGAATTTAGTTTTGGGTGCGAATATGATAAAACTGATACCATTTCCATCTGGCGATTACTTAATTGTTCTACGTGTAGGCGCCTACAACGATTATAAAGCTAAAGTTCGTGCATATGTTCAGTTAAAAGAGTAGAATGAATAAAAGTTTTATGAGGTCTACCAGAGACATAATAAAACGAATAAAATAATCAGAAATTTCATTCTAAATAAATATATTTTTGCATGAAATTGAAGATCAGAAATTCTTTTTTGTAGGAAATTCTAAAATTTCTGCCATTTATTTCTGACTCAAAGCGTCTTCTACATCCTACATTGTTTACAATTCCGCGTCTTCAAACTGTTTGGTTGTCTTTCACTTTCTTTATTTTTCACATTAAAGTAGCCATCACCGAACCGTTGAAACATGTTGCTTCTGTTATAGTATTATCACCATATGCCTCGATAAGCATTCCATGCGACTATGCAGAACTTTTCTATAAATGATTGGTATAGTGGACGAACTTTCTAGAAATATACTTTGGAAGACTTTACTATACCAAATAAAGTATCAACGGGTATGCTTTTTTCATAAATTGGTCAAACATCAGCTAGTATTTGCAAGCCGTCTTTGATTTCGTTAGAAAATCTTTATAGCTCAGTCAAACTCGTTAGAGCTGCTGATGCCCAGAAGTAAGTATAGTTACATATGTATATAACTTTTCTAGACAACCCTATAACAGTTCTCGGGAAACTAAATGGTGGGCCATTTAAAAGTTTTAATTAAAAATGCAATAAAACAAAAACGGTTTGAAAGCTTGCCAAATTTATTTTTTTCTTGTTGTTATAAAGTACATTTATTCCGGTTAGAAACGGAAGATTATTTCATTCACATGGCTGCCGCGGCTGGCCTCAGAGTACCTCAAGCGATCGGACCAATTTTCGTACACTTTTTCTAGTGCATGGGGTCGTATCTCATCTATGATACCACGAATGTTGGCGTTCAAATGCTCAATTGTCTTTGGTTTGTCGGCGTAACACTTTTCTTTAACGGCGCCCCACAGAAAATAGTCCCACGTTTTCAAATCGCAGCTTCTTGACGGCCAATTGGCATTACCATTTCAGCTAATTAAACGGCCACCAAACGTTTGATTCAACAAATAGATTGTGGAATGAGATGTGTGGCAAGTTGCACCATCCTGTGTACCATGAAGAGCGGATACAAAAAAATCGGTTATCATTGTGCGATAGGTGTCTAAATTGACCCTAATGGTTGCGCCGTCCTCATTTTCAAAGAAATCTGGGCCAATGATGCCTCCGCTTCACAAGCCGCACCAAACTGTCACTCGTAGTAGATGCATTGGCTTCCATAAGACCACATGTGAGTTTCCTGAGCGCCAAATACGGCAATTTTGCTTACTAACGTACCCATCAAAATGAAAATGGGCTTCATCGGAAAAGATGATTTTTTTTCTTTTGCATAAACGACATCATTCTGCAGTCTCTCGTTGGCCCAATAAATTCCAACGTTGTTCAAGCGTAGATCGATTCATTACCTTCAGTGGAGATAATATACTGAATTTTGTTACAGAATAGAATGAGATAAGTATTGTCAGATTGTAAATAACCGATGGTTCAAATTTAAACCGATAGATAGCCCACCCGATATATCGCAGTAGGGCAATTACTTGGACTTAAGTACGAATGCCTTTACACAGAGTGACATCAAACATACTAAACCAAATTCAACGCCAAATTCAATGATATGACGTAATTGTTTGTTCCAGGTTTCGGATGATAAGTTCTGTTCACATATTCGTCGAAATGGTTTGGTAACCATAATAATGAAAGAAAAACAATAAAATTTTCCGAATTTATATTATAGTGGAAAGTTACAAAATCATTCATGCTGAAGAGAATGAAACATTGTTGAATAAGTTTTTCTCTGTGTGATTCAGTGCGTGTACATAGTGTGTCACAGTATAATTTACTTTAGTATTTATTGTAAATGAATAAAGTGAATGCAGTCTGCTAAAAAGCTTGTAACTTCATGTCAGACTCATATTGAATATAAAAAAGTTCTTTCACTGTAATACTGTGTACTCGTAACCATGGGCAATTCATACTTTCCCACTTCACTCTTAAGATAACTGGTTCCATTCTATCTGCAGCCAAGGTCATGGTACCTGCTCGGTGGAGGATGCACGTGGGGTGAGGCAAAACAGGCGGGTACTATGCTGAGTTATTAAAATTTGAATAGTTTTATCAGTCAAACTATTCGCCTGATTTAGCCTCATCTGATTTTTTTATGTCCGAATGTAGACAGTGTTGTTATAATTGAGCGTATCTTTCGATTGCACAAACTTGCGCTAGAAAGATATCCGCAAGTTTTCCCCATGAGCTCCTATCTGTATACCATAAAATAGTCCCTCTTGTAAAAGAGATTACAAGTTCCAGATTATTCCATTAATTTTTATTACTAAATCATGTGCAGCGAACTTAAATCCAATAGTACTTCCATCATCGTTATAGGACAGAATCGCACTGCCTTTTATGCCAAAAGACGCGCGTCTTCTTATGCTTATCCAACTATATTTGGGATGTTTTGAAATTTGCTCTGTTTACCTAGATAATTGCACCACAGGTTATTATTGTCTTGTTTCATCATCGTTTATATCCAGTGAATGAATTTTGATTTGCCTCCCAAGGATTTTATATTCAGTGAATGAATTTTGATTTGCCTCCCAAGGAGGCAAGCCTGCTGTATACCATTGTGGCTAGTCTAGCCTTTTCTGAGATCTTTATATAAGCCCGCCATGTCAATATATTATCCAGTGTTATTCATATATATTCGACCTCTGATTTCAGTGATATTTCTCACCCAGATGTAGAATATCCGTTCATTTAATAATTTTTTTCTTGTCGTAAATGGTACTATTGTGGTCGTAAATGGTACTCTGGGTCAAATCTAATTTGCCTTAAGGTACACGCGCTTAGGAGACAACAGTAGACACCACTACAACTCGCGATTGATAGACAGCGGACACAGTCAGTTACCTATAATGATCACCACTCCAACTAATGCATTATTTGCTATGCTGAGTGGACTCCCATCTGTGCTTGTATAGAAACAAAGGGTTAGGTTGAGCTTGTTGAGCAAGCCAGGACCGTTAAAGAGTTCATAATCTCCGACATTATAAACTGCATAAGTATCTCTTTTGCATCAATTAAACTACATATTACTATATGCTCATTTTATAAGGACGCCTAACTTCGTTCGCAGTAAGAATGAGCATGTATTATTGCTAGACTTTGCAGGATTTTCATGGATAACTTATCAAATATATAAAAAAGAAAATGAAATTAAGTAGCGGTAACTAAACTCTTAACTCGATAATGGGGTTGGAAGCGGTGTCTACTCTGGGAAACTGGACCTGAATATTTCTCTCCGTCTACCGGACTACTGCAGCGTGTTTCAGGCGGAGGTGATGGCAATTTACCGAGCCGCTCAATGGATCCTCATCAACGATGCTCCTTTCACTCGCGTCTCGGTCTTTTCTGATAGTCAGGCCGCGATAAGATCTCTATCGGGTTTCGTGAATAACTCTAGGATTGTTAGGGAATGTCGCCGCTGTCTCGACCTTCTCTCGGGGCGCTTCACCAGTGTCTCTCTGGTGTGGGTCCCTGGGCACAGTGATATTCCGGGAAACTGTAGGGCCGACGAGCTCGCCAGAGCTGGTGCGCTCCTTCCGGAATCCTCTTCTGTTGCCTCGGTCAAGCTGACCATTGTGCGGAAGTTCTTTCGGGACGCCATCCTATCCTGGGTCAATGAGGAGTCCTGCCCCACCGCTAGACTTACCTGGCCCAAGATGGATAGAAGGCGTACCAACCGATTACTTGGTCTCGGTCGTGATGTCATCTCGACTACAGTGGCCGTGCTTACAGGTCATTGCGTCATGGGTAGACACGCGGAAAGAATGACTTCTGCCGTGGTTGCAGGTCCGCTGAGGAAGAGGAGACTGTTGTTCACTTTCTTTGTCAGTGCCCGTCTCTTGCTAGGTGTAGATATAGGTTATTTGGCGCCCCATTCCTTGTCAGCTTAACGGAGCTATCATCTATTGACATCAAGGATATAGCTTCTTTTATCAAACTTTCTGGCTGGTTTTCAAGTGCGGGGTAGTCATGCTTTTGTTGTGCAGCCCTTGCGCTGACCAACTTCTTCCTTTTCCTTGATTTTGGTGGAACTTGGTTAGTACAGGAACTGCCTTCACCCGTGGCATCACAACGGGCCGCTATGCGTGCTCAAGTGAGCTTTCTGATATTCAGAGCTACCACTCCGACCTAACCTAACCTAACTAAATTATTATTTGCTGCAACGCGACGGCACATGGTTTGAAGGACCAGGCTTGTATATGGTTTGAACGATTTACCTTGGGTACAACGATAGCTTAGTTGGCAGAGTGCTACGCTTCAAGTGTCGATGTCGTGCGTTCGATTCCCATCAGAGGATCTGGGTGTATGTGATTGTCTGATTGGTTGTCTGACATTATACATATATGATTACTTGCAATAGAAACAAAAAAGAAAATGAGAATTATTACTAAAGAACAATTCTCGAGAATATTACTGACGAAGGTACTGGTCATTTAAAAAAATCTCCTATAATCACAACACAATGCACCGCATGAAGAGGAGTTATAACCTGAGTGTTGCTCCAAAAAAAAAAATGGGAGATTCTCTATAGAAACCCAATTTCAATCTAATCGGAAGTCAAACAAGGCAAAGCGAATTAAACCACATTTACAATACCGCCGCAAATCAAAACGACTCAAATAAGTTATATCGTTAGTATAATTCGCAAAGACGCTAAGTCCACTTTTTTCCAAAATTGAGATTTTAATGTAAAACATAAACATTGTACATAATACATATTTTACAACAACAAAACATGTCATTATATAGTTTAAAGCTGTTGTAATTTTATGGTTTGCAAAAACGCTAAGTCCACAAAACCACGAAAAATATTAATATTATTAATTAATTAATAATAATAATAATAATTAACATTATTAGTTATTAGTTATTAATATTAATATTATTAATTAATTAATAATAATAATAATAATAATAATTAACATTATTAGTTATAAATATTAATATTATTAATTAATTAGTAATAATAATAATAATTAACATTATTAGTTATTAATATTAATATTATTATTATTTTGTAAAAATAATTGCGTTTAAACAGTTAACAAATTTTAAAAACTGTAAAAGGTACAATGTTTTTTGTGTCTCCTGTAAAATTTGAAAAAAGGGACTTAACACATTTGCGAATTATACTAACGATATGCAAACTGTGTCCCTAGATTAAATAATGTTTGAATTGTTTCATCACGCGTCGTATTAAGGAGAATTCGTCGTAAATTAATTGCCAACAATCAGGGGCGAGAAAAGAAAAATGCATCGAGCTTACTGGAGCCCACGTATAACGTTTGTATACGGATTGGCACTTTCTTAATTTTCTTATGTCCTTTCATAACATTTTATTGTTTAATTTGGAAAAAAAATGCTTAAATTTATTCTTTAAATAAGACATATGCACGAACTTCACCTATTCCCCACCAACTGGAAATGGTATCCATTTCATCATACTTGGATAAAAGATTAAATTATCATAAATTATGTCATGCTAAAAGGAAGAAGAAGAGGAAGAAGGAGATAGTATTTAGAGAGATATTAAAAGGTATTTTTATAATAATTAAAGAAAACCATAATAGATGCCTATTCTGCGCAAAATGCCTATTCTGGAAAAATGTCCTATATGACGCTATTGATACATTTCTTTAAGAAAAATTAAAAAATTTTTGGAATTAACATCGCTGACGTAACTCCTGAGCTTTATTTTTTTTTTTGTTTGCGTGTGACTCTCCCCTAACCATGCAGTGCATTGTGTTGGATTACAGGAAAAATAGATTATAGGAGAGATAAAAGAGGTGGCAACTAAAGTTACTCTTTTTCGAGAATTGCTTTTTAATAATAATTCTCACTTCCTTTTTTCTAATGTGGGATAAAAACACATATATGTCAATCAGACAATCACAAACAGTCAGAGTTTCTGGTGGGAATCAGAACCCACGACATAGGCATTTAGAGTTTACCACACTACCAACTGTGTCATCTGGGTATCCACTATACTTAACTGATGCTAATGGTAATATGCCAACTCCTTTAATTATTTTTAAATACAGTTTTTAGGCGATTTATACGATATATACTTACATCATAAGGACAGGTATGATTAACATTTGTATACGGTTTGACAATTGAATAAAAAACATACCAAAATGTTATTCGATTTTTATTTCAAAGGAATTTACAAAGATCGAACGTTGAATTATACAGATGACGTTGATAACGCTGATTCGAGCCTTTCACATAAAAGCCGGCATTCACCTGTTTAAAAAAACTATTTCAATCCTTACTTTCTCGTAAATTTTTGAGCACATACCGTAAAATTACTGATTGGCGCCTCATAGTTGACACGTACATGTATCTGAAGTCCAACTTTGTTCCGTTCAATTACTTTCAAGATACATTTTTTGAAAGATGCAAAACATTCATCATAGGTTTCACATTCTAGTTTCGTAAATTTGAGTAGCACAGTGTTAACTTGTATTTGCTGGTATTGGAAAATGGCGACGAAAAAAAATTATTTTAAATATTTTATTTTAAATAAGATTTTCTGGTATGTTAAATACGCATTTAATTAATAAAAAAAAAGAAACAAATCCATTAAACACATTAAATTCGTTTTAATTGATTAAAGGTTAATGCTTAAATCGTTAAAAGTGACAAATGCGTTCATGCCTATCCGAACGTTATACACTACAGCTGTCATAACGGAATTGGAAACCTTTAAAACTAATTTTGAATTATTCTGGAACATTGGTAGCCATAAAAATCTAAAATTCTATTGCAATTATTATATCTGAACAGATTAAACCTACAAAATTACCCACGCCGTTGTCAAAGTAATATAAACCGATTATCCCACCATGCCACAAAATCCACATCAAACAGTGGCTTCTTCCTTTTTTTCTAATAACCATTCGTACATACTAAATGCCTCGATGTTGTTCAACATTCTTATAGGCCATTTACACTACATCGAAATCTAGTACTTATGAGATTTCGAGCGAAATCTAGTTGATTTCAACTAGATTTTCCATACAAAACGAAATCTACAAATCTAGTAGATTTCGGCAAAATCTACTCAAAATCTAGCAAAAATAGAAATGCAACTATGTGTTTTGCCAAATAGTACTTAAAAATACAACGCTGCGCAGGAAAAAAATGACAGTTCAATTTAAATTCATTCATTCTGCTAAAGGGTCCGCCAAATAACTTTTTTTTTATTTATTTTTTATTTTCTCAAATTTCTTTTTTTATTTGAAAGTACAATCCTTCCGGTTAATAATGGAAAATAAATGATTATGCGTTTTCGCTTCGCTAAGTGGGCCTGCGATCGACTTACAGAAGATGCCGATTTTGGCAAAAAAAATCATCTTTCCAGATGAAGTTCATTTTGATCTTGGCGGGTATGTAAACAAGCAAAATTGTCGCATTTGGGGCACGCATACATTGAAAAGCCGACGCACCCAAAACGAGTCACTGTTTGGTGCGGATTTTTGTCCAGAGGCATAATTGGGCCACCTCGGAGCTGCGATTTGACACCGTTGGACTATTATTTGTGGGGTGCCGTCAAAGATAAGTGTTACGCCGACAAGCCAGAGACAATTGGCGCTTTAAAGGACAATATTAGTGAAGCCATTGGTGAAATACAGCTGCACACAATCGATAACGTGCTTAAAAATTGGACCGATCGTGTAGGCTACTGCATGGCCAGCCGAGGCAGCCATTTGAATGAAATTACTTATAAAAAAGAAATTTGAGAAAATATTCAGTAGTTTTTTTTAAAGCATTTAAAAAAAAAGTTATTTGGCGGACCCTTTATTTAGCAATTGTATGTAGTAATACATTTGCATTATTTTTTGAATCTTATATTCTACAAATGCTGACGTTTTTTTTTGCACCAACACTATTTCTGATTGGATCTTATTTGGTCTTGATGAAAACGATACTAAATGACCTATATTTTTCATTTTTGTTTGGTATTAAACTAAATTTGGAAATATTATTTTCTTTTAAATTTAAGTCAGCTGTTTTTGTTATTAAAATGAAATCTTGCTACTGTCAAATAAATCCAGTGTAAACGATCTAGATTTTGAGCAAGATTTGAAATCTAATCTACTAAATTTCGCTGTAGTGTAAATGGGCTATTACGTGTTTTATTTATTAGTTTTTATTTCAGTAAACAGATTTTTTATATAAATGTTTCTTTCAATTCACAGTTCTTATTTAAAGTTATTTAAAGCGTCTTTACTCAGTTGCGTACAAAAAGAGAATGAACAAGAATAAGAAAAAGGAAAATGTACTTAACGACATTTACATTACAGGGTTGCCATATATTAATAACCTCCAACACTCCCTCTTAATGTAAATATCGTTTTACAATCAATGCATAAATATATTAAATAAATTTCATTAATCTCATAAAATAATTATGTTTCGTCTTGGCCTTAGTCAGCACATCAGCTATATGTCCTGTGATGGGCAATACTTTAGGACGACATCTTTGTTCTTGATGACTTCTCGAATATGATGATATCTTATGTCGATGTGCTTTGTCCTTAATGGTACACCGGGTTGGAAGCTAATTTTTCTGCGCCTTGGTTGTCAATATTAAGAATAACTGGCTCACCTGAAGTATATCCAATTTCCTTTAACAGCCGCTTTAAAAATATAGCCTCTTTTGCCGCTTCCGACAAGGCCATATATTCCGCCTCCGTGCTACTAAGAGCCACGCATGATTGCTTCGGCGATTGCCATGTTATGGGGCAGTTTCCGATAAAAAATACAAACCCGGTATAGGACTTCCGGTCGAGCGCATTACAACCCCAATCTGCGTCCACAAAGCCTTAAACTCTGTTTTCATTAGCCTCGTAAATTATTTTTTTTTTTTCGAACGTCCCCGGCCTCACACTAACCCACCCTCACCCGACCGCGGAGGGCTCGTCCCCATTACGTAGGGACACGTACACACTGCAGTCCGGACTGTAGCGGGTAAGGGAAAAGTAATGGCAACGAGAACATAAATCAGCTACAGAACTTAATCACAAGCTGAGTAAAGCTACAACAAACCAGAACTACCTAAGACAATAACGAGAATACATTTTTATATAATAATTTACAAATTAAAGCAAGCATATAAGCTACGTTTTATATTACAAACACTACAATTAAAATCAATAAAATCATAAAATAAGTTGAAATCATTACATAACCTACGAAAAGGAAAATTACATCCATAGTTCGTTCTATAAAAGTCTAAAGAAAGAGGACGATAGTGCCGTGAAAATCTTGCTGGAATAATGAAATTAAGGTTACAAAGCAAAAATTCAGAATCGATATCACCTTTAACCAGATTAAAAACAAAACAAATCCCTAAAACAGTTCTTCTACGTTCCAAAGTTGGAAGTTTTATCAAACCTAATCTACCCTCATATGACGGAAACCCATTGGCACAATCCCATCCTAAGCCACGTAAACAGAATAATAAAAAAATGCTTCTGCACAGACTCTATTGAATCACTGTGACAACGATAGTATGGATTCCAAATAATAGACGCATACTCCAAAATAGGTCTAACAAGTGAAATGTATAGAAGAACAGCCCGAGCATTGCCTATCACCATACTAATATGATCAATAATAATATCCAATAATACTCCCAAATCAAGAAATGTAGACACAGTTTCCAAAGGACAAGAATTAATCACATAAGTGGACGAAATTACGCCCCCGCGAGAGAAAACCATGCATTTACACTTTCTCAAGTTAAGATCCATTAAATTAATTCTGCACCAAGTTACAAACAAATCAATATTTCGCTGAAAAACAGCCTGACCATGATCATCATCAAAAGTATAAAATAATTTAACGTCATCAGCATACATCAGAATATTACAATCAGAAATAGCACACGGAAGGTCATTAAGAAACAATAAAAACAGTAAAGGACCAAATGGCTACCCTGCGGAACACCAGAAGTAACATATACAGTCTTAGATAATACATTCCTAAACAATACCCTCTGAGTCCTAAGGGAGAGGTAGGAGCCCAGCCAACGATGAATAATATCAGGAATACCGATTAATGAAAGTTTAAGAAGCAAAATTCCATGATCAACCCTATCAAAAGCTTTACTGAAATCAGTATAAATTACATCAGTCCGAGCCCTGGCAAGGAAACCCCTGAAAACATGTGTAGTAAATTCATGTTAATAGTGCCCTGAAGATAACGCAAAATACGCTTTTCACATGCATAAGCCTGCATATGTTCAGGATAAGGATTAGAATTTCTTCGGGCCAGTTTAGACACAGAATGGAGAATATCTGGTCTTGTGGTAATGGCGAGGTACATCAAAGCTCCAATTATGGACTGGTAATCACGTTGGTCTATTTGTTTGCAGTTGTCCTCAGTGCATATTACCTGGTAGTTGGTCTCAAGTGGTGTCGCTACAGCCTTACAACAATCCACCCCACATTCTCTAAGCAAATCCTTAATATATTGGGATTGGCTAATAGAAATTGCGCCAGTTTCACCAACACGATTGACTTCGATGCCGAGATAATGATGTATTTTACCTTTATCAGTTATAGAAAACTTTTTGGCCAATAAATTTTTTACAGCTAAAACCTGATTTTTGTCTCTGCAAGCGATCATAAGGTCATCGACGTAGACGGTTACCAACACCAATTCTCCTTTCATTGTGGCCTTATAAAGGCAGCTTTCACTTATGCACTGCTCAAAGCCAATCTGCCTAAGGATGAAGTCTAATTTTTCATTCCATTCCTTACCTGACAGCATTAGTCCGTAAATAACCTTATGTAGCTTCAATACTTTGTTAGGATTTCTACAGTCAACAAATCATCTAGGCTGTCGGATATAAATATTGTGCTGGATGTTACTGTTTAAATAAGCTGAGCTTACATCTATCTGATGTAAGTGCATCTTCCACTGGACTGCTATTGCCATTACTAAGCGTATCGTTGAATACCTCACAACTGGTGAGAATGTCTGCTCGTAGTCAACTCCAAATCTCTGACTACAGCCTTTGGCCACGAGACGTGCCTTAAAGCGTTCGATATTTCCCTTTTCGTCCTTTTTAAGGGCAAATACCCATTTTGAATCGATCGCTCTAGCTCCATTAGGTAGATCGACTAGTGACCAGATTTCATTTTTCCCTAAGGACGCGATTTCGGCTTTCATTGCATCGTACCAGCTTTTCTTGTTAGCACCATTCATAGCCTCTTCAGCAGTAAGTGGAACACCTTCCTGAACCATGTTGTTTAAACGGTTCTTACGTGGTCTACCTCGTTTACCAGTTCCGACAATTTTCGGTCTGCCGCGGGTACAAGCTATGGTATTCTCCTTCTGATCGTCGACCTGTTCTTCGCTTTCTTCAGCCGTTTCAAATCCTAATAGGTCTTCTGACTCGTCGCCTGATTGTATATCGCTACCATTAGCAGAAGGGGTAATTTGATTCACATTATCATCTTTCTGTTGTTCATTAGAATTATCAATTACTGTTGTTAAATAGTCTTCCTTTGTATTTTCAGGCTCATTTGTTTTGTCGTTGTCGAATTCGTTTTCCTCAAACATGACATCACGGCGTTCAATTACGGTATGGTCATTTGCAACTTGGGAGTAATCTACCATGATATATTTTCTGCCCTTGGGTTTAAATTTGCCACAACCTTTATTACCTTTAATTAATGCCACCGCATAAGACCCAAATGTCCTCAGATGTTGCAGATTTGATTTTCTCTTAAACAAAATTTCATAAGGAGTTTTCTCGCTAAGTATTTTTGTTGGACATTGGTTGCGTAAGTAAACTGAGGTATTAATAGCCTCAGCCCACAAGCTTTGCTGAACTCCGCTGTGTACCATCATAGAGCGAGCCATTTCTACCAGTGTGCGATTGGCACGCTCCGCTACCCCATTTTGTTGAGATGTGTAAGGTACAGTAAGTTGCCGAGCTATTCCTTCATTTCTCAAAAAGTAATCAAAATCGATGTTGATGTATTCTCTATCGTTATCACTTCGCAACGCTTTTATTTTTCGACCTGTCTGCTTTTCGACATGCTGTTTAAAGACCTTAAAAGTTTCGAAACTTCACTCTTGGCTTTGAGAAAATATACAAAAATTCTTCTTGAAAAGTCGTCAATATATGTGACGAAATACCGCGCACCACCAAATGATTTCACATTAAAGGGACCACAAACATCGCTATGAATTACTTCTAGTAGGTCTTCTATTCTCTTAGATGTTTCTTGAGGAAATGTATTTTGCTGTACATACAAGGCTTGCACTGGTCTACATGTTCACCATCTTTCAAATTCATATGTACCTTTAACCATTTCCTTTCTGAACATATCATTTAGCGCATTATAATTCAGGTGGCCTAATCTGTTATGCCACAGTTGTCTCATATTAGTCATCACAAACAATTTTTCCACCTTACTCTCAATTATGAACAAATTATTTCGTTTCAAAGCCTTGAGTATTACTCTGCCTTTGGCATTTTTTATAACAGTAGACGTCGCGTCGAAAATCACAATAAAACCATTGCTGACAACACGGGCAATAGAAACAAAATTCATGGTCAACTCTGGGGAATACAAAACATTCTGAAATTTAATCTGTTCACCATTAATAACGACATTTACATCACCTTTGCCCTTTGCTAGAATAGATTTGTAGGCTTCAAACCTTATCTCCTCTTCATGTTCGATAAAATTCGTAAACAACCCTCTGTCGCAGCATATATGCGAAGTAGCGCCGCTGTCGACACACCACTGTATAACTTTTGGTCTCTGCTTTTCTTGAGTGTGTACAGCATGTAGAAGATGTTGTTGTTTCTTTGCAGATTTCTCACACTTGTTCGTATAGTGCCCAAATTCGCCGCAATTAAAACACTTGCCTCTCATTCTGGAGTTCTTATTTCCTCTTTTCGCCATGTTGTTTTTCTGACAAACTTTCATTGCCAGAGCCTACTGCACATTTGTTGTTGTCTCATAACGGTTACTTTTTTGCGTTAGCCTGTCTCCCTCTTCTAGAAGTTTCTGTTTAACAGCATTCAAACTTAGCAACGTATCCCGTGTTTCAATGGTTACTACGAAATTCTCCAACTCAGGTGGTAAACTCGACAGCAACATAACGATTAGGAGTTCATCTTGTATCACAATTCCAGTTGCCGACAATTTTTCGGCAAACTTCGTAAAACTATTTAAATGTTGGCTTATGCTACCACCATCAGCCATTGTTAAATTTACCAATTGTTTATACAATGTCACTTTTTGCAGTGGCCCTTTTGGCTTGTATGTTTCCTCAAGACGAACCCAAGCTTCTCTTGATGTTTGACAATTTCTTATGATGCTGAGTATTGATGATTTTATACATAAAGTTATTGTGGCGAGGGCCTTTTCATCTTCTGCCTCCCAATATTCTCTGGCTCTGTCATCAGGAGCATCCTCTTTTTTGACTGTTCCGTATGCAACCTTCCACAAGCCATTGTGTATCAATACACTGCGCATCTGTACGCAGCAGCTATTGTAATTTGTATCATCCAGCTTTTCTATTTGATACAACGACGCCATTTTCCACCGAAACACAAATTCTTTGAATTTTCTTCACTTTAATAACTTTTTTTTAAAATAAATCCTTTATCACAGCCAGAACTTTGTCCTGGGCCCATAACCTGTTTTATTTATTAGTTTTTATTTCAGTAAACAGATTTTTTATATAAATGTTTCTTTCAATTCACAGTTCTTATTTAAAGTTATTTAAAGCGTCTTTACTCAGTTGCGTACAAAAAGAAAATGAACAAGAAAAAGAAAAAGGAAAATGTACTTAACGACATTTACATTACAGGGTTGCCATATATTAATAACCTCCAACATTACGAAATTCAGCGCCACGAATATTATATTAAAAGGGATTCATAGTTCTCTTAGTAGCGACAGACCGATAAGTCTCAGAGTTGTTTCGAAATGTAATAGATCGTATTGACTACCTTTATCTTAAGTTCAACAAGAAACAAACAAAGACTTTTTACTGTGTAGTTTTAAAACATTGTTCAATATTAGCTTCCTTACTTTTTATTTGAAGCACAAAGTGTCTTTCAAAAAGCATCTTCAATTTACTCCTTTTTTAGCTTCACAGGCAAGTTCACTTGGTGGCCCATGTGACCCATTGTGTTATTCAGTGTAAGATAAGTCCCTTTGTCTTGATCCGTTGGTGGTGGGTTTGAACCAGCTCGTGCTCCGGATGAAACCAGCCATATTACCCACGCCCAGATCTTCAAACGTTCTTTCACCCAAATATAGACGACATCTGTTTTGAAGTGCAGGGCACTGACAGAAAAGTTGTACCGATTCCGTTTCTTCAAAATCATGGCAGCTTCTGCAGTAATTCTGGTGAGCCAGACCGAGCTTCATCAGCGAAACTGCTAATAGCACAGTGTCTTGTTAGAATTCTTATTAAATTGTGAATCATTGTCTAGTCGAACTCAAGTAGTTCCTTGGTTTACCAGCTGTCCAATGCTGAATACAGAAGTTTTGAAATTCGCCAACCTACGATTCGACTTCCATTCTCAACTATTAATCGTTGGACAGTTTTAAAGAAAAAGGTTTTTCTTTATAATTTTGTTTTCAATCACCATTATTTTTAGTTTCTCATAAATCCGTCCAGTGGATCCATGAAGGGTACCTTTTTCTAACAAGATGTAAAGCAAGAACAAAGTCGGTATCTGACGTAAAACCAGAGATCATCGTAAAACCCACCGATTACCTTTACGATAAGATAAAGTCTAAGCGTTACAGATTTATTGTGATTGAATGATTATTATATTCCTGCAATATTCATCCGTCGCCACCGTGCCTCCCATTTGTTGCAGTGCCCTGTATTGCCTATCGATAATGTGAACAGTTTGGACGCATAGAACTATCTGGCAAGATTTTTTTTCTCAAAACAACACTCTAAGTTTGACTCTCCTACTCATGCAGTACATTATGTTGAAACTAGGAAAATAGCAAATTGAGTTCCACATAGGAATATAGCAGCTAAAGGACGATTTCTGTATGTTATGCGTTGTGTGATCCACTGCCAAATCAACCACCAACTAGATGTCAGTTACCTAAATATATGCGAATTTCGGGAACAAGTCTCCTCATTCCCGTCTACCACATTCCGTTGAAGTAGCTATAAGCTAACGAAATGCAAACCACATTTCGACAGTGGTTTTAAATGAAAATCCTACTGTCATACGACCTCTCCTGAACGCGGTCTTGAAGCAACCGGCCAAAACATGGGAGTTGTATTCTGTTTTTAGACGAAATATAAATGTCTGTTCTATAAATCGACTCGATTTGAAAAACGAGAGATTTTTTAAACCGAATAAATTGCTTTTTGGTGTTCTACAAATCTCTCGTTTTGGTATAATTCGAAATTAACTACGAATTTTAGTTTAAACTTCTAAATCAGCTGTTGATTGTAAAATAAAAATATTTTCAATTAAAAAGGCATTGTATTACATTAAAACATTAAAAAGTACTTAAAATGCCTGGAGCGTTTGTGTTAAGTTATATAAATTGTATTAAAAACAAAAAATACCCCAATTAAATATACAAAGAAGGCAATTGAGGGATCTAATCCTATGAGTGTTACAAACGAGAGGTATGTAGTACATACAGTAGAAATGCAATTTGTCCAGATTTAAGTTATTTTTCCTTTTTTAGATTCTTTGAACTTTACCGCGTAATAAGGAAGCCTTTGTAATGATATTGGACAGTATTGGTCACTTAATACAAGAAGGATTTATTCCTGCGAAAATTCAGCTCGCAGCAACTCTTCGTTTTTTAGCTGTTGGTTCATTTCAAAGTGTTCTTGGAAATGAAACACATCTTAGTGTTGGGCGTAGTACGATTTCAAAAGTGTTGTGGAAAACAATTGAAGCTTTGTGTCCATTATTGATTAATTTTGAACTCTAGATGAAATCGGAGAATCCAAATTACATTTTTTTTACAAAATTTGGATTGCTCATTTTTTTCGTACTTGGAAGGAAAATATGAAGAAATTTTGGAATACTTTTTAAATTAATTTATTTTTAATTTAAATATTTGGAAGTGCGTGTATTTTGACAAAAATTAATAAAAAAAAAAGACGTAAATTTTTATACGCAAACTTCTTTTTTCAAGTTTTTATGCAATTTATTAGAATAATATTACATTCGTTTTACTTTTGACAGGGTTTGTTTACTCGGTTTTAAAACGAGAAAAATTATGTGAATTCGGTTTAGAGAACACCAAAAAATGTGAATTCGTTTTTAAACGAGAAATTTACTCGGATTCGGTTTACAGAACAGACATGATAAATTTTTTTCTTATTAAACGATATGTTGGTTCCCAGCGAAACTCAAAATGAATTTTTATACGCAAAGCATTAAAAGCCTTTGACTCTTCCATATTTACATTCACAATTACAGATGACGTAATATTACTGTCCCGCTTATGTGTTCTTAAGCAACATTCCGGTATTAGGGTAAGCGATCAGTATTTTTGTGAGGTGCCGTTTGACCTTGAAGTCCGGAACTGGAAACAAGACATGAGATTATTAGGGTACCGTTGTGATGTGTAGTTTATATCTTCTGATATTCTCTAATAGATCCCGAACTGTTAACTTAAGATGACTAAACGACTTTTTGACAGCGTACTACAGACTAAAAGAACAGTTGTTCAGAATGTTACAGTATTAGGACCCAAGGTGTATAATAATGATAATGGTAGTGAATCACCAGAACACATTCTTTGAACCCGTAATGCTATAAGCACAATAAACGCAACGCAGCAAATACAGCAATCTCTTAAAAATAGAATGCATGAATGAATGTGGGAATGATTATTATAAAGGCAACGCGACAACAAGCAAATTGCTGTTGCAATATTGCTGTGTTTGCTGCGTTGCGTATAATGTGTATCAGAGATCAGCAATGAATCGTATTTTCGCTACTCATAGGTATTTATGAAATTTTGAGTATGAGTGAGTCAAGAGTATTAAAATTCAACTACTCTGATTCATTCGTACTCGCTACAACATTGATTTATAAGTATAGGTTGCAATGAGTATGAGTACAACGTTGACATCAAACTCACAACATTCGATTCATTGTTTGATTCATACGCCTACTCATTCAGATTCATAAATTTAGAAAAATACTTATAATACTTACGAATGATTCGAGTCACTCGAATCATTCATCAAAATTTACAGTAGTAGTTATTGTTGCATTTACAAAAGAAGAGAAAAGAAAAGACAAAGACAGCAAGCAAAGCGCACACACAACTTTCTAGCGAGTATTGTGGTGTTCGTACTCGAATCATACTTATTTTGTGCTTCGTATATATGTTGAATCATGGAGAGTCGAAATCAACAACATCGTGCGTATTGTTAAGTATGAGTACGATGAGTATTTCTAACTTTGAATATGAGTAGTATGAGTATGATATTAAAATAAGTGTGAATGCGTATAAGTAGCTGAAATTATAAATATGACTCGAATCTACTTATCGTTTTGAATACTCGTTGTGATCTCTGATGTGTATATAGTATCAGGCATTAAAATATCCCAGAAAAAAATACCAGGACACATAGCAGCTGCAGAGCGAAGGGAAAAGAGACATTATTATGCGCAGAGCGAAATGGTTACAGCATTATGGTACCTATTTATGTCGACAATAATAGACAAAATAAAAGAAATTTACTGAGTTAATAACAGCAGTCATTGGCTTTTATTAATTGCAGTTATTTAATCATGTTATAATGATAAAAAAAATATTTGAGTGGTTGTTACGAGTACAGATACACTGAGGGCCATAAGTGAGTCAACACGCACTATGATTTTAAATTTTCTATTATAAAAAATATACTTGTAGCACAACAATAATTGAATTGTTGTTTTTGTTTTAACCTTTTATAAGTAATAAATAAACGTTTTTATTTTTGATTTTATCCTATGAAAATGAATTATTTCAGTGGTGTTTACTCACTTTTGGCGCTCAGTGTATATTCTCGAGAAATATTTAAATCCACCAAGTGGAGTATCGTTTATTGAACGCATGATAAATAAATATTTTTACCGCCACTACTGTACACTTAATGCGTATACTTTAATTAAGTAAATTTATGATTTATAATTGCTAATCGAAAAATAGATTTAATGTCTGTGGAAATTTATTAAATGTTAATTGATTTACACGTATGGTATTAATAAAAATTTTAAATTGTTCAGTACAATAGAATATTTAAACGGCTAAACTGCGTAAATCAGCAGCAGTGAATGTAGTTTGATCAACCAATCGGAGAAAACATGTTTTCTCTCTTCGTCATCCTTACAACTTCTGACGAAGCCAAAGGTTATGTGACCAGATCAATGAGTATAATGTGAACACTAAAAATGTAATGGCGAACTAAGTGCATATTCCCTTTAAATTCATATGAAACAAAGTGAGTGTGTGTGACATTTCATCGAAATATGTTATTCGTTTGATGCCATTATTTTCGGAGCACAACATTGGTCAAGTATACTATTCGTATTCTCTGGGTCGAGCGAGTATAGTGCGTATTGCCTTTAGAAGGATGACATGCCGATAATGTCATCAAATAATCAAATTCACACCAAAAGATGGTGGTAATCATCGACCTATGGCACTCGGCGTTTACAGTGATGACCTGGCCAACGTCGTCATCAAAGAAAATAATGACTGATTCGGCGTCAAATACCAAAATCCATATCAAACACAGAATTTTTCCGAAATGCACTGGTAATTTTCCGACGGAGTCCAGATTTATTCCAATTTAGGCCACATGAAGTTGGTAGTCATCAACCTATAGCACTCGGTGTTGACAGTGATGATAGCCCAGTCAATGTCGTTATCAAAGAAATAGAGACCGATGCCGTCGCTAACCCAAAATCCACACCAATCAGTGCTTTCTTGATATGCATTGCACGCTCTTGGATCTTATGCGGATTGGTGTCATCCGAAATTCGACAATTTTGTTTGTTCACATACCCATTCACCCAGTTGCCCATTGCTCCAGAGCCCATTCAGCGAACACATTTCGTTGTTTCGGGCCGTGAATGGTGATGTGGCAATAAAAATAAATGAATAAATGACAGCTCATTTGTCATGCAACTAATGCAACAATTAAAACGTTCTAACGCTCACAATGCCGTGGATATGCTGATTGTGTGCTAGAGCAGCAGTCTTTCAATGCCAATTTTTTAAATAAATTTTTCGTTTTTCAAGAAGAGAAATGGTCGCATATGGTGCCAGAAGAATCCAGAAGTGAGTGTGAAAAAGTCACTGAACTCCAAAAAAGTCTCTGTTTATGCTCATTATGGCCTATGTACCGTTGCAATCAATTCAGAGCAGTATTGTCATCTGCTAATCCAATATTTTTTAACTTCCAATAGAAGATTATGACCGAATGTGGTTTCAAACAGAATCAAAATCGTTAGCGATATTGATTTTATTGCATGGGGAGTATCCCGACAAAGTAATGTTACATTAGTAAACAAAATTTGTCGCATATGGAGATCGAGACTTTTGCGAATTTTGCACCAGGAAGAGCAACCGTTGAGCTGTGTATAAGAAGTTTAAGTGAGACCGAAATGAATTTAAAGAATGTCGACAATATAATTTTGGATGACCGGAAAGTGAAGTTGATCGAGATAGTTAAGACTATAACGATATAAAGGAAACGTTTTGGAAATATTGTACATCGATGAATATTTGGGTATGAGGAGGCATGTTCGAATAGATGTAGCTTTTGAAATCATCGTAGTCTAATAGATAGTGTGTTGGCGTATTAAACGCAGGGTTTAACCCATGCAAAAATATTTCTTTCAGCAACTTCCTGTCCTTAGTCTTCTGGCATAAAATTAAATTTGAACCATCGGTTATTTCGAATCTGGCAATACTTATGTCATTCTATTCTGTCATAAAATTCAGTATATTATCTCCATTGAACGTAATCAATTGATTTACGCTTGAGCAGCGTTGGGATTTATTGGGTATCGATTTATTGATATCGATTTTGACAAAAAACAAATCATCTTTTCGGATGGAGCTCATTTTCATCTTGGTGGGCATATTAGTAAGCAAAATTGCCATATTTGGGGCTCAAATAACCACACGTAGTCTTATAGAAGCCAATGAACCAATTAGTAGTGACTGTTTGGTGTGTCTTGTGGAGCGGAGGCATTATTGGCCTATATTTATTTGAAAATGAGGACGGCGACCATAATAACTAATTTTTTTTGTACCCGCTCTTCATAGTATTGATGTAAACTATATTTGGTTTCAGCAGGATGGTGCAACTGGCCACACATCTCATGCCATAATTGATTTATTGCGTCAACCGTTTGATGGCCGTTTAATTAGCCGAAATGGTCATGTCAATTGGCCGCCAAGAAGATGCGATTTGACACCATTGGACTATTTTCTGTGGGGCGCCGTTAAAGAACAGTGTTATGCCGACAAACCAGAGAAAATTGATCCCTTGAAGGTCAACATTCGTGATGCCATTGCCGAGAAACAACCCCATACATTAAAAAAGTGCTTTATTGCATTTTTAAATTTAAACTTTTAAATATCCCACCTTATATTAATGACCGATTAAGTAAGTAAGTAAGTTTGAAACAGTTCCGCCGTAATCATCGGTATGTGACACAATTTGTGAAACGCCAGAATTAAGATGAACATCATCTGAGTGGACTGAACGTGCGCAAGAACGCCACAGTTGGCTACCAGATTACGATATCAGTACTCAGGGAGCCACGTCGACTATTTTCAAATAGAAAATATGATTAACAATGAATATTAGATATGCGTTATCGGATCGTTCGCGTTAGCCTACGAATTTCTCAACACAACCTTTTTTTGCACACACCTCGTATATATTAATTGTTTTATAGTTTGAAATTCAATTTTGTTAATGATTTTTGTTAATTTTGGGTAATTATTATTAAATTAAGTAAATAATTAGAGTTATTTAACTTAACGCAATTAACGAGAAATGATTGAAAACCATCATCAATATTTTCTATTTGCCAAATTGTTTATTATTTGCTTACAAACTCAACATGGCACAGTTAAACTTGATAAAATTGAAAGTAATTATTTGCACTGTATTGCTCTGTAATCAACTATTCATTGCTAAAACAATGACAACTCGATTCACAAATTTAGTTTGCAAATCATACGATAAATCGTTTACAGAATTCAAAAAATGTGAACTGAAGGCAATGGGGCGTGATAAAATAAGCGCTTATGTCCATTGGAGTTTACATCAGTTACCGCTCGATAATTTGACGGTATGGTAATTAGAAAATATTTGAAATTATGTCACACTAATTAGTGGTTTAAATAGGTAAATGCTGGGTATTTTGTTAGAAGCTCGTCTCAACGTTATCAGCCGTTCTTATACAATTCAACGGCAGACTTTTGTAAGTTCATGAAAAATCAAAATTCGTTACCGTTTTGGAAAATTTTTATGTCAATGTTAGTGCCTTATTCGAATGCCAATCACAGCTGTCCATATAATGTAAGTTTACATATATAATATTGAAATGTATTCTGTATATCATTGGCGTAAAAAACAAAGGACATACATAAGTGGTATGATGAAAAACCCAAGACCAAGATCATTACAACATGTTGTTATGATGTAGAATCTTCAAACTATGGAGATCACACGACATAGTCAGTCATATCCTAGACAACATAATCACTACATTCATCGATTCATCGTTCAACGATTATTGACTCTGCATATCCTCATATTTTATATGTCTGAACTTAATTTTTTTTTTTTTTTGTTTATTAATATTATTTCCATATTTTCTTCATGTTCTTCTTCTTCTATTAAGCATGACGTTATTGTGGATAATTTCATTTTGGAGCCAAATATGTTCAAAATGTTACCATTTCCAACTGGCGAGTATATGATAATTATGCGAATAGGCGCTTATAATGTCTACAGAGCAGAAGTTCGTGCTTATATTCAATTAAAAGAATAATTTACGGCTTATATTGCACGTATATACAATAAAGTTTTAAATTCGAGTATCATTTTCAAATTCAAAATAGTACACTCATCCCTTAGCATGCTTGTACTGTGTCATTACGTACGACACGCATATATGAATTGTCAGTTAAACGAAAGCCTCTAATTTGGTTTCAGCAAACGATCAGTTTTCCTGACGATAACTTCACAAATGTGGTGTTGCGAGTGCTTCAACATTAGAGGATTATCAGCATTAATACGGTGTTTGATGTATGGTAGACTCACAGACGAGTTAAAAGGCGTCAAATCGCATGATCTTAAATTGAAGTTGCCAAAACGCAAAATTGCAATATTTTGTCTGGATACTCTTTTTGCAACCAGAGCCGAAATCTGTCGTATTTTTAGGTACTGGCTCCGTTTTCTTAAAATCACATTCGCTCCAGTTTATAGTCTTCAATTGCAGATCGAAAAAAGTGGGTTATCATTCGACAATATCGCTCTGAATTGACGGTCAAGGCTCTTTTATATTCATTTTCGAAAAAATGCGGCTCAATAACACCTTCAGACCACAATGAACATAAACAGTAACTTTTTTAAATTCAATGGATTTTCCATTATCACTTCTGGGTTTCCCTAACAAAATATGGGCCAATTTTCGAATGAAAAACGAGCAGCATCCGCAAAAAAAGCAACAAATTATACACACATCCATACATACATACTATGTACATAATTGATAATTACAACGCTTCAGACAGGATTACGATCTAACTTCTCACATCACATAAATTGTGTGTTTTAATTTTATACACGAGTGACGGGACCTAGAGTCGTCTCCGAATAAGCCTACATACTAACTACTAGGCTAGGGCAACTTTCTAATATCCAAAGGTCGATCTGTCAAAAACATTACTGCTGTTAGTGTGAGAGTGCAGGAGAATTCGAGACAGTTAATTTCGCGTCGCTCATAAGAACTTAGTCTTTCGCGGCTTACAACTTGATAAATTTTGCATCGTGAGCTGGGCTTGCACCCGTAAAAGATTCAATTGATAGAATAATAGGTAGTAAGTTGGCATTTTTGACGCGAGTCCATGGTTCTAACCTCATCTCAGACAACTCGAACTAAACAAAATATGCATTTGGCGACTTCCTCTCAGCAGCATTTTGGCAAAAACTCTGAGGGTAAATATAATTGCCATGAAAAGATTCTCAAAAATCTGCCATTCGGAGTCGACTTTAAACTGTAGGATTGGCCACTTATGGATAAAATTAACACATACAACATGGGTGATGTATGAAAGTAGGCTGTAATCCTCGCTGAATGGTTGTAATGACCAATTATGTATGTATGCCGTCAGTATAGCATACGGCAAACAAACAAGCAACATGACGTGTGATGTTTATAAACTTCTTTGAATTCCTTGACATGTGTTGCAACAATATTATGTCATATGCCAGATGTAACACGGCTCATGCGTTTGGAGCAATATATTAGCCTTCAAGATTATTTCATTAAATTTTTAAAACTCCGCTGTAAGTTATTTAGCAAGAATTTAGCTAAGTTAT
The DNA here is from genome assembly GCA_927399465.1 of Sarcophaga caerulescens. Lineage (NCBI taxonomy): Eukaryota > Metazoa > Arthropoda > Insecta > Diptera > Sarcophagidae > Sarcophaga > Sarcophaga caerulescens. The sequence goes on from OV656867.1 coordinate 48,776,178, forward strand.
CCTTTCCTAATGGTACTTGTCTCAAAGACAAATGAAAACAGTAGAATTTTTAAGAGTTAAGCTTAGTTTTGAAATAGATATTGCAGAAATGGATGTTTTATTAAAACGAAATCGATTTTTGGAAAATATATTTAAGAAAAAAATATAGAAATTGAATAAATACAAAATTTTTAAGGAATTCCAATGTAAATCCTATTCCTTGATTAGAATATAAATACGAATTTCACCTCTATAGATATTGTAAGCAGCCCCACGGAGAACAATCAAATACTCGCCGGTTGGAAATGGTATCATTTTGAACATGCTTGGATTTAAAATGAGATTATCAACAATAATGTCATGCTTAAAGGAGACGAAAAAAATACAGAAATTGAAAAATTAATTGATGAAAATTTGTATAATAATGAGAGGTTTGTTCAAAAAAAGTGGTATCATTTTCTATCAACGATACAGATGTCAAAATACCCGAAAATAATTCGGGCTGTTCACTTTGCATTGACACTTCCATGATATATTAATACAGGCAGTAGCAGCATTACAACAAATCATTTCGCTTTGTTTCAAGCCTATAGTCTGTCAAATCTGATTCGCCTTGCCTGCTAGAAATGACAAATCTTAAGTAAAAGTAACAACAAACAAACATAAAAAGCAAACATAAGTAAACTTTTCGCCTTGTTTTTGACATGAAATCGACAATACAACAATAAAAAATAAAAACTCAGCTGTATTGATAACACTACCTGTGTTAATATATCGGGGGCACTTCATTTGTCATTTGATGACAAACTTCCCTAGTCGTAGCTGTTTGAATTCAAATGTTTTCGATAATTTGTTGCACTTAAAAGAGTTTTATTGCTCTGAAAACTCCCAAACGTTTTTGATAACCTCGCATATGAACATTAAATATTCAAATATTATACTTACATCATAGGGACAGGTGTGATTAAGGTTTGCATAGGGCTTTAGAATTGAATACCAAATTTTCCAAAACGGAAATGAATTCGTATTTTTTACGAATTTACAAAAGTCTGTCGTTGTATTGTATAAAAACGGTTGATAACGTTGATTGGAGCTCCTAATAAAATAGGCACCATTTACCTGTTTGAACAAAATACATTAATTTTTAAAATATTGAAATATTGATACGTTTTAATACATACCGTTATATTATCGATTGGTATTTGATATAATTTCAAGTGAACCTGAACATTTATTTTGTCTCTAGCCAACGCCTTAAGGCGACATTTTTGGAATACACAAAAAGCCTTATCGTCAGATATGCAAACCAAGTTTGTTATTTTCACACTCATTGTCTCTACATTGCACAGTGGGTAACAGACAAATATGATGAAAATAATTATTTTTAATCTTATCAAATAATCCCCAGTCATGTTGCTTTTTTCAGGTGATCATAAATACTATCGCCAAAAAGGTAATATTTATGATTGTTTTTTTTTTAATTATTTTTTAATTATGATGGTATAACAAAACATTATTAACAAAATTGAAGTGATTTTTTTTGTTTTTTCAATTATAAAAAACTTTCAAATACGAGGTGTGTTAATAAAGAAGTTCGTCATACTAGAGGGATCTTTGCTACACTGTTGCCTATTGCGACCATAGTAGCACCTTAGTGATCTTACCCTTGATCTCCAGACGAATATTATTTTTGCTGGTAAGGACGGAATCAAAATAACCAAATCCACTGACAACATCGAAAGTATAATTATCGGCCGTAATCTGGGTTTCAATACGCCGCATGTTCCTACTTATCGCTAACATATACTTATTTTGCCCTCATTTACTGCCAGACTTATCTTGATTGATTGATTCAACATGTGCAAGCAACTGGACAATTTTGCAAAACATTTTCGAGTATTCTATAGAAAAGCGCTATGTAAGATCCTCGGTATAGTGCGAGTTGGCGATGATTTCCTCATCCGAACCAATAATGAGCTGTATGAGTTTCGCTGCAGTGTAGTAGGTAGTGTGTTGGCTTATCTGACAAGAGATCACGGTTCATACCTTAGGTCAGATATCTCCTACAAAATTTGGTATTTGATGCAGGCATTAGAGCAAATCGGTGTAAAGGACAACTTCGTCTGGGTTGGATGGGTCAAACAGAGGAGGCTCTTTCACAGATTCATATGAGCAACTGGTGAAGGTGTCAAAGAAGTAAATGCTGGAAGAATGTGTTAAGGCAGGCAGAAATCGGGTAAACATGCCATTAATGGCCAATTGAGAAAGTAAGTAACTGTTTGAATTCCAAGGTATACCATGACAGGTACAGAGCACATTTGTTTTTTCCTACGAACGACAGAAAAAGGCGTTCGTTATACTACTACATTTCTTATTTCAGTATGGCAGACATCAAACCTACGAAAGATAACTCGTGCCATAGTTCATGGGCGACTGTATTTTACGAATGTGCTTCAACCAAAGATTCCGTGGCGGATATTTAAACGATGTTCTATGCCACACATAATGCGTACAATACGTCGTTTTAAATTATTAAAATATTTCGATGCGATCGTGCACACACTTTGATTTATTTAGAATTAAAATTAGAGAGCACTTGATGGAAGGCCCAATACTATCTTTCTCTGGCAAACGAGTGAAGTTCATATGAGACCATTTGTAGACGATTGCTAATCTCACGTATGTACTCATTTCAATTTTGTGTTTTACTAGAAGTCGTCGTAGTCTAGAAATTAGTGTGTTGGCTTTTTAGACATGACGCCAAGGTTCAAATCCCAGGTCAAACATCTCTAACATATAACGAAATATGACAAAATATTTCTCCGGCGACTTCCTCTCAGCATATTTCTGGCAAAAACTCTGAGAGTAAAGAATATTGTTATGACAAAGTTCGAAGTCGACTTTAAGATGTACATAGATACCGTGATTCATGTATAAAATTAACACACACAACGTAAGTGGTATGAGAAGCTAGGTCGTAATCCTGACTAAAGGGTTGTAATGACCAAATATGTATATATGTATGTATGGATGTATTATGTTTTACCAGATTTTTCAAATGCGTCTTTAATGCCGTTGTGTATAGAAACACAAATGAGGGTAACTGTCGAGTGTCGCATTACTTCTCTAGAGATATCCGGCATTCTCCGACAATCTTAGATGTGGGGTATACACCGATGGTATATATTGCCGCTTTACTTTCAGTAAATATGCGTAAATTTCGTTATACACTGTTGCCAGATTCGCATAGCGGCAATCTTTACAGTTATTACGTAAGCTTGAATTGTATTACAATAATTAGGTGATAGACAGTTTATGAATACTAACAAGGCCTTGAATCGTGTAGTCCTTAAAACGACTCCTGTCATTATCTGCCATTTTAGTAGTGCGCTCAAAAAGAAGTGAATGATATTTTTGATTAAAAGGTCGTACAGTAAAGAAGTACAGTTGCTGCCTTTGTCGTTCTGGATTCTGTATTCATATTCGAGTTTAGTTTGCTATCCAATATGATTTCAAGATATTTAAATAAATTACAATAACAACAATTATTACAATAAACGTAAATAAAAATCAATTTAAAGTTACAACACTACATAGAAAAAAATAGAAAAGTCAGAAGATAATTACAATAACAAATCAAATATAAAGCTCTAGAACTTACCATAACAAAAACATTTATTCATAAATAAAGGATTTTCTTTTTTAAATCGTTTAAAGTTCTTTTATTTAAAATGGTGCAATACTGGAGTCCATTGAAAATACCCGTTTTTAAATAGAGAAAACGCAGCATTATAATCAACTAAAGAAATAGAAACTCCATTTTCTGGTATCCGTAAGGGATATGTTGTTGAATTAACTAATAAAATTGGATTCTTTTTCTTTTATTAAGAAAAACGCACGAACTTCGGCCCTATAAACATTGTAAGCACCCACACGGTGTACAACCAAATAATCACCAGTCGGAAAGGCAACCAAACTGAAAGAATTTGGATTCAAGGCAAAGTTTTCAACAATGATGTCATACTTAAAAAAGGAAGAAGGAAAAAGAAGACAATAATAAATTATAAAATATTGTAAACAAAAGAAAATCCGAATTATAAAAATATTTTCTAAATCTAGATATTAGGTGTACCGGTATGAAGTGAGCGTCAAAAGATACAAATGTCTCCATAGGGAACACATATTGTGAACTAGCCTTAATTGCTTTTCTGGTGGAGGTAACGTCTGTCAAGCATATTCAGTGTACATCATATCAGTTATGAATTTTGGTGAATTTTGTACCAGAAAAAAGTTATTTGCAGGGGGCATTAATTTTTTGTTTTCATTTGAAAAAAAAATACTGGAAAGTCGCTTCGAATGCTTGTCGAGGTGATCATGGTGATCATGCTCTATCAGAAGCAATATGCAAAATAAAGTTTCAACGGTTCAGAAATAACTAGTTTGATGGGAAAGATTAGAAAAGCCGATCAGGGAACAATCACCAACAATTGGCAAACATGTTAAATGATACACAACAAACAATTTCTGTTCGTTTAAAAGTTACGCAAAAGATCAAATACTCTGGAAAATGGATGCCACATGAATTGAATGCCAGACAGATAGAAAACCGAAAAACTTCTTGTGAAATTTTGCTTCAAAGACACAATAGAAAATCAGTGTTGCAACGATGTGCTATTGGCAATGAAAAACGGAAAAAATTATGGGGTTTATCTGGGACAACGTTTAACTTTGGATCCAGAACCAGATCAATTCGGCAGGAATACAATGCTGTGCGTCTGATGGGACTAGAAAGTTGTGGTGGACCACAAACTCCTTAAACCTCTTGAAAGTATTAATTCAACAAGTGATCAATTTGTACCATGCACAGGCAAAAAAGTGACATCAAGTTATGGCCCATGCCAATGCATCTATTTTCACAGCAAAACCGGTTCAGCATACAATCAGAACATTAAGCTGGTAGCTGCAACCCCACTGGCCCTATTCACCAGACTTGGCACTTTCCGCCTAGTATTTTTTGTCATCGATGCCACACGCCCTAGCTAAGCAGCACTTCGAAAAGACGAACAGTTTTATTGGCGTGGAATCCACAAGTTGCCTGAAAGATGGACAAAATGTGAAGCCACATTTCCCATTAAAGATAAGCTTTCTATTTTTACATACATACATACATAATTGGCCATCACAACCCTTCAGTCAGGATTTCGACCTAGCTTCTCACACCACTTATGTTGTGTGCGTTAATTTTATACATGAGTGGCGGGACCTACAGTTTTAAGTCGACTCCGAACGACAGATTTTTGAGCAGCTCTTCGTGGCAATTTTATTTACTATCAGAGTTTTTGCCAGAAATCTGGTGAGAGGAAGTCGCCGAAAAAATATTTTATCACATTTCGTTTTGATGCCTGACCTGGGATACGAACCCGAGCTTTACGTCTAATAAACCAACACACTACCTACTAGACTACCGTTTCGAAGGCAGATGACCAACGGTTCTAAAGACAAGATGACCTCGAGGCCAGTCTGCGGCGTGGACTTTAGAACACACATTATGCCCGACCATACCAACCTCTGTACCCTGTTCAGAGTTAAACAGGGATCGCATTACGCTTGATCAACCTTTATTGTAAATTTCTGAAACAAAGACAATTGGTCGGAAATTGCATAAAAATGTTGTACAAAATCTAGAGTGCCCGGTATACGTAAGTTTATTACTAAAGTTCGTGAAACTGGTTTCACCCGAAAATATCGAAGCTGTGGCTGAGAGTGTGCGTAAGACCATCAACATTAACTCGTCATCGTCCTCAAGAATTGAACATTTCACGCATCAGTTTACGTCGAATTTTGCGAAAAGATCACGGTATGACGCCTTACAAAGTTCAATTGGTTCAAGAGTTGAAGCCGCATGACCTTCCGCTTTGCTAGATGGGTCAACGAGAAACTGCACGATGATTTCGATTTTTCCAAAGAAACCATCTTTTCGGATAAAGCGCATTTTCATCATTCATTTTCATGGTAGGTCCGTTAATAAGAAAAATGGCCGTAGTTGGGGCTCAGAAGACCCGCTCTTCATCGTATTAATGTGAAAGATGTTTGGTTTCATCAGGATGGTGCAACTGCCACACATCTCGTGCCACAATCGATTTGTTGCGTCAAACGTTTGATAAACGTTTAATTAGCCGAAATTGTGATGTCAGTTGGCCGCCAAGAACCTGCGATTTGACACAGTTGGAATATTTTTTGTGCGGCGCCGTTAAAAAAAGTGTTATGCCGACAAAACAGAGACAATTGAGCATTTGAAGGGCAACATTCGTAATGCCATTGCCGCGATAAGACCCCATGCTCTCGAAAATTGGTCCGGTCAAATGAGGTACTGTGAGGCCAGCGGCGGCAACCGTATGAATGCAATTAAATTCTATTTGTAACCAGAACAATTGTACTTCACAACAAAAATATATGTTTGGCAAAATTTAAAATCGTTTTTGTTTTATTGAATTTTTAAATTTAAACCTTTAAATGGCCCAACCTTCTATCAAAATTCTCATCTTATATTATCATAATTTTATGCCATTATCCATCTGAATTATACGTTAGGCATTTATATTTTTATATGGGTGCCCCGATGGCCTTTAGTTGGTAGCATGCCCAGGACACGGGTTCGATTTTCACCAGAGACTCTGAATGTTTGTCTGGTATTACATTGTTTACTTACAATAGAAAAAAGAATATGAGAATTATTACTGGTCAGTTAAAAAATGTTGCACTATACCTCCTAATTTCCTTTCTCCTATAAAACTTTCCGTCTTGTATTCCAACACAATACCCAATAGTCATCTCCTCAGTGTTAGTAAAAAAGTAGAAGTTTTTTCTTTGTTTTGTATCAATTTGAACATTCATTTTAAATTCCTTTTCTATTAATAACTTAGCCCCAAACCAGCCGTAAACAATTGTATGTAAATTTTTGCTTATTTGTGACTCCATTAACCCAGGGATATTTGTATGCAAATAATGGTTTATCTTTGTGCTCTCGTAAGAGTGCATTAAAACGATAAAGAAAAACGTATTCGTTGATATTGTGACGCCAAAAGTTACATTAAAAATGTCACACTTACAACACACTCAATGAAATATTTTCAGTACTTTTTAAACACTTCTTTATGTAGTCGTAAAGGTACTATTCTGTTAACTTTACTTGAGTGTACAGTGTACTTTTTTAAAGTACCAAAATAATAAACCAACTAAACGTGTATGGATTTAAAAAGAAACAATCCATAAATAAAAAATTTGGTACACTTGTCCAATGGAGTGAATAAGAAAAACACAATAAAAGAAACCAAAATAACCGAAATTTGTTGTCAACGATTACCACCAAGTCAACAATTGAGAGACAATAAGGACAGTTTAAAGGATGCAAAACGGAATAGATGTGTTTTATATGGCATTGGAATTAATTTTTAGTGTTTTAATCGGTTTCCTATGTTAATTTTGCTACTTTGTCTTTACAAGCAAATGCTGTAGGCTTGTAAGTGCTTCATCATTCAAGTTAAAACATTCAGTAATGTCAGCATTTTCTAAACCAGAAATTCATATTATGTGGACCAAAATTTTTCAAGCATTTCTTATTGTCGACGCAGATAGCAAAAGTAATTCAAACTTTTGTTTAAACATCTAAATGTTAGGCAGTTTATCTTTCGAAGCGTTTTTCATAGGCTACTAAAAAGGCTTAATCTTAGTATCTCCTGCAACAATTTGTAAGTCTACATTTTGAAATCTTTTGTCGCCTCTCTTCTTTTTATAAATACCCCTTTTGGCACTCGTTTACAACATAATCCAGTCTAGTCGACATTAAAATCTTGCTGAGTGATATATCCACCCTCACCAATTATTTGTTTTAATATTTTGGGGAACTTGGTGGCCTCACTGTCTGCACTTGAAGATTCCACTACAACTATTATGTTGTAAAGTTGAGCTTTTCCTCTAATGGCGCTTAAACAATTAGACAATAATAATAAATCATAAATTCAACTCATCCACACATTTTCTAAAGAAAATGTCAAGTCATCGATAAATATCTAAGACGACGTTAATCGTAATCGAATCTAAGTGAGAAAGAACAAAAAATGCGACTACGTAAATAGAAACGACGCAAATCGAGTCGATTAAAATCGAGGAAGTGCTATATTACTCGAGCGTGAATCAGGAACTGGATGTTTTTAGGTCTTTTGATATCTACCGTCTGTGGAATTTCTTTTCGTTACCCGAAGCAGTTTCCATGTGCTTTTTCCTCCCTCTCCTACCTCTTCCCCTTTTCCAAATTCCCTATCTCCTTTACTATCCTCTCTCTCTCTCTCTTTCCTCTAGGACGTATTACAATAGGCATTTTGAATTGTCTGGGTATTGTACTTGTCCCAATGACAAGCACACGTTCTCAAACCTAAACCTGAACCTACCAGGAGAAGTTGAAAAGATAGAACGCTGCACACAGTGGACAGAACATCAATTAAGTCCACAAATTCAGATGACAACAATGTGAAGTTGTTCGGGATAACGGAGGCACCAAGCCATCCAAGGAATGTGTTTTACATATGGTACACGAGTATTTGGTTATTCGAAAGGGATGTTATCAGTGGGTGCTGTCAGAGTTCACATTCGACCAAAACAGGAATATAATGCTATGTGTCTGGGAGTACCACAAATGTAGGTGTACCACGAACTCCTCAAAACTAGTGATGCTACCGATAACAAATCGTCAATTTGTATCGTGAATTGATTGAAAAACAATTAAAATTAGCCTGAAGACACGTCAAGGTAATTTTGTAACATGACAATACACACAAAGCAAAGCTTTTGGCTGGGAACTGCTACCTCAACCGCCGTGACTAATTGTTTTTGCATCAAAAGACAAATAGTTTTATTGGCGTGGCATCCATAAATTGATCATAATTACAATCGAAATTTAAAACTCCAAGAATAGAAAACTGCCTTAATACACAGAATTAAAATTCACATGGCATACCCTATACCCATCCATATAACACGAAAGCAATATTTGAACAGCAAAAAAATAAAATTAATTCGCTGTGGAGATGTGTAGAAAAAATAATGCAAGCTTGGCAAAATGAGTTCGCAAAACGTTATAAATAAACTGAAGAAATAAAATGCATAACAAAAGTGTTTATGCACCATTAATTTTTAACTGAAGAATAAAAACGGGATTAAAATCCGAAATTTGAATTTGAATGAATGGCATCATAAAAGCTTATAATATTTTTACAAAAGGTTGACTTTAAAAAGAAAGAAAAAATATTTTTTTTGTAAAGCACCGTCGTCACTTTGTTTCTATTTTTTTTTTTTTTGAGAATTGCTTTTTAGTAATAATTCTAATTTTTTTTTTTTCAATTGTGTGTAATCACATACAATGTCAGTCAAACAATCAGACAATCACAAACACCCAGAGTCTCTGGTAGGAAACGAAAACACGGCCTCGGCTCTTGCTGATTTAGCAAGCAAGATATATTTTGAACTCGGTTAGATTTTCTCTAGGGAAAATTTGATCCCCGGATTGAACTAATTATAGTATCACAGTTGGTATAAATGCTGGCCTAAATGGGACCTCTTCCTTTAAGAAAGTCTGCGACTTTCAGTTAAAATCGAAACCAAAGGAGCTTATACCCAATTCTACGTTCAACGTTTTATTCTAGTTAGCTTAAGTGAATGTATTTTATTTTTTAGTTTAACATTAAACCGTATAAACGTATCGTATAGTAATTCAATTTGAACTTTAATATGTTATGATTTTAATTTAATTCAATGAAATAATTTAATTTAATAAATAAATTCAATTTAATGATTAAATTTTTAATTGTACTTAAATTTGTTTTCATATTTAATCAATTAAACATTTTCTTAATAGTTTCGTAAAAGACAAATTAATATTTGATTAAAAGTTTAACTCACAACAAACAAAGGAAAAATATATTCCGTTAGGAAAACGTTTTTGTAGCACACTTAAGTTTTCAACATGCAACACATCGTATGTATGTATGTACTAGAGGTGTGCACAAGACTTCACCCTTCACCGAATGCAATACTGTATTGTACTCTTTTCTGTTGCTCTTGATTTTACGAGTGCACTGAAATGTGTATTTCTCATTTATTCAATGTATACAACAGCACTCGTTTGTCTGTGAAGTAACGGAACTATGCTTTGTGTTGTAAGAGCATATTTTACTACTGAAGCTACATTTTCAGTATTGCCATATTGAAAAATATGTGTACATAAGTGTTTCTATATATTCTTTGCTTTCGCCATAAACTCATAAAAAAGGTTTTTCCCCGAAATAAAAAGTTTAAAAAAGTTACTGGCAATGGTGGCGTCGACGAAGATGTTCGGTTCTCGAGAGCAAGACATTCGGAGCTTTCTTATTCATTGTTGTTAAAAAAACAAAAACAAACAACTAAAAATGCATGTTGTGACTCTATGAAGAGTACAATATTTTTTGTTGCACTCTTCACACAACTCTCTTTTATACTGTTGTACAATGCAGTGATGCCAACTCTTAGGACACCAAACGCGTGAAATAAAATTAAAAACGGGCTAAATTGAAAAAATTAAGTTTTTAGTACAATACAATTTCATTTTTTTCAAAAAGGCGGAAAAGGGGGCTAAAATTAAAATAGTCTTTTCAGATAAAAACACCACCAGGCCACAGTGTTTAGCGGCGATTTGCGTTTTGCAGTAAATAGATACTGCTTTGAATTCATCTTTACAAGTCTTTATCCATTTCTTAAAAAAGGGATCTGTCTCCCAAATTTTACGATATCTTTGCGTGTAGCGCTCCATCTAAACATAGCATAACATTTACATTAAAGACACATCCAAGAATATTAAATTAACACTTATATAAAGTTATACAATGCCTAATTATTAGGTAAATACAATTTTAAACTTTCAGAAAAGCTTGTGTTTCTCGGTACTTTTGTTAATTCTATGTAAATGACAAAGAAGAAAACAAGAAAAAGGTGAAAAAGGAGATGCCACATTGGCTTACAATTCGACATTGCCTGAGAAACATAAGATAATATTGTCATACAGAGTTAAAGGAAAAACGGGCTAAAAGGGCTAAACAAAAATACTGAAAAGAGCTAAAATTGCGCGTTTTTTAGTTTAGGACTAAAAATTTTTTTTGGCGTTATAAGTACTTCAAAAAGGGCTAAATCTAGCCCGAAAAGGGCTAAGTTGGCATCACTGGTACAATGGTTTACGAGTGCAGTTGTTTTTTTGTACTCTATCTTTGCTTCACACTTATTTATATTTGCAGCTACAATCAGTGTTGAAAAATTCAGTACTTTAGTACTTTTTTCAGTACCTTATCATCTCAAAAATACCGCAGTACCCCCGCGATGCTTTGAGTACTTTTTTATTATTACATATTTTATGTCTTTGTTATTTACGATTTCAGAACTTCTTTATTATTACATATTTTATGTCTTGCATTTTTCAACTATTAATGCATGAAGATGTTGCTAGTTCAATGTAATGCTAAAGGTAGAATTAGGCTTTAGCCCCGGTTAGCCAAATCTCCACGGAACGTACATTCGTTTTTAAAACACGAAAAGCAATGAAAATGCTTGACGAACCGTAATGTAATTTTGGTAAGAATTTGCATTGCTTTTCATATGCTAAAAATGAACGTATGTTACATTATATTCTATCGATGTTTGACTAAACAAGGCGTTTACGCGTTATTACGTTCCGAATCAGCTATTCTTGTCATATATGTGAGGAACACGAATAAATCATTGGGTTTGTGTATGTGTATTTAATATAAATAAATAAATAGTCTAGTAGGTACTGAGCGGGCTTACTAAACGTAAGCCTACGGGTCAAACCCCATGTCAGACATCTCCATTAAAGCGAAATATGGAAAAGTATTTCTCCGGCGACTTCCTTCTGGCAAAAACTCTGAGAGTAAACAAAATTGCCATGATAAAGTTTCTTGAAAGTCTGTCGTCTGTGTCGACTTTAAACAGCATGTCTCGCCACTCATGTATAAAATTAACACACCCTAAGAAAAATTTAATTAAAATGTGGAAGAAAAATGGGAAACAGAATTTTTTTACTTTAAATATGTTGAATGAAGTGAGTAGGTAGCAAACATCATTATGGAAAGATTTACATATGTACATAATAATGTATTGAAATTTTGTAGTGATCGATTTGCAAAATAGAGGACCATAAAATATAACGCTTTGAAATATCCAGGTACCTGCAAAATGTAATGAAGACTCTTGCTACAAAACCGTAAAAACTTGTTGGAAAAATATGTATATTTATAAACTTATCGCTTAAATTACTCGCTTAAATTTCTCGCTTAAATCAAATTTATCGTTTGAGTTTATCGCTTATAATTATCGCTGAAATTTATCGCTTAAATCTATCGCTCAAGTTTATCGCTTAAATCTATCGCATAAATTTCTCGCTTAAATTTCCCGCTCTAATCTATCATTCAAATTTATCGTTTGAGTTTATCACTTTTATTAGTCGCTTAAATTTATCGCTTAAGACTATCGCTTAAATTTATCGCTTAAATAACTCGCTTAAATTTATCGCTTAAATTTCTCGCTTTAATTTATCGCTCAAATTTATCGTTTGAGTTTATCGCTTATATTTATCGCTTAAATTTATGGCTTAAGACTATCGCTTAAATTTATCGCTTAAATAACTCGCTTAAATTTATCGCTTAAATTTCTCGCTTTAATTTATCGCTCAAATTTATCGTTTGAGTTTATCGCTTATATTTATCGCTTAAATTTATCGCTTAAGTTTATCGCTTAAATTTATCGCTTAAATATCTCGCTTAAATTTCTCGCTTAAATTTATCGCTCAAATTTATCGTTTGAGTTTATCGCTTATATTTATCGCTTAAATTTATCGCTTAAATATCTCGCTTAAATTTCTCGCTTTAATTTATTGCTCAAATTTATCGTTTGAGTTTATCGCTTATAATTATCGCTGAAATTTATCGCTTAAATTTCTCGCTTAAATCTATCGCTCAAGTTTATCGCTTAAATCTATCGCATAAATTTCTCGCTTAAATTTCCCGCTCTAATCTATCCTTCAAATTTATCGTTTGAGTTTATCACTTTTATTAGTCGCTTAAATTTATCGCTTAAGACTATCGCTTAAATTTATCGCTTAAATAACTCGCTTAAATTTATCGCTTAAATTTCTCGCTTTAATTTATCGCTCAAATTTATCGTTTGAGTTTATCGCTTATATTTATCGCTTAAATTTATCGCTTAAGTTTATCGCTTAAATTTATCGCTTAAATATCTCGCTTAAATTTCTCGCTTAAATTTATCGCTCAAATTTAACGCTTAAATATCTCGCTTAAATTTCTCGCTTAAATTTATCGCTCAAATTTATCGTTAAGTTTATCGCTTAAATATCTCGCTTAAATTTCTCGCTTAAATTTATCGCTTTAATTTATCGCTTAAAATTATCGCTTAAGTTTATCGCTTAAATTTATCGCTCAAATTTATCGTTTGTGTTTATCGCTTATATTTATCGCTTAAATATCTCGCTTAAATCTCTCGCTTAAATTTATCGCTTTAATTTATCGCTTAAATTTATCGCTTAAGTTTATCGCTTAAATCTATCGCTTGAATTTCTTGCCAAAATTCCTCGCTTAAATTTCTCGCTAAAATTTATCGCTCAAATTTATCGCTTAAGTTTATCGCTTAAATTTATCGCTTATATTTATCGCTTAAATATCTCGCTTAAATTTCTCGCTTTAATTTATCGCTTAAAAATCTCGCTTTAATTTACCGCTTAAATTTCTCGCTTTAGTTTATCGCTTAAATTTATCGCTTAAATATCTCGCTTAAATTTCTCGCTTTAATTTATCGCTTAAATTTATCGCTTAAGTTTATCGCTTACATTTATCGCTTAAATTTATCGCTTAAGTTTATCGCTTAAATTTATCGCTTAAATATCTCGCTTAAATTTCTCGCTTAAATTTATCGCTCAAATTTATCGCTTAAATATCTCGCTTAAATTTATCGCTTAAGTTTATCGCTTATATTTATCGCTTAAATTTATCGCTTAAGTTTACCGCTTATATTTATCGCTTAAATTTATCGCTTATATTTATCGCTTAAATTTATCGCTCAAATTTATCGCTTAAACATCGCGCTTAAGTTTCTCGCTTAAATTTATCGCTCAAATTTATCGCTTAAGTTTATCGCTTAAATATCTCGCTTAAATCTCTCGCTTAAATTTATCGCTTTAATTTATCGCTTAAATTTATCGCTTAAATATCTCGCTTGAATTTCTCGCTTAAATTTATCGCTCAATTTAATCGCTTAAATATCTCGCTTAAATTTATCGCTTAAGTTTATCGCTTATATTTATCGCTTAAATTTATCGCTTAAGTTTACCGCTTATATTTATCGCTTAAATTTATCGCTTAAATTTCTCGCTTAAATTTCTCGCTCAAATTTATCGCTTAAACATCGCGCTTAAATTTCTCGCTTAAATTTATCGCTCAAATTTATCGCTTAAGTTTATCGCTTAAATATCTCGCTTAAAAATCTCGCTTAAATTTCTCGCTTAAATTTCTCGCTTAAATTTATCGCTCAAGTTTATCGCTTAAGTTTATCGCTTAAATCTCTCACTTAAATTTATCGTTTTAATTCATCGCTTAAATTTATCGCTTAAGTTTATCGCTTAAATTTATCGCTTAAATATCTCGCTTAAATTTATCGCTTAAATTTCTCGTTTTAATTTATTGCTTATATTTATTGCTTAAATTTATCGCTTAAGTTAATTGGTTAAATTTATCGCTTAAGCGAGAAATCTAAGCGAGATATTTAAGCTATAAATTTTGAGCGATAAATTTAAGCAAGAAATTTAAGCGAGATATTTAAGCGATAAATTTAAGCGATAAACTTAAGCGATAAATTTAAGCTATAAATTAAAGCGATAAATTTAAGCGAGAGATTTAAGCGAGATATTTAAGCGATAAACTTAAGCGATAAATTTGAGCAATAAATTTAGCGAGAAATTTAAGCGAGATATTTAAGCGATCAATTTGAGCGATAAATTTAAGCGTGAAAATAAGCGAGATATTTAAGCGATAAATTTAAGTGATAAACTCAAACGATAAATTTGAGCGATAAATTAAAGCGAGAAATTTAAGCGAAAAATTTAAGCGAGATATTTAAGCGATAAAAATAAGCGATAAACTCAAACGATAAATTTGAGCGATAAACTAAAGCGAAAAATTTAAGCGATAAACTTAAGCGATAAATTTAAGCGATAAATATAAGCGATAAACTCAAACGATAAATTCAAGCGATAAATATAAGCGATAAACTCAAACGATAAATTTGAGCGATAAATTTAGCGAGAAATTTTAGCGAGATATTTAAGCTATAAATTTGAGCGATAAATTAAAGCGAGATATTTAAGCGATAAATATAAGCGATAAACTCAAACGATAAATTTGAGCGATAAATTAAAGCGAGAAATTTAAGCAATAAACTTAAGCGATAAATTTAAGCAATAAATATAAGCGATAAACTCAAACGATAAATTCAAGCGATAAATATAAGCGATAAATTAAAGCGAGAAATTTAAGCGAGAAATTTAAGCGATAAATTTAAGCGATAAACTTAAGCGATAAATTTAAGCTATAAATATTAGCGATAAACTTAAACGATAAATTTAAGCGATAAATATAAGCGATAAACTCAAACGATAAATTTGAGCGACAAATTAAAGCGATAAACTGGAGCGATAGATTTAAGCGAGAAATTTAAGAGAGAAATTTAAGCTATTAGTTTTAGCGATAAATTTAAGCGAGAAATTTAAGATACAAATTTAAGCGATAAATATAAGCAATAAACTCAAACGATAAATTTGAACGATAAATTAAAGCGAGAAATTTAAGCGAGAAATTTAAGCGATAAATTTAAGCGATATATTTAAGCGATAAATTTAAGCGATGAATTTAAGCGATAAACTTAAGCGATAAATTTAAGCGATAAATATAAGCGATAAACCAAACGATAAATTTGAGCGATAAATTAAAGCGAGAAATTTAATTAACGCACATGTAATGTATGTATGTATTTTTTTACAAAAGTACCATTTGATGCGAAAAAGTACTCTTTCAGTTATAGTTCAGTACCATTTCAAAATTTCAATTTTTCAACACTGCTCAGTACACTTATTGTACTCAGAGAACTTATTATCAGCGTTGTCAACTTGGCGCGTTTCGCGACATTTTGGGTGCTTTTTTAAATTTTTGGTGCGAAAAATTCCTTAGTTGGCGCGTGGTGCGTTTATTCTTTAAATTTTGGTGCGTTTTTTATTTTTTGGTGGCACCAAAGTAAATTCGACACAACTTTTTGTTTCAGTGTGGCAAAAAACATTTGTACAAAAAAAATACAACGCTTTCAGTACCATTTCATTCAACTATGCAAAATGTTTACAATCAGTTTTACAGACGTACCATTTGCATTGTTGAAGATAGTATGTTTTATCTAAAGAAAAAGGAAAATTAAGTTATATGAAATTTGCTGTCTCTTTTAGATTAAACCTTGAGCTGTGAGTGTCTTTTTGTTATATTTTTAATTTTAAATTGATTCAATAAATATTTTAAAAAAAAACTTCTAAATTTGGTGCTTTTTTCTTTAAATGTCGCGTTTTTTTCTACATTTTGGTGCGTTTTGAAATTTCAAAGTTGACAACGCTGCTTATTATACTTAGAGAACGTATTGTTCTTTTCTCTAAGCAATTTATTCTCATATGCGTGTATACGTGTGTGCATGTATGTATACATACATTGCCAAATAAAATAATAAACAAACTGAAAGATTTTTTGTTTTCACAAAATGTATGTGCAAATAGCCTGTGGAAAACAAATATTACCGTTTGTTTTATTGTAGGGTAAGAATATGTGTTTGATTGTTGTTGAAATGAAATTATATCGATTCGCACCGAATTATATATTACTATTCAATTATGTATGTATGTATTTACCATATGTGTCTATTTTTGTATAGAATGAAGTTGTAATAAAACGAGTGCTTTTTTTGTTTAGTATTTATTAAATTTATTTATCATTTTAATGGTTCAAAATTTTAACTTTTTCCATACCGGATAATTTGAATTTGTATGTTTCCCATGTGGAATGCTTCCGTAGTAAAACAACAATTAGTAAATTAAGCATCTCCATTCTGTGTTTATAACATTCGTTATTTTCATCAAACCAAGGAATAAATTGTATTTTTTGTGCATTTTTTGTATTTTTTGGCCAACTACAAATGTTTTTTTGTTTTTTATAGATTTATGTTCTAAAAAAAATTTTTCGAAGACTTATATGAATTTTGCAAACTTCAAAAAATAAATCAGATGGAGCGCACAAACTTCCAAAGTCGGAATCTTTTATATAATTTTTTGCATGAACGAACATTTCTGAAGGATATGACAAAATTTGCGATGGTTTAATTATATCCACACGACATTTAACGCAAGATATTCGTTGAGCTATGTAACCAACAAAATATCGACTTGATGTTAATTCAATTGGCACATTGTTGGACGTAAAACAATCGGTGCCTTCATTAAAATATTCTTTATTTTCATCGTATATATCTGCGACATCTATATCAGGGGTATGTGTACTTTCTGATATATTTCCAGTCCTATCAATATCTTCTAAAAATATGATTTATGATTTTAATTATATATTATATTTATTTAACGTTTTGTTTGAGCATGCACTACAATTTTTAAATTCACACTTTTTATAAAACAATTTTTCAGTTTCAAATGTCCACACAAAATGTGGATTTTTTATTTCGGTGCGAATCGATATAGTTTCATTTCTACAACCAGCGTTACCGTTGAGCGACTAAAGTCGCAATTTGACACTTTTTCAGCGACCCCGCCACTTTTTGTGCCCCCTTACTAAAATGAACTAAATCTGACACTTTTCAAGATTTTTGACCCTTTTTAGAAAAAGTATTTTTTCTTTAATTTACATTTTTTTCTTTCTTTTATTTACATTTTACGGAACAATCAGCTTTTGAATTGTTTTTTTATTTTAAAATATAAGGAGTGCGCACAAAAAAATCTGTACTTACACTTTTCGTTATAGAAATAAAACTAAATGGCGGATTTTTTACATTTTATATTTTAATTAAAGTAAATAATATTTGAATTCTTTTGTGTATAAAATTTTCTTCTGACAAAGGTCTCAGAGCATCCAACTTTTTGAGCCACTTTTCTTCCAAACATGTTAGGGTGTTTTAGAAAAATACGTATTATTTTATTTGCTTTGTTTTGGTCGGCAAATCCGTTTTTTCTTCCACTTCCACGCTTTCTCTCAATACTCAAAGACTCCTTATATTTATTTATTACCTTAGAAACAGTTTTTTTGTTTAACCCCTGCGAGCCTAGCAATCGTTTTTTTGTAAGCGGCGTGGTTTTTCATTGAAAATATCAATTATTTTTTTACGACATTCTTGTTGGGTGCCCATTTTCAAAAAACTAATTTTGCTATTGCAATGACATTTAGCACGTGGATTTTGAAACAGATGACTAACAAAAACAATGTAACGGTATTCATTTTTTTCAATTATGATAAAAGTTATAAAGTAGGCCCATTTTTTTTGTGCGCACTCCTTATATTATATTTTTTGTTATTTTTTTTTTTTTTTTTTGAATTTGTTACAAAATACGCAATTTTGTATAAAATTTTATTTATTTTTAATGAACTGTTTTTAGTTATAATAATAGTTTTGTTTTGTGTTTTGTATTATTATATAGTGGGTTAGCAAAAAAAGTTTTATTTAATGGAATTTTTATAAATTTAAAAATACATTTTTTATTCTTGAAATGTAAATGTCCTAATAGCACGTTCACATATAAGAAGGTTAGCAAGGTTATCGTGGTTATCGAGGTTATCTTCGTAACCAAGCCACAAATGTATGAGGTTAGCCATACAATTTGTATATGAAAGATAACCAAGTTCAGCTGTAGGTTACCTCATAACCTAGTAAAATACGCAGTGTTTCATTGAAAAGTACTCAATAAAATACTCAAAAATACAACGCTTATATCTATTGTGAATATATTTACTAAAATTTGACAGCAATAGGAAAAAAAATGTCCAATAACAATAATAAAAAAACAATAATAAAAATAAAAAACAATAATAACAATAATAAAAAAATTCAAACAGCTGTCAATTTCTGTCATTCTACCATATGTTTTAGGTTACATTTATCATATGTGAACGCCACAAGGTTATCTCCAAGGTTAATTTTAGATAACCATAACCTTCTTATATGTGAACGTGGTATAACGTTCATAAATTTGAATGAAATTACATTTTAAAGCTAGAAATAAAACAGAACAAATAATTTAAAAAAAATTAAAATTTGTTTAGGCTTATTAATTTTTGCCTAAAAATTTTTTTCTATTATAAAAAATTGGAAAAATTATTAAAAAATAAACTTATTATATGTTTGTTAATGTACAATACAAAATCCAATAACAATTTATTTTTTTTATCTGTATTAGTTCATTTTCTTTTCTTTCAAAAATGTTGCCCATTTTTACTGCCAAAATACCCTTTATGTGCGACTTTTTTTTCAAAAATCCCCTTTTTGTGCGACTTCTTAAAAATTTCCAGCGGTAACGCTGTCTACAACAATAAAACACATATTCTTACCCTACAATAAAACAAACGGTAATACATATTTTATTTCCACAGGCTATTTGCACATACATTTTGTGAAAACAAGACATCTTTCAGTTTGTTTATTATTTTATTTGGCAATGTACAAGCACACACGTATACAAGCATATGAGAATAAATTAGAGAAGAGAACAATACGTTCTCTGAGTATAATAAATTCTCTGAGTACAATAAGTGGCAGTAGCCGTACTGCCATCGACAAATTTGGCACTGGCAGTGCAACATCTTCATATATTTATAGTCTTTGATTTCATCGCGATGAGAGCAAAGAATGAGAGCAACGCATTGTTACGCTCTTCGTTTCTGTTTACTTCCCTCCTATCTTTTTCCCCCCGCGTCCAGAAATATTTTTGAAAAATATTCCAAAATATGTTAAGATGCACATTCTTTATACTTTATTTTCTTTGATATCACTCATACGTCACATATGTTCACAAAATTCAGTTGTACATGCTATGGTTGTACTGTTGATAGGATATGTCAGGGGGTATCAGATTAATTTACAAACATAATTAATAATTATTGAATTAATACTTGTTTCTATTCAATCCAAGTACTAATTAAGAGCATTTCCTGTAAAATTTGATTAAGGTGACCAATCTGTGTATATCGTTTGTTTTAATAAGTTTTGAAGAAAAACTTATTGACAACATGGGTGGCTGCCTTCCAAAATGTTAGTTGCTTTGTGTTTGAACAAAGTATCGTGTTTCATAATGCCGCTGTACAAAATATATACAATGTATTCTATTTCAAAACGTCGTCAATGTGTATTTTTAACGCAGCCAAAAAGCAATCAGGCATCGGATTTATAGTTGATGCATTGTTTGGTTACTTTGCATATCTACATAGTTTATATACAGTAGTAGAACTGTATACAAACTTTGTATTGCTACATTTTGGAAGGCAGCCGGTTTTACGAAAAAATGTAAAATAAAATTACAACTAATAGAGTTACAGTGGATACATGGTAGCTCAGTAAGAATGCATTTTTCATTGTAAAATAAAAACACGTACATATACTTTGAGAAATATATATTGGGTGCCCTGATGGTCTAGTTAGCAGTGTGCTAAACTCGGTATTTGTGGTTGTCTGATCGTATATGACTAGTCACCAAAGAAAAAAGAGAGTGATAATTATTACCAAAAAACTATTCTCGAAAAAAAAACAAAGTAACGAAGGTATACTATACATTGGTTATTAAAAACAATGTTGCACACTACCCCCTCTTTTATTTCTCCAATAAACTATCCTGTAGTCCAACATAATGCGCTGCATGAGTAGGAGTTACCTGAGTGAGTAGACCTCAAACAAAAAAAGAGTTTTTCTATTGGATTGTAAGGAACACTTGTTTCGATTAAATATGTAATAAAATGATCACCAAATAACCGACTCAGCTCTGATGACAGGCCATTACAATTTTTCATTAAATATTATGTGACTTTTTTGGTCACTTTGGTTGTATATTACTAATAATGCATTGTATCTCGGACTCGAGCTCAGGAATTGTTCCAAGTTTATTCGCCCAAATCCTTGATTCTACAAAACCCAACTAAAAAACAAAAAAACACGCACACCATTAAATTTCATGATCTTGGTGGCCAATTGATATCAAATTTTCGAATGATGCACGCTCCGTGTGGCAGTTGGCGTCTTTTTTTCTGCAACCATATGTAGTCCAGATCAATGCTTTCCTGTAGAGGCGTGAAGAACTCTGTTATTATGTTCCTGTATGAAATGCCGTTTACAGTCACAGTAAATAAAAATTCCCATTCATAACGCCTGACCAAACTCCATACCAGATAATGGCTCATTTTGTTTGCAATTTTTTCTCATGAATTTAAAAAGTGGACTCTTATTGAGTTATTGTTTGTTATAGAAAACTACTGTAGAATACCTTAACCATCTATTTTTGTATCTCAAGTTATTTCTCATACGTTAACATTGTAAGGATTTGCAGGTGTAAGTGTCGGTCACACGGGCTGTGTTAATGATAATTAAGGGCGAAAATATCATATCATAATCAGGGTAAAATGCTACACAATAGTTTCTATTAGCCAGGCGCCTGCATTCAAATAATTACTAGGATTATTTAAGACCATAGCTAATCTCCCAACAAAATGGCAGAGCGGTAAAAGATTGGCATCATATGAGCACCGGTACATAGTGGTATTGTACCGAAAAACTGAGGAGTAAATGATTTGAATTCTATCACATGTTCGAGAAAATTGTCTACAGTGGGAATTGCAATGAGAATTGGGAAAATGCAAGCAGAAGTCGCCGTAGTCTAGTAGCTAGTGTGTTAGAATATTAGATATGAGGCCAAGGTACAAACCAACAACAAAACGAAATATGAAAAAAAAAATTTCTTCGGCGACTTCCTCTCAGCAGATTTCTAGCAAAAACTCTGAGTGAATAAAACTGCCACAAACAAGTTTCTCTAAAATCCAACGTTCGGAGTTGACTTTACACTGTAGGTAACGCCACTTATGACTAAAACTAACACAAGCTTGAAGGGATTAAGGATTCACGCTGCAGTAAGAGTTTTCGTTAACGCAGACTTAGACTTTGGCAATAAAGATAAGCAATTCTGGACATTACATTCAGGGTATTAATATAAAAAGGAAGAAGGGGAGTATTGTAGATCCATTGGGTATACCCATCATCTACTCTGCGGTGGAACGCAGTGATCTATCGAAAATGTAAATGGCTAAATGGCTTTTTCAGGAACTTCGGAGAGTTCCAAGTCTAGGGAAAATGAAAGTTTTTGAAGTCAGAATAGGACATACATATATCATCTACGTGTATCACTCGTCTCGTAGAGAAGCCTTTTAAGAAATGCCTTACAATCAACAAGAAGTCAGATCGAAAACCTTTATGTCAGGCCATAGGGAAGACTATGCTGTTTACAGCCGTCGTAGTCTAGTAGGTAGTGTGTTGGCTTATTAGACGTAAGGACATGGTTCTAACTTAGGTCTTAATCTCAGCAGATTTCTGGAAAAAACTCTGAGAGTAAATAAAATTGGCATGAAGGGCTTCTCAAAAATCTGCAGGTCTCACCATTAATGTATAAAATTAACACACAAAACATAAGTGCTGTGAAGATGCTAATTCGTAATCCTGCTGAAGAGTTGTTATTATGTATGTATATATGTATGTATGCTTTATATTAAACATCAGTATTTAAAAATTATAAAATCTCATCAATTCCAAGTTATGTTTTAACGTAAATTAAAACTCGACTAATAATGTGACTTTAAATTGTCCTTTGAGTTTAGTGAGTAGCTTTTTACACTTAATAATAAAGTTGTATACGCAATCGTACACATTCACATACAAGCATACTGTTACAGCACACAAGTACTGTTATTTATATTCATAATTTACAATATAATTTAACATAATTTGTCTTCCCTCTCTCATTGCATTTGTCTGCCGTATTTTTATGCAGGAACACTCGTGATCATACGGTGCGAATGAATATAATTTTTTATAACTTCATTGCTTTTTTATTGTTCCGATTTTCTTTTTTTTTGGAATCTTTCTCTTTAAATATTTAACTAAAGGTAGGTACGCACTGAACCACTACCCATGTATAAATCATGAAAATAAGACATTTAACGAACAGTGTAACATTTAAAGTAAAGGCTGTCTCAGCAAAGAGTGTACTTTTTAGATGTATTGTTATTTTTTAATGCAAGAGGAAATTCTGAAATTTGGCAGCTGAATCATACGTTTATTCTGAAGGTTAACACTATAAAAAGTTCTGAAGGAACCGAAGAGAATTCACGCACTCTTCAAAAGATTGCTATTGTAAACGAGGATATTGCCGAAACCTGAAAACATCAATTCCGCATCGTTCTCAACAACTTCAAATTTCACAAAGCACTACACAGCAAATTTTAACAAATGGCCACCACTTTCATACGTGCAAAGTTAGCTCATTCAGGAGCTCATACCAGGCAATTAATTCAAGAAGATATGCAACAAAGTGAAGCTAATAGCCATTTACTCCGATGAAGTGCATTTCAATCCGAATATCTTGGTGAATACGCAAAATTATCATATACATACATAATTCGTCGTTACAACCCTTCAGTAGGATTACGACCTACCTTCTCACATCACCTATTTTGTGTGTGTTAATTTTATATCCGACAGACATATTTTTGAGAAACTTCTATTTGCCCTCATAGTTTTTGCCAAAGATCTGCTGAGAGGAAGTCGCCAAAGAAATATTTTTTCAATTTCGTGACTTCACGTCTAATAAGCCAGCACACTACCCTCTAGACTTCGGCGACTACGGGCGATGCGCAGTTGTCTGGAGCGGATTTTCGTCAGGCGGCGTGATTGGAAGTTACGTCTTTGAGGCCTAAATTGCAGTGACTTGACAACTGAGTTGGTGTGATCTTTGCTGGGGAGTAAACATCTTGAAGTCATGTTTGTGATTTATTGCAGAAATGATGTCTAAAACAAATTATTTAAAAAAAATTTCGAGGTCAACGAGCCACCAAGATCATGAGATTTAACGCTGTGCGATTTTTTTCTAAGAGGTCTTGCAAAATCTCTGGCTTATGTAATAAAACCAGAAGCAATTCTTGATTTTAAATCCAAAATTCAACGCGTCATCAGCCACATCTTTGTTTAAAGGACATGGAAAATTTCATGAAGAAAATAATTTCCTGTCATCAAAAACACGGCGGCCATTTGAGGCAATATTTTATTCGATACTTAATTGGAATAACACTTCCTTACAACATAATAAATCTCAAAAAGTCTCAACTACCTCAAAAAGTACGGGTTATTACTTGAATATGAAAAAAGTGTATTCTTGTTGAGACACCTTTTACAAACGCAGTTGTATACGAGTCTCATCATACTAACACAGTTTTACGACCATCTAAACTCAAGCTGCTTGGAAAGATAGGACTATGTTTGTATGTCAGTGTATGTATGTCTATTGTAAAATAATTCTAAAAAACAGTTAAGTACCCTGGACAGTTTGTTGTAAAGTAACAAAAAATAAAAAAAATAATTAATTTTGAGTAAAGTACGTAACGGTAATTTAGTTGTTACTCTTTTTTTTATATTTTATTCCCCCCAGAACATCAATTTCGAAAAGAAAAAATTTTTTTCTTTTGACAGTGTTAGTATTAGAAAGTTGTCCTTCACGAACAAAAAAAAATTATTCTCAAATATAAAGCGATAGCGATAACTGAGTAACAACAATAACAAAAAAGATTGTCTAACAAAGTTGATTATTTCAATAATTTATTATCGGCAAGAACAGCAGCTGCTACGATAATTAAAAATCATATGAACAAATCATACCCATGACACAGTTACGGAATATTAAGAAAAACAAAAAAAATTGTAATGTTTTTAAGATAGGGAGGTAGATACGTAGGTTAAGGCACAGGAAACCAATAAAACTCTATTTTCTTTAAAAGTCTGCGAATTGTACGTCCTTATCTTCCTCCAGTCCATTCCTCTGAGATGAATTATCTCTGGTATAGTACATTCCCCAAAATATTTCAATCTAGAGCATACAAAAGCCGTAGAATGATGTAAAGAGTCTTGCTGTCCTTCTTTTTAATAAGATCAAAACTTAGGGGAGGATATGAGAAAATATGTTATGAGAAGGAGGACAGAGCGAGTAGTGTTTATGGACATTAGATTTGAATCTTTTTATATTATAAGTGGCAGGAAAGACCTCTGCAAGTAAGGAGTTTCATATACGGATAGTCCGGCTAAAGAACGAATTCTGCCTCTAATGCAGTGTGCGATCCACTGGCTAATCACCCACAAGCGTATGTGGCCTGCGAGAAAGACGGGTGCTACGTAAGAATATATGATTTTAAGGAACAAGTCCCCTTATTTCATACATACATACATAATTGGTCATTACAATGCTTTAGTCAGGATTACGACCTAGCTTCTCACGCCGAAGATATATTTGTTCAGTTTTCGTTTTATTGGTGATGTCTGACCTGAAGTTTAAACCGTAGTCCAACGTTTAATATGCTAGAACACTACCTACTAGACTATGGCGACTTCCGACTAAAATACGAATTCTGTCTGTAATGCAGTGTGCAATCAAGTGGCTAATCGACCACAAGCGTATTTGCCCTGCTAGAAAGGCGTGTGCTACTTAAGAATATACGAATTTCGGAAAAAAGTATTCTTATTTCGCTCGAGCAAAATCCGTTGTAGCAACGGTAGAACAGTGAAAAACACACAACATTGCGACGATGCTCCAATGAATTGATATAGTAGGATATTCTATCGTCATTAATAAGCATCTTCGTCCTCTCCTGTATGCGATCGAGAAGCCTCAAAATAGAGTTTGAGGCGTCGGCCCATATATGAAAGTTGTATTCAATTCTCAAAATTGAAAAAATTCAAAGTGAAGTAAATAGTAAGGAGATCGGATGAAGTTAAGTATTTCTTGCTTCGTCTTAAGAAATCGAGGCACTTGAATGCTTCTTTCAACATTTGAAAAATGTACTGATTCCAGCGAACATCACCCTTAATTTTCATGACAAGAACATTAACAGCGTCTGACTCATTAATATTTACACAATCCATAACTACACATCAGGCAAGAGTGTGCGTGAGAATCCATCAACTCGTCATCGTTCTCAACGATTGAACATTTCATCACTAGCTAACGTCGAATTTTACGAAAAGATCTCGGTGTGACTCCTTACAAAGTTCAATTGGTTCAAGAGTTGAATCCGCATACAATCCGCTTCGTTCTCGCTTCGCTTTCGCTTTTGCAAAAAAACAAAATAATCTTTTCGAATGAAGCTCTTTTTAGTCCTGGTCTTACAGATTTCAATGCACCCATTACGAGTGAAAGTTTGGTGCAGCTTGTGGAGCGAAGGCATCATTGGACCACCCTATATAAGCATCAACAATATATCGTTCTCGTATTGAACTTTGTGTTTATAAGTCCTGAAAAACATCATATAAATTGTGTGTAGAGTCTCACATATTTCGTCTTGCTCAGGTTTAGATTACTTTTTCCCATCTACTTACATACAGAGTTACAGAAAGGACATTAATTAAATACCGATGACATAAAAAAGAAAAACACCCAATAATTTATAAATAACAGCAAAAAAACGAACACAGTCAACAGAAAGTTGACTTGCAAGCAAAACTTTATTTTCTAAATGAACGAAAACACAGAACCACAGGTGTACGGATTGCTTAAACTTTAGGTCTCCTTAAGTAGAATTTTATTACATTAAATGGGTTTTTATAGTTTCAGAGCTGGGAAATGTGCACGAATAACAGAACAACAGCAACTAACACTTTTCATAATAACAACAGCAACAACAATAAATAAGTTTATGTTATTTAATGTTTTAAGCACTTCACACTGGCACTTCTCTCACTCTCTCTCTCTCCCTCTATTTTTTACTTTCACTTTTAAGTGGTTTCTTTGTATTCTTTGGTATATGAGTATAGATGTAAATGTATGTATATATGTAAGAATTTTTTTTTTTTTTTCATTTTTATGCGACAAGAAATTATAACTTCTAAGGACAAGATGTAAATGAATTTGATATGCCTTAATTAGAGCCACTCTTTGGAAGTGCACACAAGTGTATACCAATGTGCATGGGGGTGTGTGTAGTTTTCTGTTATTTGTTTTATGGTGTTAGTATTACAGAGAGTGTCAAAGAGGCAGTAGAGTATATGGCAGTTGTTAATATATGTATGTACGTGCTGTTAAATGGTTTGTTATTGTGTCCTTTCAACACAACTACTTTGCTTGTGTCGCTTTTATAATTGCTTGGATTGTTTTTATTATTATTGTGGCATAGCAAGTGTTGCTTGCTCTGCTAATTTATGGTCTTGGCAATTGAATTTATTTTCTTGTTTATATAATTGTTAATAACTGTTATAACACTATACATATATTTAATGATTTTTCTTTTTTTGTTCTTGTTTTTGTTTATCCTTCTTTGTTTTTCCCTTTTAATTTAATTAAATTATAGCCTTTGTATGTGCTGGCCGGCCAAAATGAAAATCACAATTACAGCCAAGAAAGTATACAACAAGTTGCAAATTTTAAGACATAAAGTGGAATGATCTTCGATAATAAAATCAACTGAAAATCAATTATTAAAATTATTGAATTTAAAAAAACGTACGATAATCAGCAAAATAAGTTCTTTTAACATTTTCGCTGTCCAATTAGTCATATATTGTATTGTAATACGTTCATGAGTCACATGTGACTCATTTCTATATACAATTTAATGAAGCATTTGTGCTATAAACCTGGTGAAATATATTTACGAATTCTAAATGGACGTATAGGAAAATCCCTAACTTTAGGGAAGTGAAAAAAATTTCAAAGTTTTTTGTTCTGAAATTAGGTGCATTGGATAGCGATGGGGGTTTCAGTATTTATAAATTAACCTCGTCTGCAATTTCTTCTGTATCCTCACATTCCTCGTCGTCGTCACTGGGATGGTATTCTTCATCACTTCCATCACTAAGATCTACCTCATCAGTATTCTCTAAATATCTGATTATTTCTTCATTTCTAGTATGTATTATAGTTTATATGCATATTATTTATTTAACCAATGCAAAAACCCAGTGGACGTGGGGCAATGACCAAGTGATTTTTATGGGGACAGGGAAGTTGTTAAGAACGTCGAGGGACGTTGTTTCGATTTTCGTTTTTGTTCCTTCTCACTTGAATTTTTGTCATCATTCGATCTTACTTCGTCTTAGATGTTTGTCGATAATTTGCCTTTTTTACAGTAAATATATCCAAGGCTTGCATTTTCTTACATAAATTTGTTGTTGGCTTGCATTTGCGATTTTTATCATAATTTTATTGTTATAATACCAGTGGAGCTGAACTTTATAACATAGTAGTTGTAGGAGAATCTGCAAGTGCAGACAGTGAAGGCACTAAGCTCCCCAAAAAAATTAAAACAATTAATTCATGAGGGTGGATACATCAAACGCCCTAGTCTACTAGGTAGTGTGTTGGCTTATAAGACTAGAGCCCAAGTCAGATATTTCCAATTAAACAAAATATGAACAAATATTTCTTCGGCGACTTCCTTTCAGAGAGATTTTTGGCAAAAACTCTGAGAGTAAATAACATTGCCAGAAAAGACAAACCAGCTTCAGATATCGAGACTAATAGAGACAATTCAGAAACTCAATTCATTGGCAAAGCTGATTGAAACCTTTGATTGAATTGAAGAAATTAAATAGGATGAGAAAAGATGTGAGAGAGGCAAAGACAACAGTTCTAGGCTTAAATAACGTTAAGATATGTATAAAAAGTATATTTCGATTTTGTAAATGGCGAAGCCTTAAGGAATAAAAGTGTTTATTTTACCGGATAAGATTCTCCGCAGTAATGGATATGCTAGCAGGTTCTAATGGAAAGGCTCTTCTTGGCATACAGGTACTAATGAACTGTGTCCTTTGTGAACGGTGCCAATTGAAAACACATTCACATTTCGTTGTGCGACTCAAAGTGAGCTTATGAAGAGTTTCTCCACTGTCAAAACAAGGCAATTGGTATAGACGATATTAGCCCCATATTTTTTAGAGTTATGTTATCGATACTACATATTACTATTACCATTCATCACTGATTTATTTCACTCTATACTCATTAAATCTGCTCTTCTAGAGGGACGGAATCTATTGAAAATTATCCCATTCCTATATATACCATTAGCCTACCAAATGAGTCTATAAATTTGATTAATTAATTCCCTCTATAACACGTGTATTAATTTCTAATTATAACTGAACATAAAATGGAATTGAAAAAACAGTCTAGAATATAACAACCCAATAATCAGAAGCATGATAATTTGATTCTTATTGAGAAACTAAAGTAAATTCAAAGAAAACTGTATCAGCATGTCATTCACATGCACACTTTTTTTGTAATTTGGAATTTAAATGCCTTAGGCTTATACCTCTGAACTGAGGAATTCTTTGGTAAACAAAAAAAAAATAATAAAACCTTATTCATCCTTCTTCATGCCGGTCATATTACATATCAAAAAAATGTTTTTCTTTACGTCTGTCTGTGGTCAGACATCATGATTATCTGTAATACCTGCCTGAACATGAGCATCATCATCATCGTCTTCATTATCTTTATCATTACCAATGTTTTAAGTGCCACTACACGTGTAGCATATTCGTATTGTTTCAATTATTTTCGTTTTATGGTTAATTTTATTTTATTTTATTTTATTTTATTTTATTTTATTTTTTATTTTATTTCTTCTTGCTGTTGTTGTTGTTGTTTTTGTCATGTACATGTAATAAAAAATGTAGCACAACATATGCTTGGATTTTCAGAAAACGAAATCCCTTAGGAAATTATTAACAAAAGTTCTGCGTCAAGGAACTCGCACAAACTGAAAAAACGTGTTCAAATAAGGATGTAAGCAATATAACACCTACGATTATAGGGATTTTTGTCAACGTAACTTTTGTTAAAAATAAGTTCAAGCAAATATTCATTCAATTAACACGATATAATGCTACAAAAGCATTCACACGTACATTCTGAATAATATTTTTAACCCCAATGTGTTTTCTGCGAAAGAAATGAGGAATGATGCTCACTTTTGTTAAGGCACCATTCTACTTCCGGTATTTTGAGATGCGAATACTGCAAAGGCATAAAGTGGCTCTACTGTAAAAGATTTGCACTGAGGACCTCAACTAACTTAGTAATACTTTGCTGACGTTATCTCACTTATAGGGCAGAATTAGCCTTGAGCTGCTTTATAAAACTCCTCAAAGAGAACACAGCTCTGATGTAAATTTTCAGAGTATTTATGTTCTCCCTCAAACGCCAGTGATGCTCACAAACTTTGCAGAATTTTCAGTAGAGAAAATGTACCTAATGTGTTAGCTATTAGAAAAGAAAAATGTCATCTTCTCCCATAAAGCGCATTTCCATCTGATTGGCTTTGTGAATGCCCAAAATATTATCAAATTTCACGCTCGAAAAATCCTCATGCAATCCATGAGAAATAAATACAACGATAATAAGCAATTGTCAACAATTCAAAAAGTGATTACGGATAGTGTGTTGTTGTGTGTGTGTGTTGTAGATGTAAGGCCACGGTTCAAACCCCAGGTCGGACATCACGAGATCTTTCTTCGGCGACTTCCTCTCAGCAGAATTTTGGCATAAAGTCTGAGAGTAAATAAAATTGCCATGAAAAGTTTCTCAAAAAAAAATCTGTCGTAACGAGTCGACTTTAAACTGTAGGTCCCGCCACTCATGTAAAAAATTAATACACACAGCATAAATGGTGTGAGAAAGTATGTTGTAATCCTAACTGAAGGATTGTAATGACCAATTATGTATGTATGTATGATTACGGATAATAAGAGCCCTGTGCGTAAACGTACCCATCGGTCTCCTTGAAAGCAATACCGCCGCAAACAAGAGTCTCGTCAAAAACTAAAATCATCAATTCGGCATCGTTCTCAGCAAATTAAAATTTCTTGAAGAACTTTACAGCGAATTTTGACAAAAGACTTCCAGCTTCGTATGTATAAAATTCAGTTCAACTCAGGTGCTCATACGAGTAGGCTATGTGAAATGCTGGCAATTCATTGAATGAGTTATAGAAGCACAGTGGAGTTGAAGCCAATTAAAAAAAAAATCATCTTCTGCGATAAAGCGCTTTTTCATCTGCATGACTTAGATCCAGGACATCCTCATGCAATTCATGAAAGTAAATGCACCCTCAATGAGCAACTGTCTAGTCTGAGCCGAAATTGCAGTGACTGTGAATGTCATTCGCTACATGATAACGGAGTTATTGTGGCAAATTAGCCACTAAGATCATACGATTTGGGTCTTGGGATCCCAGCTAGTCGGCAGGGGTAGCACGGGTCAGTATCCCGTTATGACAGCTTTTAGCTTCAAAATATAGATTCAAATTTATTTCTGTCTCTATACAAATGAATTCATTTTCTCATCTTTGCGAATAAAAAAAGAGGAATACCAATCTCACGTAAGAATCTGTTCGAATCTGTTGTACAAACCCTTGCAAGGGCATAGTTATGTTGATGTCTTCAATGTCCACCTTACCCAAGCGAACAGTAGAAATAACCTCCGAATATTTGGCTCCGGCGCTGTTGGACAGCAATCTTTGGAATCTAATGTCCGCAGTACTGTCTGTAAATGTGAATTTATTTCTAATCAGTATACTGTGACAGTCGTTGTAGTCTAGTAGGTAGTGTGTCAGACATCTCGAATAAAACGAAATATGAAAAAATATTTCTTCGGAGACCTCCTCTCACCAGGTTTCTGACAAAAATTCTGACAGTAAATAAATTTAACACACACAACATAAGTAGTGCGAAGAGATAGGTCGTAATCCTGACTGAAGGGTTGTAATGACCAATTATGTATGCGAATGCATATAACCACGAAGTGTGATCAATAGGAAGTTCCAGATTAACTACACTTACCAACCTGACAATTTATTTTCCTTTGTATTATGGACTGCCTTAAGACTGCATGCCTTAAGCGTATCATAACGATATGAAATAAAGTTTTGAACTTCTTTGGAAAAATGAAAGTTTTTAATTCAATTATTGGCATAAAATTCTCATATTATAAGGATGACATTAACTTGTGATGACTGTTGTCAAGCTGACATGTGCAGACAAGTGCCGTTTTAATTTAATAGCTCAACTGAATGACTTGGGAGAATAATTTCTTTTTTCTGAAGGACGACATATTTTTTGCGAGACAATTAATGAAATGTAATAATTTCGGAAATCAATATTATTTCGCGGTTTTTATTACCATCGTAGCAAAAGAAGAGAGCCAATAGCAAGACAAACTCCAAAACCTTCTGTAGAATATAAAGTTTTGTATTTTATTTATTAAGGATATGCTGTCTTTGTCTGTAAGATTGAGTGAGATACGTGTGAACAGTAATTCTTTCTTACTCACGAAATTATGTTCGCATTTCTTTTAATCTATTTTCCTGTACAAAATCAAAACAAATGAATTCTTCTGAATGACAACATTTATTAACACACAATAATATTTTAATACTATCGGGTCTTCCAACACAATGTTTTATTATTTACATAATTTTACATGCATAACAGGTCATTACAAATCTTCAGTCAGAATTACGACCTAGCTTCTCGCACTACTTGTATTGTCGGTGTTAATTTTAAACATATATAAGTGGCGGGACCTACAGTTTAAAGTCGACTCCAAACGACAGATTTTTGAGAAACTTTTTCATGGCAATTTTATTTGCTCACACAGTTTCTGAGAGAAATCTGCTGAGAGTAGGGTTGCCAAATTCCGATACGCAAAAAGATGGACATTGGGTTTTAAAAAGCTGGACAAAACAAAAAAAAGCTGGACATAAAAAAATACTGAGAAAATGTTAAATTTGGTTTTGTGTAAATAATTTTTATTAAAATATAATTTTTATTAAAGTATAACAAATGTGCAATCAGAGTTGGCTAACATGATTTGACAAAGTTGACATGAAAATTATTGC
The DNA here is from genome assembly GCA_927399465.1 of Sarcophaga caerulescens. Taxonomy (NCBI): domain Eukaryota; kingdom Metazoa; phylum Arthropoda; class Insecta; order Diptera; family Sarcophagidae; genus Sarcophaga; species Sarcophaga caerulescens. The sequence goes on from OV656867.1 coordinate 48,809,489, forward strand.
CCAAGTTATTGCAGTGTACTAAAAAAATTTCTATTTAGCTGGACAAATTAAATTTTAGCTGGACAAGTTCAAAAAAGCTGGACAATCCAGCCAAGTCCAGCCAGGCTGGCAACCATAGCTGAGAGGCAGTCGCCGAAGAAATATTTTTTTATAATTCGTTTTGTTTGAGATATCTCACCTCGGGTTTGAACCGTGGCCATCTTATTGAAGTTACGTCAGTCAAACTAGTTGCCATTCATTCAGTCTGTCCAATTCATCCTGAAAATGTCACTATTTGGAGTGGATTTAAGCTGACAGCGTTGTCAGTCCATATTCATCTGAGAACGACTTTAGCCAGGCCATAACTATCAATCATGAATATCAATTTTATTTGACCTGAATTCGGTAATCTGGACATCAGCGACATGTGGTTTTAACAGGGCAGCGCTACATAACACACAGCTCATGCCACATTGAATATTCTCCGCAAGCGATTTGAAAACATGATTATGTAGGTGAAATGAACTGGCCACCGAGATCTTGCGACTTGACTGCGTTGGTCTTTTTCTTATGGAATTTTCTTAAGACGGAGGTGTAAACGAAAAGTCACAAACCACAGCAGTCTTCCAAGACAACATATCCTACATTAGCGATAAAATTTTGGCTGATTTATGAGCCAGAATCATAAAAAATTAGGCATGTTGATTGCGCTGCATCCAGATAAATTGATATATGATATATTGATATATGAACGATAATATATGCCACACCTAGTGGCAAAAATAGGTCTTTCAAAGGAATATAAAATTTCGTTCATATTACATACACTCTTTGTTTCATTTTGAATTTTTAAATTAGAAAGCGCTTAATGAAAGAACCAATATTTGTTTTTTAATACATTTATGCCATAGTAATCAAAATAATTAATCTTATCTCTAGCTTAACGCTTTAATCTTTATTTTAATGAGCATTATAGTGGGGTAGCAGCTGTTTGGTTTTTTCTCACACACTTTCCTGCCTTATCTTACATTTCATCTATCTACAAATTTTATGCGTCACTAATGCTCTCATAAACGCAAATAACCTTCAGTGAATTACACTTTTACACTTAAACAAATAATGTTATGGTCACTCACGTCTCACTATATGTACAATAATTGACACCATATTTCGGCCGCAAAAGACATATTATATTATGTATAATATTGTTAGTGTGAGTCACATTTTAGGCTTAGAATAGGATAGAATGGAGTTGTAACTTTGTGGCAATCATTTTGTGGCTTAGCTTTGCTTAGCCTAAAACATTAGAATCAACCTTAGAATCAAGCTGAAAACCAGCCTAAAATTTAAATGAATCTAGTGATAGATCCGATATCAAGTATGATAACACCATTACGCTATCGAGAAGTCAGCGGTGCGCTAGACAATTGGCGATTAAAGTGACAATTACATACTTCTTTTTCCTCCCCAACTCCCCAAAAGGGCCGAAAGAAAAGATAGAAGAATTTAAATAGTTTATGGGTCAAGTGAGTCTGGCAATAAACCAAAATGTTTCCTCAGCCCACTCAACACTTTTGTTTAATGGCCAGCCAAGCACATTTAAGAGGTATTCCTATAATTATATGTAGCATCGTATTTGGTAGGATTGAGCCTTTATAGGGAAGTTCACGTGCTACACAATTTCTCGGGATCTATCTGCCATCAAAAAAGTATCACCAGTCAGAGTCATTCAAGATAGTAGCGGATAGTAGCCAATCTTTCGAACTGAATTGCAAAGAATTGATTTCCGCTTGACTGAACTAAAATATAGAATTGCGTTGAGGGTCCCTTACTCAATATCAGTTCCGCAGAATGATTTATTACCTGATAAAGTATACTGCAGTAGTTATGGAGACCGAGATATATACCAAGATCAAGCTAATTGGAGAAAATTCCACAGCCTATCTTATTTTCAAGTTAATAACCGTTTGTGTATCCTTTTCTTTATTCCCGGAGCTGACTATATCCGACACGACCAGTCTTTTCGGTGTGAAATTTTATGTAAAATCTTCCATCATTGTTCGGCTTAGTAAGAGTCGGAGATTTCCTTGCAGGGTTGAAGAGTGACCAAAAGAAATAGCGTGTCAGAGTGACAGTGTACTAAGTTGAATCGCAACGAGTGCTCTATGTATACCAATAAAGCATTTCAAACAGGGCTTTTATGAAGGTAAAAGCATCACAACACTTTATCACATTGCAATCTTTATTGAGGGCAATTTAATTTACTTAATTAGTCATTGAAACCCTTCAGTCAGGACTACAACCTAGCTTTTTATGCCACTCATGTTGTGTGTCTTAATTTTCTACTGTACAATGTCGACTCCGAACGACAGATTTTGAGAAATTTTTCATGGCAATTATATTTACCCTCAGAGTAGCTGTCAGAAGACTGCTCCTGAGAAGAAATCGCCGAAATGTTCGAAATGCCTGAGCTGAGATTGAACCACGATATCGCGTCTAATAAACTAACACTCTACCTGCTAGACTCCGGCGTCGTTTGCCCCAAACATAAAAGAATATTATACGTATAATATTTCTTACTTACTTGTTCATACTTTGTTCAACATATTAAATATATCCTGATCTATTCATTACTATCGCCATCACCATATTCATTCCACCGAGATGTCTGAGCTCTAGGACTCTTGTTTAATAACACAACACACTACCTACAAGACAACAACGACAACAACGAAAGACGAAGCCATCATCTTGTATAAATTTCCTTACTGTGGCTGCTTTACTTGGCCTCTCAGCTACGTTCTCCCCCTAGTGTAACTTAGGATCGAGGGTCAAAAAAAATGTTTGAAATATGAATTTGTTTGTCTTACTCCTGGTTGCCTGCTTTGTCTTCCCTTTTTATATGCCCACGTAAACAGTCTGATGAATGTTCTTGAAGTAGAATGTTCGTGTTTTCGCCTTCTCAAGAATTCCATCGTCGCTTCATTTGCTGTTTGTGTATTTTGTTTGCATTCTTTGTTGATGCGTTCTCGCTTACTTGCCTATCCCCTTTTCTTTCATACTCATGGTTTTTGTTTTTGTAGCTTTTGTTTATCATTTTAATGTTAAACGATGTTACACCGTTTCCCTTTTCGTAACAATATATTTAATTCCGAGTCTTAAATTCAGTTTGATCCCATTTTTTCTAGGCAGTGTAAATTAAATTAAAACCATCGCATCAAGGATTGACATTTTAGACGTGCAGCGCGCTATTCTGGAATAACCAGTAACTAGTTTAGTAACCTACTTTTTGACAGCGCATTGTAGACTTACGTGTTAATAATGGGTCTCGTAACCATCAGAACACATGCTGTTCCTGCACTGCGGAATGAAACAAATGTTTGCTATACACGGATTTGTACGGGCAGTACGCTAATACATTATTGCGATACCGTATATAAACTGAAATGGTATGAGGTAGCTACAGCCTAATATGCTCGCCAATCAGAATAATAAAATTGTCATGAGGAGCTTCGAAAATCTGTCATTTCGAGTCGACGTTAAACAATAGGTAACGCCCCTCATGTATAAAATTAACATACCCTAAATGGGTGTTGTGAGAGGTTAGGTTGTAATACTAACTAAAGTTGTTTTATTTTACAACAATTGTATAGAAATGTTTACCCATGTAAGCCAAGTATTTTTAATTGTCAAATTATCGAATTTTATTTTTCTTAGTCTTTTGATCATTGTTTCAATATTACTTCATTTCATTTTATTTTACAAATTCTCCATGAGGATTGCTTTGTTACAAGATTCATCCCCCAGATTAATCTGAAAACCACATTAATACCACACTAATAAGTTCAAGTACACTTGTGGTATGGGGGATTTCAGATGTCGGACAAATGGTACCGAAAATGTATTACAGCCAGCATATTTGTAAACCTGCTCACGTAATTGTTCCTACAAACAATTGTGATTGTCAATGTGAAACATAATCCTCTGAAAAATTGTAACACAAGCACTGAGAAAATAAAAAAAGAGAAGACAAAAAGAAGAATAACGAAAAATTCCTTCAACCAAATTTTTAAACACAACACATGGATGAGGTAAAATATTTAATTGACTTTTTATTTGTTACTAAATTTTTGTTTTTGTTTAGATTCTTGCTAAAGACATAACTTTGAAATAAAAATTTTCTACTGATATTTGAAGGAGTATTAATTCCCATTCTTACCTGTTTTAGCTTTATATTGGCCAATCAAAAATAAAAAACGAATAAAAGAATTCTTTTAAAGAAACTTTTTCGTATGCGAAAAGTGAATTTCCTGATTTCCTTCTTGTGCTTATTTTATTTTGTAACATAATTTGATTGCCTTGATGGTTTCCTTCTCTTCAAACAGAAATTGTTTTGAAAAAGTATTCGAATTCGATAACAAAATATGTTTTTTATACAGGAAATTATTTGAAAATTAGATTTTATCTTTATTGTAAGAAATAATACTCGGGGCATTATTGTGAAGCAGAAGTTTACTTTTGCAAAATTATTAAGAATTTTTGTGTAGGGGTTATATAAGTTAAGCAAATAATAAGATTACATAACTTTAGCATAACTTAACATTATCGCAATGTCTTCAACACAACATAACACTACATTAATCGTTACAGGTAAAGGGCTGTTATTAACACAATATATACCGTCTTCCGACATCTCCAACAAAATGAAGTATGAAAGAAAATATTTCCTCGGTGACTTTCTCTCAGCAGATTTCTGGCAAAAATAAATAAAGAAAATAAAATTGCCATGAAAGGTTTCTTAAAAATCTATCGCTCGGAGTCGACTTTAACCCTGGACTGTTACTCTTCGTCGAATCGACGAAGGTCATTTACACTTTATCATATAACTCTTTTATGTTTGACCAAATTTCGCTCTTTTTTTCAACAACGTTATTTGATAATAAAAGCTTCCAGTCAGTAGACGAAAAAACATTTTTTTTTTGTTCGTCGATTCGACGAAGAGTAACATTACTGTATAAAAATGACCATCCAGGATTAAAAAAATGGGTGGCCCGGGTACGTTTACTCAATACAAGCTTTCGTAATCAATCAACATTGTTTATAAAACGAGTGAAATTTGGTCAAAGATAAAAGAATCATATGATAAAGAGTAAATGAGCTTCGTCGATTCGACGAACAGTAACCAATTAGGGTGAAAGTGTTCGTCGATTCAACGAAGAGTAACCTTAATGTACAAAATAGAAGAGTAACCGTCTAGGGTTAAACTGTAGGTCCCGCCGTTCATGTACATATAAAATTAACACACACTATGTTGTGTTAATGATGTGGTGTGAGAAGCTAGATCGTAATCTTGACTGAAAGGTTGTAATGACCAGTTATGTATGTGGAATAAGGCAGTATTTAACGGACATACCACTACAACACTGACATACGAAAGAGGACAACGCAGACGTACTAAATAATGCAACTCAGACGGACAAGTAGAAAAAGAGAGAAGTGGAAGTTCAAAGAAGTTGTTAAAAAGGGAGATACATTGTTTTTGAGGCATTCTAAAGTGTTGGGAGCTAGAGCGAAGTTGTTTTGAAAAGTTGAAAAGAGGACAATTATAAGTAAAGTTGTGCGATGAAGTTATGAATTATTAAAGTTGTTTAAATTAAAGTTTTCTGTTTGTGCAAAAGTCAAGACTAAAAGTTGCTTAAAATTTAAATATTAAAAGTTGTTAAAAGTTGAAATATTAAAACTATTATCCGGACAGTCAAACTCACATTGAATTAAACCAACATTTTTTTTTTTTGTATTTTAAACTTATTATTATCTATCTATCTTCTTCTATATATATAAAAATGAATGTATGTTTGTATGTACCTTATAGAATCGCAAACTATGCATTTGATCATGTTATGATCTTTAGCAAAGTTGTTGCGCATGAGCCGGGGAAGGTTTCTAAGTTGGTATGACTAATTTCCGGTAGGTGGCGCCACTGAAAATTACTTAAAATCAATTAAATCGTAAACTGTGCATTTGATCATGTTATGATCTTTAGCAAAGTTATTGCGCATGCGCTGACGAAGGTTTCTAAGTTGGTATGACCAATTTCCGACAGGTGGCGCCACTGAAAATTAATAAAAATGAATTAAATCGTAAACTGTGTATTTGATCATTTCATGATCTTTAGCAAAGTTATTGCGCATGCGCTGACGAAGGTTTCTAAGTTGGTATGACCAATTTTCGACAGGTGGAGCCACTGAAAATGACTAAAAATGAATTAAATCGTAAACTGTGCATTTGATTATGTTATGATCTTTAGCAAAGTTGTTGCGTATGCGCCGACGAAGGCTCATAAGTTGGTATGACCAATTTCCGACAGGTGGCGCCACTGAGAATTACTATAAATGAATTAAATCGTAAGCTGTGCATTTGATTATGTTATGACCTTTAGCAAAGTTGTTGCGCATGAGCCGGGGAAGGTTTCTAAGTTGGTATGACCAATTTCCGACAGGTGGAGCCACCGAAAATGACTAAAAATGAATTAAATCGTAAACTGTGCATTTGATTATGTTATGATCTTTAGCAAAGTTATTGCGCATGAGCCGACGAAGGCTTATAAGTTGGTATTACCAATTTCCGACAGCACTTCAATAAATGTTCATAATCGAAAATCTCTACATTTTTAAAGTTTATGTCAATTTTTTTTTAAATGAACAAAATCAATAAAATGATTCAAATTTGTTTTAGTTGGAGGCGTAGCAACGTACGCAGGGTACAGCTAGTTATATTATAAAAACTGAATTAATTAATAAACTAAAATTTATAATATAAAATAATGCACTCGCCTATTATTATATTATCCCTACATGTATGTTTGTATTTATAACCTCTTCTTTCGCTTTAATCTCATTGGATGTAAAACATTTAAATTCAATTCCACTCGATCCATTTGTATTCCATTGATTTAATTGATGTCAACAGTTGTCACATCTCTTCATCTCTTCAAGTTTGTTTTCTTTCTATCCCATGCTGTTAAAAGCAAAAAACCATGTACGGTCAAGAGGAGAGTTCGGGAGATTAACATTCTCTCTACGTGAAATATGCACGACGCTACCCATCGAAATGACATAGGCTATCACGTGCCAGCAAAAGCTTTTTATTCGTATTCGTATTATCCTCGACCTTATAGAAGTCGCCGTAGTCTAGTAGGTAATGTGTTAGCTTTATTTGACGTGAGGCAACAGTTCAAACCCTAGGACAGACATCTCCACCAAAACGAGATATGAAACAGTATTTCCTCGGTGACTTCCTTACAGCAGATTTCTGGCATAAACTGTGAAAATAAATAAAATTGCCATGAAAAGTTCCTCAAAAGTTTGTCGTTCGGAGTCGACTTTAAACTGTAGGACCCACTAATAATGTGTAAAAAATTAACATACACAACATAAGTGCTGTGAGAAGCTAGCTCGTAATCCTGACTGAGGGGTTGTAAAGACTAATTATTTATGTGTGTATAAATCCGTTACCTCTAATACCAGGTTTACCATTTCGTGGTTTCAAAAGTAAACGTAAATAAAAAATATATAACATATTTTTTTTATGATATTTCTTTTTTATTGTAAAGTTTGAACGTTGACATTATGTGTGAAACACTACATCATTTAAATGACCTCCACGCGAAGTGTTGCAAGCATTGATTCTTTTGAGGTAATTTTCGACCACTTTTTTGCACATATTAGGCGGTATCTCAGCCATAACTTATGTATATAACGAATGTTGGTTTTTAAGTGCTCAAGAGTTGAAGGTTTATCTGCATAAACACGGTCTTTCGCGTAGCCCCACAAAAAAGTCTGGCCAGTTGATATCGCCACGACGAGAAATTACGCGGCCAGGAAATGTCTCTTGTAATAAAGACATATTCGCTCGAGTTGTGTGGCATGTGGCAACGTCTTGTTGGAACCAAATATTCTCCAAGTCGTATTCTTCAATAGCAGGCAAAAAAAAAGTCGGTTATCATATGACCATAACGCTCCGAATTGGCGGTGACAGTCGTTCCATCGTCGTTTTCGAAGAAGTAAGGTCCAATCACACCTTCGGACCAAAGAGCGCACCAAACTGTGACTTTTTCTGGATGTAATGGCCTCTCTTCAATTACTTCAGGATTCTCAGAACCCCAAATACGACAATTTTGTTTATTAACATACCCACCGAGTGTGAAATGTTCTTCATCGCTGAAGAAAATTTTGTACGAAAAATTGCCGATACGCACGATACGTGGCTGTGGCAGAATCACCATTTTTGTAGTAGGTTTTGATAATTTTTATGCGTTGTGTGATAGTTAAGCGATCCATTTTCGTCAATGTCAGACTTTCAACTGAAAAGAAAAAAATTGGTTTCACAACTTAGTTTGACAGATGTTGAATTCCAGTCCCATACTTTTGAAACCACGAAATGGATAGCTTCATTAAAGTACTCAAGTGAGCTTTGGTTTCATGGAAGATGCTGCATCTCCGTATCCAATCCATTTGCATTTGTTTTAACTGAAGCACTGCATCTGCTTTATATGGGGAAAACAAATAGGATTTAAAAATTTAAAATTAAATAATAAATATTGGTTTTCTATTGTCATTAAAGTTTACATTTACAAGTCTGTTGATACTTTGTTCCTTTGCCTATATATGTAGATACATTGGTATTTATTGACATCACAAAGACTTACACTTCTAATGCGGGTGTTATAAACAAACATCCACAGCATCCCATTCAAATGATGCGTAAAAATATTGCAACAATAAGAAAAGCTCTTATGTCAGCATCCCCGATCTGAAGTGGCAACAATAAATGACAATGTGTATGACAATGTATTTGTGGGTGCGTGTATGGGGAAGTGGATGCGTGTTGCATTGCTGCAACAAGTAAGCATACAATGTGTTACAAATATACTGTGAGCGTCAAAAGAAAGTGTACAATTCAAAAAAATATACATTAATAAATTACCGTTAATTTTTTTTTTCAAATTATTTTTTTGCCAGATTTTAAAATTGAAACAAGTAGAAAAGAATTAGAAAATTTTGGAAATATTGTAAAATTTTTTCGGGCACTCTCCTTACGTGGAAAACTTGAGTTGAGATTGTTAGAATTTTATCCATAGTGTACACTTTTTTTTGACGCTCACTGTATACTTAAATCAAACCATTATTCTTTCAGTTTTATAAGTCGCTGGCATAAAGAAATGTTACCACAACTAAGCAACACTCGATAAACCCAACAACAATGAATTGGCTTAGCATTCGAATTCAATGTATCCTTCAGACATTCCATCAGCGTAGCATTGAGTGCACCATGATGAGACGTAATACACCCCTCAGCAGTTTTGTACAAAACGAGTATAACGAGCTGCTGTTGGTCGCAAACGTACCTATACGGTAGTTAAGCGCCCCATTTTTTTAAAACTTTATAGATTGTGTTGTCCTTTCACACAATTTTCACACATTTGAAGATTATTTTTCTCTGACCAATTTTATAAGATAAGGAAATTTCATTATGATGACATACTAATATGAATCTGCTGAAAAGAGTACTGCTTTTAGTAAGTCTTCATCAACATCCTTAGTCTGTTCAAGTGTTTAGATTTAATCTGTTTCTCGAAGACATTAGGAATGCGGCTCGATATTAAACAGTAGGCTGCTTCTGTTGCTTCGTTATCTAAGAGGATAGAGTCTTGTTACACACAGCACTCCAAATTGAGTTCTCATTCGACTTACAGGCGTACCGATAGAAAAATATGACCAAATTGACTCAAAGTTAAGGGTTTACAAGATAACTCGGCTATAATTATTGTGATCTTATACCCTACGGATATTGTAGCACACACACTGTAAGTATAAGATTGAGTGAATATTATATTCAAAAGATACCTCTGCGCTCATTGTACAGAAAATATACGACTAAGAACTCCAGAGGATATAGATATTCTAAATTTAAATTTTTATGCACACCTCAAACAGGCTGCTCATTTAAAAAAAAAATATTTTTCACTCAAAACTATTTGAACTACCGCTGGCTGATATCTAAACTAATACCAATAGAAATATGTGTTCAATTTGGATTCAGGAAAAAACAGCAACATTGAAAATAACCACAGATTGGTGGAAGCCATAAGAAGGGTATTCGAAGAGAATAATTGTTGTTCATATCTTTGTGTCTTCATTTCACAATCTTTCGTTAGGATATGGCATGAATGTTTTATTTACAAGCTAAAACTAAATTTCACTTTCAATATAGCCATGCCATGCCGCAAGCTTACTGGTAATATCGGCAATTTTTGAAAGTTTCGCTCAGTCGACTGACGCACAATGAACTGCAATATAAAATATTTGGACGCGCGTTATTATTAATATACACTTTGGACATGCCATTGAGCAATTATACGAACACATTTATATTTGCTGATGACACTGCTTTCTTCCTACACCCATGAGAACTCTCACGAAGAGTACAGTATCTTTAGGAACACATTATCCATCTAAAGAAATTATTAAAGCTTTGGGGAATTAAAGTGAATGAACAAAAATGACTTCACGATACATTCACATTACGATAGATAACATGGAGTCACCCTATTCTAGTCCTCAGAATTCAGTGACGTAAGCGGACAAAAAAACTTCAATACCGCTGGTGTCACCAGAACCTTTCTGTGTATTGGGAAATTAAGATGGGTATACTGGGCTTAAGATATCAACTACTGTGTATAAAGTACAACAAAAACTACGATGAGATATTCTCCATTATTCTTAAAAAAATTCCTTGTTTTTGCAGTGAAAGTGAAACAATTTTAATAACGAAACTACATATGAATTGTAACATATCATCTTCCCTAACCAGAGATTATATGGCGATTGTAAAACATCAGCAGAGCTCTTCTAAGTATGTATACACATGCATGTGATTTTATAAGAATTGTTACTCCACTTTGCTTTGTTTCCAACCCACAAATTCTTATGGTTGTACATTGTTGCCTCATATTGATTCAACACTTGCCATTGTATGATTTTATGTCATGCCACACACATTTGATGCCATAAAATTATAACAACAATTGCATTTTATTGCAATTACTTGCACTTTAGCTGCAATAGCAGTGAAACAAAAACCTCTTAAGCAAACAACTCCTCAGGCGACATAAAGTCCTTAAGTGTACAGTTAAATAAAATAAAATAAAATTTATTTATTTATTTACAATATTTATGTTTATTTAATATGCCCTCTGGATTATGTATAAAAATTATAGTTGAAGTTGCATACAATAATTTGGCTTTAGACAAAGCGGAGCATGAATTGAGTGCCAATAAGAGTTGTGTAGGCACAGCAACGCAAATCCAGGCTATTATAAAGCTATTAAAATATGATTTGAAATATAAATGAAAAATGGCTATTTTGGTTTCGGAAGATTAGAAAAAGAAAATGATATTCGAAATTAGATTAAATGGACATGCAGTATGATAAAGAGTACAAAAACGTATGCGAGTTGAATAAATCCATGTCATTTTGAAATTTCTGACTTTTAACCAAAAGTCATCTGTTAAAATGTGATCAACCTGCATCATTTTGTTTTACTTGATAGCCATTGCATTAGCGAAGTTTAATAAAAAACTATGGAGACTGCAGCAGCAGTTGCTTTACCGGTATGAAATGAGCGCTTTTCTTTAATAGAAAACTAATCTTTAATAGGAAACCAAAGAAACTTTTGATTCAAAGTACTGGCAATTGCTGGTTACACATTTTGTCCATCTTTAAGACAATTTGTGGATTCCATAACAATAAAATTGTTCTCCTTTTGAAGCAAGCAATTCGTTACCCATTTTTCAACTTTCTCGTCACTGCTACTTTACTTTTATTTGATCATTTTTCCATCCATGCATAGTTAAAATTGATCAATTGTAGTCGCATTAATGATTTCACGAGGTTATATAGGGTGGGCCATTTAAAAGTTTAAATTTAAAAATGCAATAAAACAAAAACGGCCATCAAACATTTGACGCAATAAATCGATAGCGGCACGAGATATGTCGCAAGTTGAACCATACTGTTGAAACCAAATATCGTACACTTTAATACCATGAAGAGTTACCATGGTATCTCCATTGACGGTAATGGTTGCGCCGTCCTCATTTTCAAAGGAATATGGGCCAATGGTGCCTCCGCCCACTAGCCGAAAAAAACAGTTACTCGTTATGGATGCATTGGCTTCTGTAAGACCACGTGTGGGCTTTCTGAGCCCCAAATACGGCAACTTTGCTTATTAACGTACCCACCAAGATAAAATTGAACTTCATCCGAAAAGATGATTTTTTTTTTGGCAAAATCGACATCATCGTACAGTTTCTCGTTGGCCCAATAAATCCCAACGTTGCTCAAACGTAAATAGATTCATTACGTTCAGTGGAGTTAATATACTGAATTTTGTGACAGAATGGAATAACATAAGTATATATAACCGATGGTTCAAATTAAAATCGATAGATTGTCCACGCGATACATACAGGCATGTCACACATTCCGATCGGAATGGTTTTGATTCCGAATATACAATTCCGATCGATTTTGTTTTAGGTTCTTCAGATTCCGAACGATTTTGTTCATTCCCAAAAATTATAAAATTGCTGCTTCTCAAATAAAGTATGGCAACGTAGTGCATGACAAAAGAAAAAAAAAACATAATTGGTGAATAAAAAGCAGAACCAAAACAAAAGAAGAAAAAGGTGCTGATACAAAAATTGTATTTGAAATCAAAAATTTTACATGAAAAATACCCTTTACTCCTTAAAAAAAATATAAGTTAATAATACAAAAAAATTTCAGTAAATCTGTCCATACATTTTTATAAAACTGAATTAAATGCAACGTAAAAATATTTTTGTATTTTCTTTTGTCCATCGTTTGTGTTGCCACCGCTTAAATTTGTTCTACTTAATAAATTTTTGTTCTCAAAAATAAGTGGTTTGCTCAAAAAAAATAACGTGGCAATACTTCGATGAAAAAATATATCATTTTGTTTTGTTTTTCTCAGCAAGTTTACAAAATTTAATTTCTTAAGCATAAATATTAAGTAAATACTTAGAAGACCTATGTAATAATAAAACATACCATTTTGTCTTTCAGTTTGACTAAGTTTTATTAATATTTTTCTTTAATAAATCATCAAATATATCAAAACCACTTTGAAAATTTGAAGTGGTTTCATTCCGAAGAAATTTTTCGTTTTTCGTTTTCTAAAGACTCGACTTTCGGAATTGAAACCACTTTTGATCCGAATTGCGTTCTGTGACATGGCTGATAATTTCACTACAAGTGTTTGCTTTGGAAAAGCCACATGTGGGAACAAGTGAAAATAATAAATCTTAATTTTTTGTTAGTAAAAATATCTACAAACTAAAGTTATTTTTAATAAAGTTTTCATTCCAATTACAGTAAGACCTGCTTAACGCTGTTACGCGGTGGTATTGGGATTCCTCTAAATCGCACACTGTATTGATACTTGTTGTATATGTGTACAAATGAAACGGCGATACAACCAATCAAAAACGGTGCACTATAAGTATAGCGACGGTGTATACTATGTAGTTAGCGTTTCTGAAGATGAGGAGCAACTCTCAATGGATTTTCTAAAAAAAAGTTTAGCCATTATAACGGAAATTATGGATTAATTTGTACAAAATGATTTAAATTTTTATAGAAGTTCAAAGGCAAGACGAAATGTCATTGATGCGGTATCTTGTTATCGACAACTCCTTGCTGAACGGCACAGGAAAAGACAGACGACTTTAGATGACTTCGTCGCAAAAAAACAAAGAATATCAAATGAAGAAGAACCCTCCTCGTCATAAACATGAGATCCTTATTCGAACTTCTTGTTATCTTCATGAATGTTTTATGAATAAAAGTCGATATTAGCAACAAATAAAGTCTATACTCAATGTACTGAAAAGTATTTAACAACAAATATTACAAAATATATATAAAAAAAAGAACTGATAAATTTTCTTACTCTCTGTTCTTTTTTACTGATCCCCCATACATACATATGTATTTACATATATATGTACGTGTTAAGTTGCCTCGTTTAACGCTGTTTCGTTTAGCGCTGGAACTTATTGGAATGTATCCCCCGCGTTAAGCGGGTTCTTACTGTACACATTAATATCAATTGACCTTGACCTTTTAAAAAATCTCTATGGTAACCCTTGGATAAATATACATATTTATAAATGTGTGCAAAAGCTTAAAATCATGGCCAATAAAATATTGCCTTTGTCTTTGGTAGAGTAAATTTATGAAAGTTTTTAACATTTCAATATTAGTATGATTGGTAAAAAACTTTAAACAAATTTTAGGGTTCTTTTATGAGAATAATTCCTTTGAAAATAAATTTGAATTTTAAACCCACTTTCCATTTCTAACAGTTAAGATTGGTTTTAAACTTTGCTTTAGTTCTGAAACCACACTCATATAATTGTGTTTCTATGTAAGTTTTTCTTTCAAAGCGTTGTTGACAGGTGACTAGAATATATTGGGTATTCGAATAAGTACAAATTGATATGAAACTAAATAACTGCTTCTTGAAAGCACTTCCATTCCAACAGGGCAGGACTTTCTGGGTTTTTGAACAAAAAACCGATCCATTTGCGTTTTGCAGGTCATTACAATCTTTTTGTGTGGATTACAACTCATGCCGTGTGTGTTAATTTCATCCACGAGTGGAGGGACTTACAGTTTAAAGTCGACTCCGAACGACAGATTATTGAGAACCTTTTCATTGAAAATTTATTTACTCCCAGAGCTTTTCCACAAGACTGCAGAGAGGAAGTAGCGGAATGAAATATTTTTTTTGTACTTCGTTTTGTTTGAGATATCTGAGCCAAGCATTAAGAAATTTTAGCAGACATCGAAACAAAACTATATTAGACCCAGGTTATATGGCGAATGAGTTCTAGCCAAAGTTTCTTAATGTCTTCCGGGTCATTAACGATATGTGTGTTTTCTGTTGGTCAATCCTGGCTGAATTGCTTACTTTAAATATTTGGTAACTGATGACGATAGAATCAGAAATAGTCGTTTGACCTGTTCATAAGGAAAAATTCTCTACTGATCCTATCAGTCTAGCACTTTTCTCGGTGTCAATATTCAATACAAAACTTAACCTTGCTTCGTGGATGACTTTTTGCTCACATTATTATCGTGAGATCCATTTCCTATTGCCCGTAATTATCTGTTCTTCCAGCGAGTGGCATCAATCGTTCATATAATCTTCTTGTAAGAATCTTACATGTACGCTATAGGTTTATACCCCTGTAGTTTGTTCATATCAGAGCCACAGGGCACTACGGTACCAATCATTGGGCATAGTTTCTTTTAGCCATGCTAAGCTGATGCATTCAATTTATTATCGTACAGAGCCTTAGCACCAGCAGTCTGGTTGTTTTAAAGTACCTGAATTACGACTTTGATGTAATCGTAATTGGACGGCGGAATCTAAACGCCATTATCATTTATTGTGTTCGATACAACATCTTTTCTTAGGTCGAAATTGGCCTCATCATCTTCTCATAGTATCATAGAAACCATGTACGAGAAAGGCCTCTGCTACTCAATTGTCCATGGAGATCATAATCACACCTATAGACAAGAAAAACTCCACGTTTGATCTTCAAGCTGACATCATTTCTCTTTTAATTGGTCTCATCATCGTCCCATAGTAGCGTAGAAAACTATTTCTCCCATTACCTTAGCACCCCTTGCGAATCAGTAACCAAATTTTCTTTCTTGTCTTGGCAGAAAAATAATCCGGGCTTGAAATATTCGGTCAGACGCTTGAACCTTCTATAAAATGCTTGACCATCATTCCCACTTCTGCCCAACTTGTCTTTACAACTCGTTTTCGCTTTTTCTGTTCACCCTTCATGCATCTGAGAAGGTGTCGACTCCCTTCACTTTTCTCTGTGGTTCACAACAACGACACGTTTAGCAGCAGACTACAATGTTTTCCTGTGTGCGGCATTTTTCGGTGGAGCAGATTAACAACATTTCGTATCGTACCTTTGGTTGCGTTGGGGTGGGTACTCGAAACTGTTTCGACAGTGCTGTGGTGGGAGTAGATTTGATAACTTTTTGCTGCTGAATGCTTAGTTTCCTGCTTGTGTGCCGGTTTTTATCACTTTTTCATTATTTCATTGATCTTTTAGTGATTGGTCGATGATATCAAAATTATAACATCGAAAAAGCTAATCATGTTCCTATTTTTCTTCTAATTTTAATTAATTTTCAAACGTTTATAACTTGCGACAGATTATAATGTAATAAAGTCTTCGGCTAACGCATCTCTAGGCGCCTCTCGCACTCGTAATACATTCGAAATATTCAATATTTTCTTTAAAATTTATGTGCAAACGCATGAGTTTTTATGCTTCAACCATAAATAAATGCTCAATTCCTTCCGTTAACACCCATTGACAAGCTCAGGGCGTATGCAATGGTTAGCACATAAAATTTAAATGACACCAAATGAAAATAAAAAAGTGTATGTATTTATATGGCCTTTGAACGATATTAGATTTGTAATGCATTTCATTTCATTTTGGTTACTTTTTATGGCCTCTAATTTAAAACGTGATAAGCTATAAAACATTTGCAAAAGCCATTTAAGAAGAGTAGAAAATTTATTTCGAATTTAAGCAGATACGGGTTTATGTGTGGTTTAAGTCAGTTTATAGGCTCAAAGTGTGGTTTCATTTAAGACATGAACATGTTTTAAGTAATAAAACACGGATTAAGGATTAATAAAATTGCGCATATGTTGGGGTTTAAGAGCCTATTGACTAATGGCCATTAAAAATTGCTAAAGTAGTGGGGAAGGTCCACACACATATTAGTATGTACAGAATAGTGTAAAATCATAGTGCCCATATTTATTTATTGGACGCTTTCAAGAACTGCAATTACTATAGAAAAGCTTGTGTACTATCGAAAAGCTTGTACGTAACAGAGTTCATGCTTCCTGGCTGTAGAAAAACAAGAGGCTGATGAGGGGCTGGTAAAGCATAAGTTCGTTGCATGAGAAACACCTCTGCTACTGGAGATGATAATAACATCTATTGGCAAGAAAAACTCCACGCTGACATCATTTTCACTGCTCGACTTTTAAAAAAGTCTTAAAAAAGCTCATCATTAGCATGTTTACTCTTGCAATCAGAGGTTTAAAAATATTTTTTTTCTCTAGAGCCAGACAATCGGTTTCAAATTTGTACAATTTGCTCTTCCTACTTATTTCTCTCATACCTTCTTCATATTTAGGGTGGATGATTTAAAAGTTTTAAATTATAAATGCATTAAAACCAAAACGGTTTGAAATTTTGAAATTTTTTTTTTTTTTTATTTTGTTGTGAAGTACAATTGTTCCGGTTAGAAATGGAATATTATTTCATTTATATGGCTGCCGCGACTGGCCTCACAGTACCTCATTCGATCGGACAAATTTTCGCGCACTTTTTCGAGTGTATGGAGTCGTATATCGGCAATGGCATGGCGAATGTTGACCTTCAAATACTCAATTGTCTCTGGCTTATCGGCATAACACTTTTCTATAACGGCGCCCCACAGAAAATAGTCCAACTGTTTTAAATCGCAGCTTCTTGGCGATCACTTGACATCACTATTTCGGCAAATTAAACGGCCATCAAACGTTTGATACAATAAATCGATTTTGACATGATATATGTGGCAAGTTACACTATCTTAATGGAACCAAACATCGTTCACATTAATACCATAAGAACCGGAAAAAAAAATCGGTTACATATTGGTTACATACAGTATAAGTACGTTCGATCATAATAAGTTCGGTCACACAGAAATATTGCAATTTTTTTGGCTTCATATGTTATAAAAGAAAATCAAGAGGTAAACTACTCCATTGATACCAAGGGTAACAAATTGAGAGATTTTGTTACTCCTTAAAGTACCAACTCCGTCTTGGCTGATTTAACCTCCAGTACACATTTGTTGCCACTTGGATGTCCCCCGATCGATCAACATCCAACCAGATCGATCATATTGTGATTGAAGGAAGGCATGTATCCAGTGTACTAGATGTGCACACATTTAGAGGTCCAAACATCGACTCGGACCACTACCTTGTCGCAGCCAAGTTTCGATTGCGCATTTGCGCCTCGAGGACTACGCGCTCTAGTGCATTGCGAAAGCTGGACGTTAAGAAGCTGCGATCACAAAGGACAGCTGAGGCGTTCTCCGCTCAACTCTCGGATAAGCTCCGTCGTTCCCCATCTAATCTCAATGACATTGGCGGATTGCGGGCCAACATCTCCCACTCCTTGCGCAATACTGCGGAAACAGTCCTTGGTTTCGAGCGCCCACCCCAACGAAATCAATGGTACGATGAGGAGTGTCGCGAGGCAGCTGCAGCGAAAACGCCGCGTCCAAGAAAACGTTGCAGTCGGCAGCTACGCGAGCCATTGTCGAAAACTACAGAGGGAGGAGAAGGGATGAGAGACGCCTTTTCAGACGCAAGAAGAGGGAGCAGGAAAGGCGTGAGCGTGAGGAAGTCGAGATGTACAGATGTAGGAATGACGATCGAAAATTCTATCCAAAGGTTAAGCGTCTGACCGAGGGGTATAAGCCCGGAGCGTCTTCCTGCAAGGATGAGAATGGAAACCTGCTTACAGATTCGCAGGGGGTGCTGAGGTTGTGGAGGAAACACTTCTCTACTCTGCTGCAAGGCGATGACGACATCAATACCGCCTCTAGAGATGATGTTCCGAACCCAATCGATGATGACGGCGTGGAGATCCCGCCGCCTAGCCATGAAGAGGTTAAAGTCGCGATTATGCGTCTTAAAAACAACAAAGCGGCAGGTCCTGATGGCCTCCCCGCTGAATTGTTTAAGACCGGATGTAATGAGTTGGTAGGGCGCATGCACCAGCTCATCTACAAGATATGGCTAGAGGAAAGTATGCTCAACGATTGGAACCTCAGTGTCCTCTGTCCTGTCCTGAAAAAGGGAGACCCTACGATATGCGCCAACTACAGGGGTATAAGCCTTCTCTCTATCGCATATAAGGTTCTTACAGGCGTATTGTGTGAACGACTGAAGCCACTCGTCAAAACACTTATTGGACCTTATCAGTGCGGCTTCAGAACTGGCAAGTCCACCATCGACCAGATCTTCACACTACGCCAAATCCTGGAGAAGACACACGAAAATCAAGTCGACACACACCATCTTTTTGTCGACTATAAGGCTGCTTTCGATAGCCCCATAAGGGATCGTGTTTTTGCCGCAATGTCTGAGCTCGTCAAAGTAGGAATGGACCTCTCCGAACCTTTTGATACTGTGCGAGGTTTCAGACAAGGCGATCCCTTATCATGCGACCTCTTCAACTTCGTCATGGAGAGTGGTCTGCGAAAGGCCGGAGTGCATCGTAATGGCACTATTTTTCAAAAAATTGTCCATTTGCTTGCGTACGCTGACGACATCGCGTACCAAGCGAGATGTCACTGCTGCCTTTGCTATTGAACGCGAGTCTAAGAAGATGGGTCTGGCAGTAAATGAGGGCAAAACAAACTATATGTTATCGACAAGTAGAGCCGTGCGGCGTATTGAGTCTCAAATTACGGCCGATAACTATACTTTTGATACAGTCAAGGAATTCATTTATCTTGGCTCCGCCGTTACCACCGAAAATGATGTCAGTCTGGAGATCAAACGCAGGATTACTCTTGCCAACAGGTGCTACTATGGTCTCAATAGGCAATTGAGTAGCAGAGACCTCTCTCGTAAGACAAAGCTAATACTCTACAAGACGCTCATCCTACCTGTGCTTCTTTATTGCGCAGAAGCATGGACCCTGTTAGCCTTGAGAGTATTCGAGAGAAAAGTCCTACGTAAAATCTTCGGTCCAGTGCGAGTTGGCGATGATTTCCGCATCCGATTCAACAGTGAGCTGTATGAGCTCCTCAACGACATAGACGTTGTACAGCGTATTAACATCCAGTGGCTGCGCTGGCTCGGCCATGTCGTTCGATTGGAGGAGGATGCTCCGGCGAGACGGGTATTTGATGCGAGGATCTGCAGAAGTCAGCGAAGAGGACGACCTTGTATCCGTTGGAAGAACCAAATCGAGGAAGCCCTGTCATCGATTGGTGTGACCAACTGGCGTAGGCGCGCAAGAAGCAGAGGCGCCTGGAAGGATGTGTTGCGGCAGGCCGAAATCCGTTAATCGGGTTGTTAATGGCCAATTAAGTAAGTAAGTATACATTTGTTGCACCATTTAGATAGTAATTTCTGGTGCAGAAATTCCAGAATTTCAGAAAGTTAATTTGGATCTTTGCTGCTATGGTATCTATGATAGCAATATGGCTTCCCTCCATGGCTGTTGAGTACATTGTTGAGGTTGGGATTTCATAGCAAAAGACAGAGATACAGGTCGCAAGATTATTATTAAGACAACTCATTGCCTTTATTACCGATTCTGTATAAAAAATTAACACACAAGCTAGGTCGTAATCGTGACTAATGACCTAACCTGACTATAAACCTAAATAATATTTAAAAATCATTGTGATGATGATGCTACATATCACAGTATTCCGGCTTGGCCGCTATTTCATTCCTATTCCTCTTTTTAGTGTGCTTTAATTAAATTGAAACTTAACTTTATATTGAAATTATTATCAATTGACTTGAGTATCGTTTTCTCTATCAATTATTATTCAATTAAAAATTTTGCAGCTGCCACTTGAAATAATTGAATCGTGTTGCACCATTATGAGAAAACTTTAAGACAAAGAAACTTTTTTTAGATCTTCTTTATCTTTTATTAAATGTAATGATTTTCGTTTAATGAAACTGCCTTTGAAAAGGTTTTTCGTGTAGTTAACAGTTCAATAGAAAATAAAGATGGAAGATAAAGTTTTTAAGGAAAAAAATATGTTAAATTTGTTTCCTAATATTAAATAGAGAAAGTAAATAAAATTGACATGAAAAGTTTTTTAAATCTATAGTTCGGAGTCTAAACTGAAAACTATATGGGTACAGCAGCATTTTGATTATATGCGCAAAGGATTTCCGAAAAATTGCCGATTATTAGAAAACAACCTTGAACTTTAAACTGGTTTTGAGGTCCCTCATTTCGTCAGCAGGATCACAATCATTCGGCAATCGAAAAATTTGAATTCCTTTTATAAATAAATTTTTCAGGAATTTCTGATAAAATCGGTACAGGTATTTCCAGTTTATGATTGAACACTCGGGGGTGTCATAGAATCCAATGTTGTCGGTATTGGTTTTAAAAACGACAAAAATTTTGCTTTGGTGTCATGAAATCCAATGTTATCGGTTTTATGTTCGAACTAGAGTTATTGTCGGTTTTAGGTGTCAGAGAAACCAATGTTATCGGTTTTGTTATTGGAAACAAACCGATCAGCAATTAGCTGACGGATTTTGTTTACGTGCGAAGTTTTTTTCTAGAAGTAGGATATTTTTGCAAAATGTAAGTATATTATTATTTATTTTAAAAATGTATTTAAAATTTTTGTTTATATTGATTTTAAAACGTGATTTGGAACGTGAAAGGTGCTCTTTTATTGTGTCTAATACCACACAAAAAGCGTCTTTGTTTAGCCGGTAGTATTCTATGAACCTGCAAAGCAACTTTAAATTTGAACGCACATTATAAAAAATATACATACGCTGTCTCAGGCAGCTCAAGCGGATTGCTGCAGTCCCGCAATGTTTTTCTTCTCAGTTTTTCTAAACTTTCTTTCTCTAGCAGCAAATATAAAACAACAGCAGTGCTCATTCTATTTATTTCTTTTATTTTTTTTTTATTAAAACATTAAAATCCGTAAAATTTTTAACAAACACACTATTTATCATACGAAAAAATAAGTTAAAATTGTAAATTTTGTGACACCAAATGAATCCAATATTGGTTTTCAAAAACGACAAACGGCAAAACCGACTTGGATTCTATGACACCCCTGACTAAAAAACATTACCAGGTCCATCCTGAATCGGTTAGCCACATGCATTCCACTCATGATTGTCTATTCATCCATTGTCACATATCGATTCATGTATTCGAGTCTTTTATTGTTGAACAGGTTCGTGTACTTCTTAGAATCTTTAACTGGTAAATGTTTTTTTTTTTTTTTCTTGTTAACTCGCCCGGTATTCACTTTGTACAGAGCCTTCGCATACCCAAATATTCAATGCTCGATATGTCCATGATGTTTCTTTGCTACCTTTAGAGCCTTAGTTACTTCACTTAAATTCACTTTGCGCTCATCCAAAATTAATATTTCAATGTTTTAGGCGGCAATAAACTTTTTGGGGAATTCTCCTCTCGGCATTCAGTTGGCTTCGCATAATGCTTATTATGCCTTGGCTTCAGAAGTATTTTTTTTGTTTGTTTTTTAATTAACAAAAGTTGCTTCAGTCAAAGTGCAAAAGTTATTGATTGAATTTAGATTTGGTTATGGATTTGATACTACTAGCGCCATCTGTGTGTTAGGCTATGAATTTTTTAGCTAAATTTTATTTTATTTGCCGATTATAATGCAATGCATGCTGTAACATCAGTCGGAAGATTTTCGAAAGAAATCACATGAATTAGAAAGAAACTCAGTTAGGCTATTATATGTCAGGTACCGGAACTCTGACCTAGCCCATCAGAAAGATTAAAAGGTTTTTGTTCTGATAAATAAACGAGCGCTAAAAGAGCTATAAAATGTATTCTCTCTCTTTGTGGGGGTGAGCGGGGAAAATAAATAAAACAAAATATTTGGCGATAGTGTGGGGTAAATAAAAATACAAAGTTATTAGTATTAAATAATCAATTATTATTTATTTTATGTACACAACGTACCTTCGGGTTGGGGGGTTAATCGGGTAATGATCTCTTTTCATATTATTCTTAACAATTCACAATATTATAAATGCAATTACAGGGGTGTTTTATACACTTTCACAAAACTTAAATCTAAACTTAAAAGTAGGGTGACCAGCGTGAACACTCTTGACAAACTTAGCCGCATCAAGATAAGAATAAAACTGGAAAACTTTTGGGTCAATTGAGGGAAAGTTTCCCGAATGGATACTATCTGATGGCACCGACCACTCATGAGGAACACTTATGGTGCTTTTAATATTGACTTCCAATACTTCAAGAGCTCTGATCAACGACTTGGTAAACATAGGCACTACTGGAATGAAAATTATCATCAAATTCCGTAGACAATAAATCGATTGTTAAGTGGACTGTAAACCAAGTTGCTCTGTCTTGTTAGCAGTAAATGTTGCTGACGTTTAGCTGATTAATTTTTCAAAACAAAAATTTGCTTAGCATGGCTCGATAGCAGGCAGCATAATCCGCATAGAGATAAAAAGACACCCTATATTACTGGTGATATCACTCATTTATCACTTACCGCTAGTTAGACTTCTTTAATACCATTTATTTTCTTAATTTAACTTTTATTTCATATTATTTTCTCTACTTCAATAAAAAAAAGAAAGTTTTTCTTAAAATATATGAAATCTTAAAAAAAAAAATTATTTTTCCTTGTTAAAGACACTCCTGAGAATATTCTACACCTGTACCACAAAATTTTCTTAAAACTTTAAGGCATTTTCCATACGATAACTTTTCTTAGAAAAGTATGTGAAATGTTTCACACATAAAACACACCAAAGAAAAATTAAATATTTTCAAATGCTATGCAAACTTGTGGTTTCATTTTGGTGTTTGAAACAGAGAAAGAGTTTGTAAAACTTTAACTTATCCTTGTACTGACACATGATAAGATGTGTCGTTAACAGACCACAACAGTTATTTAAGACTTGTACACCATTTTCAACTCAGAGCATGAAAGTTTAAAAAATTAATTTAAACGTAAGAGTTCTTAAAGAAGTTAGCACCCTAACAGACAGATTGAGTGAATTGATTAGATCATCAGGATCTTCAACATTAAGAAGAAGAGATTTTTAAAATTGATGCTAACAATAGATCTTCTGAGCTAATATAGATAATGAGGCTGGGGATGAAAGTTTTCATACCCATGAAATAAAATTTCAATAATCAGATGATCGCCATACTCATACATCATCATCAATCTCTCATACTCATACTCAAACATCATCATCACCATACTCATCATACACCATTCACACACTCATACTTAATAGTCACACACATACTTTATCATCATACGCATACATCATCATCATACTCCTACTTATACTCAAACATCATCATCACCATACTCCCCGTTCTCTTACCTCATTATCACACTCATACTCTATCATCCCACTCATACGTTATTTTCATGCTCACACATCATTATCATACTCATACTTAATCATCACCCTCATATTTCAGCATCATACTCATACATCATCATCATACTTATACATCATCATCATGCTCCTACTCATCCATCGTCATACTCATACATCATCACATACATACTTGATCATCACGATCATACGTTTTCATCATACTTATACATCATCATCATGTTCATACCTCATCATCATTCTCAAAAATTATCATGAATCACTCTGATTCACAGAGGAGGCCTATAGAATTTGCTGCGACAGCAGATGTGTTCAAATAGTTCCGCAAACAATAAAGGAGTTCACATGAAACATTTCCAATACGCCGGAAAGCAACGGAATCAACTACTCTACGATCTCATAAAGTTAACCCTTGTATTCTCAACATATATAAGTCTTCGGGGCCGTATGGTATTCGGGCCTAGTCCCGAAGTAATGGCCTTCTATGTTTGCTCACACATTACCAAACCTTTTCAGTGTCTCACACCGAAATTTGCAAAGTTGCTCATACAACGTACTCCAAAAAGCAGAAGACTCCGACATACAGTGAGCGGTATTCTAGAAAAGAGTGGTGAAACTTGAAAGGATCGCGCTCAACATAGTCAAGAGAGTCGTTACGGGATAATGTATTCAGGGTACTTATCCAAGAAGTGTTGGTCTTGGCCATACGACTTTTTCATTTCATTTGGTTCCAGTACTGATAGAAATAAATGACTGTGATATCAGAAAGGACCATGATTGACTGAAATGTATTATAATCTCGGATTGCTAGCCCCAATAACTCCCTTTATAGTTAGATTACATGGCACTTTTGGCCACTTTACTCAGGATTACAGCCTGGCTTATTACTCCATAAGTATATTAGGTATGCATTTCGTCTATTTTACAGTAAATGGTGTTATTGTATTTGGTCTATTGGGAAAGAAAAGATATCCCCTGGTGTTCCTTAAAACCTAAAACTCAGTCCCATATTTTCCCTTAAAATTTTTATGCCGAATGTTGTTTTTTTACTTCCGGTTTAAGCCAACTAAACCTTACTTGTTATTCGAAATTTTTGCAAATATGTCTGACAGCCATTTGTCTCTTTTCTGACAGCCATTTTTTAATATCACTTACATTTATTCCATTGTATTAAACAGATTTTAGTCTGTCGTCTAGCATCGGTAAGGAGAAAGAAAATCGAATCGAAAACAATCGAATCGAAACAACAAAAGAAAAAATTAAGAAACCAAACCGAAAATCTTATATACACATGAAAAATACAATCAACATAACCACAAATATAAAAGAGGACAATAACAAATACGAAAACAATATTAGCAAGAGTACCATTCATATTTTTCAAATCAAATTGCCTGCAAAATGTAGGCAAGATGCAACATGAACAGTGAAAGGCAAAATAAGACGAAATCTATTCGTACGTAATATCCTTACGTAAAACTTTCAACACGACGACAACAAGTGCATCTGCAAGATTTCAAGCTACAACAGTAATATTTTCTTTACTATAGACATACATACTTAATTGGTCAGATATACATACGTACTTAATTGGTCATTACAAAGCTTTAGTCAGGATTATGACCTAGTTTCTCACATCATTTATGGGGTGTATGTTATTTTATCCATAAGTGGCGGGACATACAGTTAGAAGTTGACTCCGAACGAGGGATATTTAAGAAACTTTTCATGGCAATTTTAAACTGGTGTGGTTAAGTCACCGAAAAAATACTTCTTTTCCCATATTTCGTTTTGTTTGGGCTGGGGTTTGAATCACGGTCACGCGTCTAATGAGCCAACACTCTACCTACTAGACTATGGCAACTTCATCAGTTTGACCCGAACATGCACCCGAACATTGACCCGGTTACCATTTGTAATGTGTAGTCTTATTCGTACCTTGGTTTTCTATGTTATTAGGGTAGACCTTCATATAGACTTATTCTGCACTATTTGTCTCTCTCTCTCCTGACATCGGGAAATCAAGGATGAGACATACTAGATGGGTCGGTTGTCGAAATAAATTTCACTTAGGGCGTATTTTTTTATTTTATTTTTTGTAGATTTTGCCATTAATTCTCCTATTACAACGGCGATCATTAGAGGTGTTGAAAGATAATATTGGAGGATATATCTCAATTTCTTCGGCGATCACGCCTATGTTACCATCATCACACTGCCTTAATAAGTACTTCTTTTGCTCTCAATTATGAATATAATTCCGCTCAATTTATTGAGTCAAATGCCTTTTAGGAATCGATATAAGCAACGTACAGGGTATTTATTTTTTCTTTTATTAGCTCTGTTATTATTGGTAGTGTGTTTGCATAGGGTAAGCAAATGCATGTTTTTCTCGTAGTGGTTTCTTATTGTATGATAAGCTACTATTACTTATACAGTGTTTGGTAAACTGTTTACCCTCCTATTGGTTCAGGCTTCTACAAAACGTCGCTTTTGTCCGCTGTACATTTTTACCACTTACTGTCTTAATTGATCCTTAAGGAAATTATGTATATAGGGTGGGCCATTTAAAAGTTTAAATTTAAAAATGCACTAAAACAACAACGGTTTGAAATTTTACTAAATTTATATTTTTTTTGTTGTGTTAGAAGTGAAATATTTCATTCATATGGCTGCCGCAGCTGGCCTCACAATCGGAAAAATGTTCGTGCACTTTTTCGAGTGTATGGGGTCGTATCTCGCCAACGGCATCACGAACTTTAGCCTTCGTATTCCCAATTGCCTCTGGTTTGTCGGCATAACAGTTTTCTTTAACGGGGCCTCACAAAAAATAGGCCAACGGTGTCAAATCGCAGCTTCTTGGCAGCCAAATGTCATCACCATTTAGGCTAATTAAACGGCTATCAAAAGTTTGACGAAATAAATCGATTGTGCGAGATGTGTGGCAAGTTGTAAAAAGGTTTACACTTTTATAATTTACTAGTGTGTCCCTATGTAGGTCAGCCTGTATAAGGCTACCGATTTTCAGGAAGGAGGAGAGTAGGAGAGGAGTAGCATGTTATTACTCGTATTCCGTTTCTGGAAGTGTAAAAATCGCTGTAGGTAGTCTTTTGGCTCATTAGATGAGAGCCTGTGGGTCAAACCCCGGCGAAGACATTTTTAACAAAACGGAATGTGGAAAAAAATATTTCTTTTCCGTGAAAATTTTCCCAAAACTCGGTCGTTCGAAGTCGACTGGATAAAAATTAACACACACACCACAGATGGTGTAAGCAAATAGGTTGTGATCCTGACTAAATAGTTATAATGACCAATAAAAATAAAGTTCGTTATTGGAACCAAACAAATTTCATATTTTTATATTGAAATTTATTAACTCCAACGGTGTTTAGTTGGATTTAAGCATGATTGCACTTCAGTTAACCATGAAAGTTATTTAGAGATACCAAGGCTATTATCCTTAACTACTGCCTAATCTACTACTGCTCTTAAAGTGTTGCAAGCATCAACGTGAGTACAACTTACGCTTACAATATTTAATTACGTATGCAGCAATACTAACACTGTGCTGTACTGTAACAATACCTATGTATGTATGTATAATTGAAAATTATCACAACATTAGGAATCTCCAAAGTGTTTGAAATTTTTCGATTTAAAATTCGAACACAGAACACTATAGTGCTCAACCTTATCTAGTGTAAATATCTCAGAAGCTTTACGGTGGCTTTAAAATCAATGTAATAAGACACGTGAAAAAAATATTTAACTTGAATACACACGTTGAATATGCTGCGTTGTGTAGGCCTTTGTCTTATATCCTCTACTTGTTAGCAAAAAAATATATGTGACAGGACTCTACCTATATTACCAAACACTTATACACACAAGTACATACAGACGTGTATGTGTGTGTGTGTTTCCGCCTCAATGTCACATGCTGACTGCCTTGTTTCATATTTTCCCTAGAGGTGATTGCCTAAAAGTAAAATGTCTTACACATACAAATCCACATAATGTGTTGTCCTCGAGCTTTATGCAAAATATAAACCAAAGCCCCAACAACAACGAAAACAACAACACCGAAACACAAAACATTAAGGACGAGTTAAGGCGAAATAGGCAATAACAACAACAAAAACAACAAGAACAGAAAACCTTTAGAACAAAGTAACCAAAATTCAAAATCCTGAAAATTTATGTACGTGACTGAGTTTGCAAAAGTATCAATTGAATGCCATTTTTTTTTCTTGGTTTTTGGTTTAATACAACCGTGTACAGCCTAAGAGTTCAATCGAAGCACACATGTATAAATATATGATAAGAAAATAATGTACAGAGTTGTCAAGTAATCCAAGAATTTATTGGGAATCTGGGAAATTCAAAATTATTAAAAAAAAACATAAAGACACAGGCATATTGAATCTACTTTGGGCGCCTCAAATGTTTCCAAAATTGGCGATTCGAGAGACACTCTCCCAGCTTTACTATGTATCCTCAACCTACTATAGGATGGAAAATTTAAAAGTTTAAATTAAAAAATGCAATAAAATCTAAACGGTTTGAAATTTTGCCAAATTAATTTTTTTTTGTTGTGAAGTACAATTGTTCCGGTTAGAAATGGAATATTATTTTATTAAAGTGGCTGCCGCGGCTGGTCTGACAGTACCTTATTCGATAGGGTCAATGTTCGTGCACTCTTTTGAGTGTATGGGGTCGTATCTCGGCAATATATACATACATAATTAGCCATTACAACCCTTCGGTCAGAATTACGGCCTAGCTTCTCACACCACTCATGTTATGTGCGTTAATTTTATACGTGAGTAGCGGGACCTACAGTTTAACGTCGACTCCGAACGACAGATTTTTGAGAAACTTTTTCATGGTAGGTTTATTTACTCTCAGAGTTTTTGCCATAAATCTGCTGGGAGGAAATCGCCGAAGAAATATTTTTTTTCATATTTCGTTTCGATGCCTGACCGGGGATACGAACCCGGGCTTTACGTCTAATAAGCCAACACACTACCTACTAGACTACGGCGACTTCTCGGCAATGGCACGGCGAATGTTGGCCTGCAAATGCTTAATTTTTCATGTTTGCTGGCATAATGGTTTAATGGCGCCCCACAGAAAATTGTCCAACGGTGTCAAATGGCAGCTTCTTGGCGGCCAATTGACATCACCATTTCATCTAATTAAACGGCCATCAAACATTTGACGCAATAAATCGATTGTGGCATGAGATGTGTGGCAAGTTGCACCATCCCGTTGAAACCAAACATCGTTCACATCAATACCACGCAGAGCGGGTACAAAAAAATCGGTTATCATGGTGCGATGGATGTCTCTATTGACCGTAATAGTTGCGCCGCCCTCGTTATCAAAGAAATATGGGCCAATGATGCCTTTCATTCGTAATAGGTGTTCTAGGAGTACACCCAATCAAACCAAAGTTAGTATTGTTTACAAGGAGAGACGATTTCCTATCCCTACTATCAACGGGATAGCTTTCACTCTATCCACTAGCGCTGAATATCCTGGGATCATATTGGACAGCAAATTTAACTTGAACTTGAGTGCCATCAAAATTTACTCTTATATGGATACAGGGACTTAGGGATATCGTTGGATACTGTATTGCTGATGAGCTGACCAGAGTCGGAAAGAAGCTCGTAATCTCCGTCAGGATACGAGATATTGGTATACCGATTGCTTCAGTTAGTTTGAATATCATGAAGCTTAATCTCGTTGGCAGCAAAAGTGTAAGTGCAATATTTCCAGACTCTGCTGTACACATATGGATAAGAAGAGGACTGTCTTACTTCGGTTCTTAAATTGCATGGCACAATATCGCACAATAGTGATTCAATCTTTATTTTGGATTTGGGATGGTTTTCTCTAGGGAATGTTTCATTACCGGAAAGAATTGATTGTGGTATCAGAAAGGGTCTAAATACTACCATTTAAGGGGTATGTCCGCCACATTTCCTCACCTAACCTTCGATTTACAAAAGTCCCATTTAAATTTCTTTAAACCGAATTAGAATTTGAAAACTTGTAAACCTTAACCAGAACACGCAACCGTATGCTAAGGAACACACACACATAGAACCAATCACCTCATCTTTCACAATTACGGTCAGGTGGCTTTGTTTATGTTGTGCCATATTTTAGATTCTGAAGGATATGAGACCTTCAATTACACTCAGTGTCAAAAGTAGGTCTTAGATGTGGCTAAATATTTCATCATACCAAGTAAAAATATTTCGGTTACATGTACTACAAGTTCAGACTTATGTATCTCCTGAGATATTTAGTTTACTTTTTCTCTTGCTTTTCTTTGTTTTTCTTTGTGTGTTTCTATAAAAGTTTAATGATGCTTCTTCCATGTGAAACATCGACATCAAATTGTTTTACATCACTTTGGTAATTTGTTTTTATGTCGCATGCTTATGAAGACAGCCTTTGTTGAGATTTAAATTGTTCGAAATTGTTTTTAAAAGAATTTAAGGCTGGCTTGAAAGGAAAGTTAAAAGAATATTATATATACTGTGTGTGGTCTCTTTTGTCTGCAACAAAACATTAAATAAAAAAAATACTTAAAATTATAAATAAATTATGAGATAATTTCTAAAATATGAACACTTTAAATTATTTCGAGATGAGGACAAAATTTGTCTCCTATTAATGCTCATCATCTAGTTATTTTCAGTTCACAAGTATGTAGAAACAATAATTGTTCAGAACTTCACAATGAATTTCTTTCATATGTGCTCATGTACGTTTGTATAAATATACAAACATACTTGCGTACATATGCTTGCACGAAATTAGTTGAACAGCCTTATATTGCTGAGTTCATGTAATTTTTTATTTGTTTGGATTTATGCATAATTCCTTATTTTTGATTTTAACGTTAAATCAAATTATGACAAAAGAAAAACCTTGAAAATTCTGATTAAGTTTCAAGTTTTGCTATAGTTTTTGTTTTCATTAAATTCTTTTACTTTAACAACAACCTTGAGCTACTTTCAAGTTTATTTACATTAAATTTGTCTGGAGTTTCATGTTTCCTTCAATTTCTTACACGTGTAACAAAATGCATAAGTCCAAAGCATAATTACATACATACGTATATTATTAATAAATACATTTAGAATAATTTGTTGCAATTCAGCAACAAATTAAACTTATAACGTTTCCTTTATTTACCAGAATACTTACTGCAACAATAGAAAAGATAAAATGAAAGAGTCACACAAATTCCAAGTATTTGCGGCCACCATCGCGACCAACATCTACTTAGAATTCGTCAACCAATTGCATATACAAAATAAGCAACGGCAACCATCGCTGCCACGAAGCTTATAATGCACCACAGAATATACACAGAAGGGAAAGCAATGACGTTTGACAAACTCTCATAACATAATTTTACGAAAATAGTTAGAGGGAGAAAAAAAATGAATTATAAGTTTTGCAAAGCAATGTGTTAGAAGCAACAGATATACAGACTGAAAACTGGCGGATAAAGTTGAAAAATTAAATGTAAACAAACATTGATTTTGTGTTAAAAAAGGGAAAATTTGGGATATTTTTTAATTTCTTCAATGAAAAGTTAAAAGATTCTCAAATATTTAATTATTAATCGAAATGTATGTGGTCTTTGGTCGCAATGAATATAATTTCTTGTGCAAAAGGTAAGTAAGAAGCTAAATATATCAAGATCAAATAAGACATATTGCTCATAAAATTTTTTTCTTGCAGAACTTTGTGTATATTATCAGTATTTATTAATTTCTTGAATGAAAAAGTTAAAATTGGGTAATTTTTTTATTATTAATCGAACTCTTAGCAATTTCTCTTCACAATGAAATAAGTTACGTGTGTAAAAGATAAGTAAAAAGAAAAATATAACAAAATATATACTCATAACTTTTTGTTTCAGGAATTTGTGAATATACCCCCAAATTGGTTAAATACTAAGTTAGTGACAATCGATGAAAGGTGTCACCAAATACATTAGTTCCGTATTACGTTTCCCCAATAAAACAGTTCATTCCAATTTGAACACCACACACTTTTTCTTTATAACGCGCCAATAATAAAAACCCACCCCGAAAAATAACAAAACATAATCAAAACCGAGTTATTTTTAGACAGAGACAGAAAACTTGTTGGTAATATTTGCTGTCTCTTTCAGATAATTTTCGTAAACGTCAAATTTTCGTTTCCCTTCTGTGTATATTCTGTGTAATGCACTTGCAATTGGTTGTGCGACCACTCTCACCAACCTGCAACAATAGAAAAGACTGATTCCGTTGATTGTACTGCTTTTATACCCTTTTCAATATGGGCTTTTCTTCATATCAATCACAGCAAGCGCTGCTATTTCAAATGCAGTTTCAAATTCAACGAAATAGTACTTCTCTATAGCAGTGTTGTATTTAAATAAAGACAGTGTTGTATCCTAACAAAGTCACACATGCTAGTGACGTACAATTCAATAGTAATCGGTATAATACAAAATGAAATACAAAATAAATATATAAATATGCTACGCTACAGTCTCCCCCTTTGACGTACGGGACCTCGGCTCGAGCAGTACGTCAACATCTTACAAGGCTTCATCTATTTGGCATCGTCTATTTGGATTTTCTGGGTCTTCCTCGTCTCTTCATAGGATGAACTGGTGCTGGGGTTTCGCTCCTATTAGTACCTCTATATAACGTCAATGCTGACGCATGATAAGAACCAAGGGGTATGCTCAAGTTTCCTGGCGATGACACCTCATATGTTGACGACCCAATTTTCCTGGTGATGATGTAGGGACCATCTCGCTTAGGCACAAATTTGCTTGTAATACCTTTGCTTGCCTTACTCAATGCATGTGTTGTCACCAATACTTCGGCACCGACTTCGAAATTAGGTTGTGGTCGTCTATGTTGATCAGCATATGTTTTGTTCTTATCCTGGATCTTCATTTCTGTCTCTTTTGCATTCCTAAGAACATTGGTGATTGTCCGTAGATATGATGTAATTTCCGGAACGAAGCTCTCAGTTTCTATTATTTGTCGGACATCATGTTTGACATCATCTATCGTTCGTAGCTCTCTACCAAAGGTAAGGTATGCAGCGCTATAACCTGTACTTTGGCATTTAGCAGTATTCATTGCGAAACGTATGGCAGCTAAACTATCGGCCCAGTTATCATGTTGTGTTTGTACTAATATAGCCAGCTGACTCTTCAGATCTCGGTTTTTGCGTTCCACAGGGTTTGCTTCGGGATGATAAACGGGTGTGAATTGTTGTTGTATGCCAAAGCAATATGTTACTTTCTGCATAATAGCAGACACAAATTGTACACCATTATCGGACTTAACGCGTCTTGGTATACCATAGCGTAAAAAGATCTCTTCAATTAGAATTTTCGCACATGCTTCAGCCGTCGCTTCCTCCAGCTTAAATATTTCAGTCCACCTGCTGGCAACGTCTTCAATAATTAGTATCCACCGGTAACCATCTCCCGTCTGTGGCAAGGGACCGAACAAATCTACAGCTATGATTTCAAACCTTTGCTTGCTGCTAGTTGTCTGCAAAAGTCCAGCAGGCTTCAAATTCGATGCCTTAAAACGTTGACATTCAATACAATT
Organism: Sarcophaga caerulescens; assembly: GCA_927399465.1. NCBI lineage: Eukaryota > Metazoa > Arthropoda > Insecta > Diptera > Sarcophagidae > Sarcophaga > Sarcophaga caerulescens. The sequence goes on from OV656867.1 coordinate 48,843,482, forward strand.
TTTAACGTATTTAGCTATCTCACTGCGCATACCAGGCCAGAAGTATCTGCTTGAAATTCGCGCAATCGTCTTCTCTGTGCCGTAATGTCCTGCTGTACTTTCATCATGGTACACTCTTAAAATTTCAGGGCGTTCTTGAACAGGTATGACGAGCTGAGCATCTTCACAATCATCATTCGCGTAACAATATAAAATACTATCATTTAACAAATAACCTCTATTGATCCAGCGAATGGAATTCTCATCTTGCTTTTCCAATGATGTTATTACCTCCTTCAAGTATTCGTCCTTTATCTGCTCTTCTCGAATTTCCTTAACAGTTTTTGTTGGTATGTCAACATAGAATGAGCATAAGTAATTATCACCATCAGTTTTATTATCCTGATGAGAACAAGGTGGTCTAGACAGCATGTCGGCCACAGCATTGGCTCTACCAGGAATATGTTCAATTGTAAAATTATATTGTTGAATTTGTAATCCCCATCTTGCAAGTCTTCCAGTTGGTGATTTTAAGGTTAACAACCATTTGAGGGGTTTATGATCTGTCAAAAGTCTAATTTCCTCTCCCTCTATGTAGCCACGGAATTTATTACAGGCCCAAATAATGGCCAGAGTCTCTCGCTCCGTAGTAGAGTAATTACGTTCTGCGCTGCTTAAAAGTCGGCTTGCATATTCGATCGGGTGTTCTTCCTGACCCTCCCCCTGGAGTAAAACCGCTCCCAGAGCATAAGCGCTGGCATCCGTTTTAATAGAAAAAGGCATGTTCTCAACGGTTTGCTTTAAAACGGGCGAAGTGGTTAAAGCTTTTTTCAATGCAACGAATGCCTTTTCTTCCTCGTCTCCCCACTTCCATACAGCTGTTTTCTTTGTCAAATTTGTAAGGGGTCTGGCAATTTCAGCATAACGATCAATGAATCGTCTATACCAGGAACACGTTTGAATAAATGAAATTAGTTCTTTCAAATTTTTAGGCTCCTTACGATCAATTATAGATTGTATTTTACCAGGATCTACAGCTATGCCTTCTGGGGTTAGAATATGACCGAGAAATTTCACATTGGAACAACAAAATTTGCATTTCCTATTATTTAAACGTAACTCGAACATTAACAGGCGTTGAAGGACCACTTCGATATTCTCTAAATGTTGCTGAAAAGTCTCTGAGCATACAATAATGTCATCAAGGTAGGCGAAGATGCATACGTTAGGAATACCAGATTTAAAACGATTGATTAACCTTTGAAAGGTTGCCGGTGCATTTCGTAACCCAAATGGCATTCTTTTAAAACGAAAAGTTCCAAACGGTGTAATGAGGCAAGTTTTGTCGCGATCTTCTTCTGCTACTTCTACTTGGTAATAACCACTCTGTAAATCAAGGGTAGTCATATATTTCGTACATTTTGCAGAGTGGAGCAAATCATCCATACGTGGTAATGGGTATCTATCGGGAACGGTAATGGAGTTGAGTTTTCTGTAGTCAACACAGACACGGATTGATCCATCCGTTTTGGGAACCATAACCACTGGAGACGCCCACGCCGATTCACATTCCTCGATGATATCACCTTCCAACATACTTTCTATTTCATGTTTTAGGTCACGAGACTTTGCAAAAGATAGGCGATAAGGTGGTGAAGCAATTGGCTGATGTTCACCGGTGTCAATTCTATGGACAGCATACGGCGAAGGTCTGCCCAGGCTACCAAATACTTCAATGTGTTTCGATAAGACTTCATCCAAATGTAGCTTCTCTTCATCACTCAACTGTGCACCATCTGTTGGTTTTAGTACCTTGAGATCAAAGGCGTATAAAGGTATGAATGCTGGTTCATCGTCGTCGTCACTCTGGGGTCTGTATACCACACCTGTAAAAAGACCTCTGTCTTTAGCTCTTTCAGGTGTTACCATGTCAGAAGGTATCGCGTCCCTAAAGATTGATTGAATTGAATGCGGTGAGTAGTCGCTCTCTCTGTTATAATCAGGTCCATGATTCTCAAAATCAGACACATAAGTCCTACATTTTCTCTTCGGGGTGACTTGTAAGGGCTCAGGGTTGATTTCAGAAGCTACGCGTTTGGTAGATGTATCTGCAACCTTTATAGATTCCACGAGGTTTACATCTAACGGCCAAGATTCGCTGAAATTAAATTGTTGAGTGGGGTTGCTTTCAAAATACCAGTATCGCTGGCCCATATTTAAAACAATTCCAGCTTCCTCCATAAAATCTGAGCCAATTAGCGTACGGTTGCTCTTATCATCGGGAAAAATTAAAAATTTAATGTTCAAACATCTTCCACCAATGACCATCATACACTGAGTGGTTAGGCATTTACGGTCGTAGGAGGTCCCATCCGCAAGAGCGACATTACACATAATGTCTTCATATTTACAGCCTTTGAAGTCCATTATCTTCTTCAAATTGGAGCTCGCTACGCTGGTTTTAGCACCGGAGTCAAAATATGCTTGACCAGGGACGCCAAATAGCTGTACATGCGACCAATACATAAACCCAAGGAATTGAAACTAACGCCCATCGGTGAACCACCACTACCCTTTTTACTATAATTTGGACAATTAGCTCTAACCACACCCGGAGCATTACATCCGTAACATGCAAATCTCGGTTTAGGCATAACAACGTCGTTTTTCACCTGCATTTGCTTTGATGTCGCATCCTGCTTCTTATAACATGTGTCAATATTATGTCCTTTCTTACGACAAAAGGAACAACGTTTAGGACCACCTTCAGGACCACTATTAATTTCTGAAATACCAGTGTTCACTGCACCGCGTTCACTCAAAACTTGCTCCGCTTCACGAGCATCGGCCAGCAATTCATCAAAGGATTTGACTTTATGGCGAAACAGACGTTCACGAATTTGTGAATGCAGCATGCCAAACACCATATCTAGTTGATCAGCTTCCGACGGACAATTGGCAAGCTGAGCAAACAATGCACGCTTCTTCCGGATAAAAGAATCTGTTGGCTCATTCCTTTGCTGCTTTGCTTCGTGTATCTCGACATAAACTCTCCACGCTGGTTTCGGAGGTGAAAACGACTCACGCAACATATGAACTACATTGTCAAACGTTTTCACATTTGCCTTCACACCACGCCACCATTCCGCAGCATCACCCTCAAGGATCATCGGCATACCATTTATAGCATCTGCGTCTGATATTTTCTCGACCAATTTAAAAGTAGAAATAGCGGAGATAAACTCTTCTACCTTCGAAGGATTTCTCTCACCGCCATAACGCGCCGAACAGCTACTAAAGGAACCACTCCTCTCATTTGGTTTATTTACTGCACTCAAAAGCTGCTCAAATTGTTCCGTCGACAAAGTCACCATGTTATCTCTTGTTGCAATACGCTGGCTTCTTCTTAAATTTTGCAAAAACTCTGCCACGATTTCAAACGAAAATATTTTATACTCGGCTATACGGGTCGTTTTTCACTGCCTCTCAGTTGGGCGCCAATTTTATAACGTTTCCTTTATTTACCAGAATACTTACTGCAACAATAGAAAAGATAAAATGAAAGAGTCACACAAATTCCAAGTATTTGCGGCCACCATCGCGACCAACATCTACTTAGAATTCGTCAACCAATTGCATATACAAAATAAGCAACGGCAACCATCGCTGCCACGAAGCTTATAATGCACTTGCAATTGGTTGTGCGACCACTCTCACCAACCTGCAACAATAGAAAAGACTGATTCCGTTGATTGTACTGCTTTTATACCCTTTTCAATATGGGCTTTTCTTCATATCAATCACAGCAAGCGCTGCTATTTCAAATGCAGTTTCAAATTCAACGAAATAGTACTTCTCTATAGCAGTGTTGTATTTAAATAAAGACAGTGTTGTATCCTAACAAAGTCACACATGCTAGTGACGTACAATTCAATAGTAATCGGTATAATACAAAATGAAATACAAAATAAATATATAAATATGCTACGCTACAAACTTTAAATATATTAAAATATAAATATAAATATATATATATAAATACAAATGTAATTATTAAAATTTATTGCAATTTGGCAATAAAATAGTATTTAAGGCTATACTTGATTAAAATAAATAGGATTGACAATTGTTTAAGCTAACTATACAGTTGTTTCATTCTCAATTTCTCCGCAATAACCAAGTTTAAGTGCTTGTGTTATTCAAATCACTATAACCAAGTTTAAGTGCTTGAGTTATATGTAAAATTGTCCCGGTGATTCCGCCCGGACAAAACAATAAACAATTTAATTATCCCGGTGATTCCACCCGGATAATTCATAACCGACCAGCAAAAGAGCTGAGTCAAAACATTCTGGTGACCCCGACGTGATCAAATTCAAGGAATCGTCAGCTTCTTTTCCCAGGAACAAATTCCTAGAACAGGACACAACATGGCTACTGGTGGAACAACCTCCCCAATGGAACAGCTTACAACTGCCCAGCGAGCAACAGGAGAATTGATAGAGTCCATCATTCGGAATTTTAAAAAGGATCCATCATCCAGAAAGACTGTCCACTACTACGAAGAGAGGATCAAAAGATTAGACACCGCTTGGACAGACTTCGAACACACCGATAATGAAATACGATGTCTTGAGAAGCCCCAGTTAGATCACAAATATTTCACCGAAAACTACTATCAAAAGATTGAGGAACTCGTCACAAAATACAGGGAAATATTTGAATCAGGCATAAAAGAGGCATCGAAAACGCCAACGCTGGATACCGATCAAAAACACTCCAGTAAGGCGACTGCTCCATCTGCAAGACCATCTTTGACATGTGCTGCTATAAGAAGGCACAAGGTCATGATGTCGTCATTAAAACGGCTACTCGACACGGACCCTACGGCAACCAATATGCAGCTGAAGGAAAAACTGTGGGGAGAAATCAAAGAGCTACACTTCAAAATATGGGAGTCATGCGATGACCCACTGATGGAAGGATACGACATGATGGCCTACGAGAACCTGGAGAAGCGAGTCATTGACAATTTTAAGCTAGGCTCCCGCACACCAGTGCAAGTTTTCGAAACAATGCAGAACAACGTGCTACCGCTGCCAAAGGTCACAATCCAAAAATTTAACGGGGATTATTTAAAATGGAGATCCTTTCACGACTTGTTTACACAACTAGTAGACAACCAGCATATTCCTGCGGTACAAAAGATGTGGTACCTGAAATCAAATTTAGGGGGCGAAGCTGAAAAACTAGTAAGTCATCTTTCAGCCACAGCCGAAAACTACGCAACCGCATGGAGCCTATTGCAAGAACGATACAATAATCAACGCATTCTTCTAACAACACTAATGCAACAACTGTTGGATCAACCAAACGCTGGACCATCAGCTGCTGCTATCAAACAATTACATGATACAACAAAAGAATGCCTACATGCGCTAAACAACATCGGGATCGATACCACTTCATGGGATCCCATGCTGTGTCACATACTTGTGAAAAAATTGGATCGAGGCACTCTGCTTCTATATGAGAGGACCATTACCAATCCAAAAGGGCTACAAAAAATCAAAGATCTATTAACATTTCTTGAAAATCGTTTTCAATCCCTGGAAGCCATAAATCAGAAAGAAAGATCATCAAAGGTCTATGTTTCCACTACTTCAACCAAACAAGCAGCAACCACGTGCTCACTTGCAAAAACAACTTTCACCAACTGTATCGGTGTCAGAAATTTCAACAACTGTCGCCAGCAGACCGTCTCAGTTTCATTCGGAAGCAAAACCTGTGTGTGAGCTGTCTAAAATCAGGACACAAAGCCAAAACTTGCAAATCAGGATCATGCAGAACATGCAAGAAAAAACACAACTCGCTACTTCACCTGGAGATTAACACTCAGTCATCAAACCAAAAATCAGCAAGTGAAAGGGTATCCAAGAAGACATCATCATTCACTACTTATCAACCTAAAATAATTGAACCCGATTTCAATGAAGCGACACCTTGCCCTCCAGAAGCATCCTCATTAGCGGCATCAAATGGTCAGGTGTCCAATTCATACGTTCTTCTCAGCACAGCTGTAATAAAAATCAAAACTGATACAATGGAGATTGAATGTCGCGCCTTACTCGACTCTGGTTCACAAGTCAATTTGATTACTGATCGTTTGGTAAAACGACTTAATATTGCAAGACAGACGTCATAAGTAAGCATCAATGGAATCGGGAACTCCAACACAAAAACACAACACCGAGTCAATGTAGCTTTGCATTCTCGAATTAATGGATTTTCAACACGCCTGGAAGCACTTGTTCTGCCTCGAATTATCGCACTTCAACCATCCCAATTTATTAACATTGATGAGTGGCCACTACCGAAAAATATTACGTTAGCTGACCCAACATTCAATCAATCTAATAAAATCGATATATTGTTGGGTGCCGAGCATTATCACCAACTGCTCGCAATTGGGCAAATAAAATTATCTCCACAACTTCCGATTTTGCAGAACACGGTTCTTGGCTGGATTGTAGCAGGAAAAATAAATAGAGAACACTTTACAGATGCATTCTGTGGAATATGTACTGAAGACGAGGGGCTTGAAGCTTCCATCGCTCGACTTTGGGAACTGGATGAAGTGAAAACAACTAAAAAACCACTGTCAATAGCAAACAGACAATGTGAAGAGCACTTTGTACAAAATACAACTAAAAACCATGAAGACCGCTTCATTGTCAGAATACCATTTCATCAAACCCCGAATACCCTAGGCGACTCACACGCAATGGCTCTCAACCGATTTCTCGCTCTCGAACGCCGTTTGCAAAAGAACCCGGAATTGAAAGCTAAATACACTGAATTTATGGATAAGTATGAATCAATGGGACACATAACAAAATTGGAAACAGACTCCGTAATGTCTCCAAACTACTACATCGCACATCATTGCGTACTAAGGCCAGAAAGTTCATCCACTAAGCTCAGGGTGGTATTCGATGCCATAACCAAGACAGCTTCAGTCATCTTTAAACGAGCTATTCAATATTTAGCTCCACTCCGTAAGCTCAAGGACGAACCCGAAGAAGAAGAACAACAATCATGTCCACAATTCACAGAACCTAAGGACAATCATGAGATGCTAGCAGAAAACCAATCACCAAGACAGTTATTGGATGGAAGGTCACTCGCTAAAAAACAGCGGTCCTTGACAAGCTCAATTACAACCCTCCTACTCACAATATTGCTATTGCTCCCACTCGTGTTTACAGACAAAATCGAAGTAACACAGTTCGAACCCAATATCGGCTTGCACTTTGAGGGTATTGGCAATACACGAGTATCACGGTCAGAATGGAACATCATTTCCTATTATAACTTAAAACCGTATTGGCAAGAAATAAATACCTTTATGAACGAAACAACGGCATTACACAACTTGTGCAAGCTCCTAATTCAAAGGACGACTTGTTCGAGCGTTCTCCAGGCAGTCGACTGCAGTTTAGCAGGCCTTAAAGATAAAAACCTCTTACTAAAGAGAAGAGCTAAGCGTGGTGCTATTAACGTTGTTGGCAATGTCGCTAACTCACTGTTTGGTATTTTGGATTCGGATTATGCTGAACAAATGTCAAACACCATCAACGCAGTAAATGGCAATGAAAACCATCTCAAACAACTCCTCATGAATCAAACATCAATCGTTGATGCAACTCTAAACGTCCTTAAACAAGATGAAGAAAATGTGAAACAGAAGTTCAACAGTGTGGATAATCAATTATCAGAAATTGCATCTAGATTACAAGAAAATGAAAAGGAACAAAATCAAGCAAGACTGTTTCGAATATTCATGTTACAATCAGTTCAACTTTCTTTAACATCAGCAAGGTTACACCGAATTCAAGCAAAAATCATAGCAACATTAACGGATTCACACCATGGAAAAATTAGCCCAATGCTTTTGTCACCGTCTCAACTTCAAGCCGAGTTAGTACAAGTAAGAAATCATCTCCAAACATCTCTAGAACTACCAGTAAGCAAAGATAATATTCTACAACTGTACAAAATTATGAATGTAAAGGGAGGTGTTACAAAAGACCACGTCATATTTCACATATCAATTCCGTTATCTGATCCTGAAACATTCGAACTTCTGAAACCACACCCAATTCCTGTTCAAATAAATGACACAATGCTCGCTATAAGACCATGCGGCGACTTCCTGGCTATAAATGCTCATAAAGATCAGTATTTCGTGTTGGCAGAAAAACAGTGGAGCACATGTGCAACAATAAGAGAAAATGAATTTCTATGCCCACAAATTCAATCAAAATTCACTGCAAACGCTGACAAATGCTTATGCGAGCTGTCACTTCTGAATTTTAACAATCAAACAAGTTGTAACATTGTTCCTGTTGCTGATAGAACGTCGCTTACACAGTTAGAATACAGCAATCAATGGCTTTACACTATGCAGCAGCCGTCCCGAATAAACGCCGTATGCGGGCAGGAAAAATCACAGCTAACCTTGAAAGGATCTGGTCTCCTAAAAATCTCGCCGGATTAAGATCAACTCAATCATCATCAAAGGCCATCAAACTGTCTCCTCATCTCTTCAAACATCATACACTGCAATGAGCAATATAAGCGACATCAGTTATCCAGCCGAAGTTCAAATCGCAAGATTTCACAAGAAGATCTATTTCGACCAAATCAAAAATATCTCCGAAATTCAAAGTAAATTACACCAAACGGTATCTGCTGAACTTCCGTCACAAATTAAACACATCAAATATCACCATGGGACCATTGCCTATGTTGCTCTCGTTCTCGTAATCATAATATGTCTGAGGATCGCCTGGAAAAGAGCACGTTGCAATAGAATTGAACTAAATCAACAAACTCTACGTCCAGCTGTCCGTCAACATGTTCCAACACCAGAATTTGAAGTATCAGTAGTTTTAAAACTTTAATTCTAAGACATATAAAGAGCAATATAAGGTTGTCATATTTTAAATTTGTTGAGCATGACTCAACGGCGGGGTATATGTTCAGAACTTCACAATGAATTTCTTTCATATGTGCTCATGTACGTTTGTATAAATATACAAACATACTTGCGTACATATGCTTGCACGAAATTAGTTGAACAGCCTTATATTGCTGAGTTCATGTAATTTTTTATTTGTTTGGATTTATGCATAATTCCTTATTTTTGATTTTAACTTTAAATCAAATTATGATAATAGAAAAACCTTGAAAATTCTGATTAAGTTTCAAGTTTTGCTATAGTTTTTGTTTTCATTAAATTCTTTTACTTTAACAACAACCTTGAGCTACTTTCAAGTTTATTTACATTAAATTTGTCTGGAGTTTCATGTTTCCTTCAATTTCTTACACGTGTGACAAAATGCATAAGTCCAAAGCATAATTACATACATACGTATATTATTAATAAATACATTTAGAATAATTTGTTGCAATTCAGCAACAAATTAAACTTTAAATATATTAAAATATAAATATAAATATATGTATCTATATATATAAATACAAATGTAATTATTAAAATTTATTGCAATTTGGCAATAAAATAGTATTTAAGGCTATACTTGATTAAAATAAATAGGATTGACAATTGTTTAGAAATCTTTAGATTTAAGTTTCACTTAGAAATAAAATTATTTTTTTTTGTTGTTTTTTGTGTAAAGTCAAAAATTTAGTGTTTACATTAATTTAGTTTGCATTTTTATTTTTTTTTTGTTCATTTTGAAATTTAACGCCCGTTTATTAACTTTTTTGCATTTATGAAAATAATGTATTGCTTGCACTTTAATAATTGTCTTTTTTTTTTATTTTGCACAATTGCTTTAATTTTGTTTGTTTTAATTTTGTGGTCATGGCCAAACGGCTAATGAACTTTAAATTTGCTTAATAAGTAGTTCAAATAACTATAATTTAGTTACATAAGAAATATATTGGAAGTAAGTAGTCATCAATAATTTTGTATTTAAATGAAGAAAATTATAATAAAGTTCCCTTTTTTCTTTTGCATTTTAAAAACTAAAGAGCCAGAATTTTTATTTTGCGGGAACAACTCAGTTTAAGTGCTGTTTGTTGTTCAGTAAAAAACACATTGTCAATCCAGTTTATGTGCTGTGATTGGATCCTTTAAAAATATATATCGAAACATTTAATCCAGTTCAAGTGCTGGTATTAAATATAGAGCTAATTGACAAACGAGTCAATTAACATTTTGGTGACCCCGACGTGATCTAACACAGGATCACGAACATTGCAACCTTATTCAAAGAGTCAAACTAGTTTAAAGAAGTAATCTAATTCAAAAGTCATAACCATGGCATCATTTGAAGAATTGGTGGAAATACAAAGAGGTGTCGGAGATAGGATTGAAACCATCGTTCGCAACTTTAAAAAGGACCCATCATCAAGAAAGTCTACAGTCAGCTATTTCCAGGAACGTCTAAAAAAATTAGATGACGAGTGGACAGCTTTTGAGACTAATAATAACGAAATTCGTATACTGAAGAATCTCCCTTTAGAGCATGATTATTTCGTCAAAGGATATTATGAAGCTATCAGAGACATTGTTGAACAATACAAGAGCGTATTTGAGAAGGCCATGTTGAAAATTGTTCAAACCTCCGACCAGACAAAAGGGGATCAATCTCATACATCAGGTGCAAAAGCAGCACCAACAGAAGCTATTGATATTACAAAATTAGTCCGCAGGCAAGGGGCGATGATAGCGTCTCTTGAGCGTTTGTTACACGAGAACCTTACAGCGGACGATGTTCCAACGGCAACAACATTGTGGCGACAGATTGAGGACATTCATTTGGAAATTTGCGAGAGGTGTGAAGAGCCGACAGACCAAGGTTACAATTTGGACCGATTTATTAGTCTTGAGACTAATCTAAGGTCCATAGTGAAAAGATTCCACGGAAAACCACTAGCACAACATCCACCTGAAGGTGTTAAATATCCAACAGACACTATTCCACTGCCAAAGGTTACAATGCCCAAATTTGATGGTAACTACCTAAAGTGGCAGGAATTTCATGATCTGTTTGTATCACTGGTCATCAATCAGCCAATGACGAAGGTCCAAAAAATTTGGTATCTGAAGACACACTTGATTGGAGAGGCAGCCAACTTGATTAAACATTTTGCTGCAACCGAGGAAAACTTTGATGCCGCGTGGGCAATCGTAGTCGACCGTTACAACAACAAGCGGTTATTAGTAAGCAGATTAATTCAGGAATTGGTTGATACCCCTAACAATAAAACCGGTGATAATTTTAAAAGCCTGCACGATAAAACTCAAGAGTGTCTGTTAGCACTACAGAATCTTAAAATAGATACATCATCGTGGGACCCTATTTTACTTCATCTACTACTCAAGGGAATTGATCAATCCACACGGTTACGCTTCGAACAATCTCTGGCTCAACCAAAAGAAGTTCCAACGATTAAAGAATTTCTTGAATTTTTAGAAAGAAACTTTCAACCGCTGGAGGCAATAGGAACCAAGGAGAAACGGTTAGGCACTAAGGTGTATACATCCATGGTAGCGGAGGACCAAGCCTGTGCAATGTGCAAAAATGGAAGACATCCGGTGTTTGCCTGTAAAAAGTTTTTGCAGTCATCACCGCTAGCACGGCTAGAATTCGTTCGAAGGCAAAGGTTATGCTTTAATTGCTTAAAACCTGGTCATAACTTAAAAAATTGCATTTCTAGAAGCTGTATGAAATGTAACAAGAAACACAATACGCTTCTTCATCTAGAACAGCCAAGCCAAAATAAAAAAAACTTATCAATGATGAACACGGTATCTAATCACACAACAGAAGGAAGCCATTTACCAACAACACTAGATAGTCAAAAGGCCGCATCTTTAACCGCAGCAAAACATTCCACCTTAAGCAGCTACATCCTTCTCAGCACAGCAATGGTTATCGTAAAGGCAAATGGAAAAGAAGTATCGTGCAGAGCACTTCTGGATTCGGGTTCACAACTCAATTTCGTAAGCGAGAGATTAGTCAAACGCTTGGGCATTTCACCTAAGCCAGCTACAATTTGCATTAGTGGAATTGGATCGAGCAACGCCAAGGTTCGTCATAGAATTAATGTCACTTTGCAGTCTCAAATTAACAATTTTACAACACGACTCGAAGCAGCTGTTCTTCCTCACATAGTGACGTCGCAGCCATCACAAGGAATTAACATTGAAAATTGGCCAATTCCAAAAAATATCAAATTAGCAGACCCACATTTCAACCGTCCTGACAAAATAGATGTCCTATTAGGTGCTGAATTTTATCATCAACTATTAGCAATCGGGCAAATAAAATTAGCCAATGATTTGCCAACATTACAAAATACAGTATTGGGATGGGTTATCGCAGGCAAGATAGGTAAAACACACTTATCATTAGCAACTTGTGGGATGTGCACTGAAAATGACTTCAACCTTGAAGAAGCCATTTCCCAATTGTGGGAATTGGAAAAAATCACAACAGATAGCAAAGCACTATCAGTGTCAGAAAAATTATGTGAAAATCATTTTGCAAGTAATTACACAATCGATCAAAATGGAAGATTTGTTGTTCGATTTCCATTTTGCAATAACCCCGAAGAGTTAGGCGAATCACATGGAATAGCGTATAATCGATTCCTTGCACTAGAGCGCCGATTAGCAAGCACACCCGAAATTAAAATGCAATACATAAGTTTCATGCAAGAATACGAGACATTGGGTCATATGACCAGGATAGACATCAATTCATTACGTAAACCAAATTATTTTATACCTCATCATTGCATTCTAAAGCCTGAAAGTTTGACAACAAAATTAAGAGTAGTATTTGATGCATCCGCTAAGAGTTCTTCTGGTTTGTCATTGAATGACGTAATGTACACGGGACCAACTGTTCAAAGTGAACTCTTTTCTATAATACTACGTTTTCGATTGCCACGTTTTGTTTTTACCACGGATATTGAAAAAATGTATCGGCAAATACTCATGCATCCTGAAGATAGAAGACTGCAAATCATTATCTGGAGGGAAAATCCCATTGAAGCAATAAGGTATTACCAATTAAACACAGTAACTTATGGAACTCGAGCTGCACCGTACTTAGCAACAAAATGTTTGGAAAAAGTTGCAAAAGAAAATATGGCGAGGTATCCTCTGGGAGCACACTTTCTGCTCAATAATTTCTATGTCGATGATGGACTTGGTGGAGCAGATAGTTTGAAGACAGCGCTCGCAATTCAACAAGAACTAAGACACATATTGATACAGCATGGTTTTATTCTACAAAAGTGGTGTGCAAATCATCCTCAACTAATTCAAAATGTTTCAACAAAGGAAGAGGTCAATATTGATTTCAGCGAAAGTAGCCAAACAGTAAAGACCTTAGGTTTAACATGGATCCCAAAAATTGATAAATTTTGTGTGAAGGTATGCTTGGGCGATACCAAACGTGTAACTAAGCGAACAGTAAGCTCCGATTTGGCTAGGTTATTCGACCCACTGGGAATAGTAGCACCAGTCGTTGTTACTGCAAAAATATTTATACAGGAGCTGTGGAAATTAAAACTCACATGGGATGAAGCTCTTCCAGCAGAACTCCATACAAAATGGAAAACATTCCGAGATGAATTAAAACACATAGATAACATGAAATTTTCAAGGCATGTCTTAAATGGACATATCATAACAAGAATACAAATTCATACATTTGTGGACGCCTCTGAGAAAGCATATGGTGCCGCAGTTTACATAAGATCAGTTCAGAAAAATGGTCAAATTATAGTACGCCTACTATGTTCAAAATCAAGAGTAGCCCCCTTAAAAAAACAAAGCCTCCCTCGTCTTGAACTCTGCGCGGCAGTTTTAGGTGCCCAGCTAACAGCCAAAGTAAAAGGGGACTTGAAATTTGAGGATGTATCTACTTTCTTATGGACGGATTCACAAATTGTTTTGGCTTGGATCAACTCGCAGTCATCATCATATCAAACATTTGTGGCCAATCGAATAGCAGCAATACAGGAGTTGTCTTTAGCTGAACAATGGCGTCATGTGAGCTCGAAGGACAATCCAGCAGACATCATATCCCGAGGGCTTTCACCAAAAAGTTTACCATCATGCAACTTGTGGTTCTATGGACCCACTTTCTTACATGGCCAAGAAACTGTTTGGCCACAAAAGCACTCAAAGACTTTAGAGATATTTGACAATAATCTGGAGCGAAAGAAAGTAGCAGCCATTGCAACATCCGAAGATCCAATAATAAATATAGTCTACAATATAAATCACAAGGGATCATTTCGAAAGTTGCAACGAATTGTGGCCTACATATTACGATTTATCAATAGCACAAGGAAGTTAAAAACATTTTCGGATATTACCTTAACAGTAAAGGAACTAGAACAAGCACTCGTAATCATTGTACGGGCAATGCAGTCTGAGTTTATAGATGACCTAAAGCAATTAAACAAGAAAAATGAAGTAAGTAAAGGAAGTCCGCTCAGTAATCTCTCACCATTTTTGGATTCAAATGGTATCATCAGAGTAGGAGGTCGATTAAACTCATCGTTACTTTCATATGACGCTAAACATCCAATGCTACTTCCTTACAATGATCCAATTGCAAAGTTGCTTATGCAAATGGTGCATGAACAAAATAAGCACTGTGGATCTCAAGCACTTTTGTCACATACAAGACAAAGATATTGGCCAGTCAAGGGAAAATCTGCAGCTCGATCAGTTGTACAACATTGTGTACGATGCACTAAGGCCAAACCCAAGCTACTTAATCAGATCATGGGCAATTTACCAGCTGCACGTGTTACACCAGCTCGGCCATTCATTAATGCTGGAGTGGACTTTTGCGGACCATTTTGGGTTCACTACAAGGTGAGAGGAAAGAAGCCTCAAAAGGCCTACATTGCAGTCTTCTGCTGCTTTGCCACAAAGGCAGTACATTTGGAATTGGTCAGTGATTTGACTACTGAATCCTTCTTAGGATCATTAAAAAGATTTATAAGTAGACGCGGTCATTGTCAAAATCTGTATTGTGACAATGCTACCAACTTTGCAGGGGCAAAAAATCAACTAACAGAATTATCGGAAACTATCCATTCAGACTCAGCCCTAGACATAATCCATAAAGAATGCACATCCAGAGGTATAACATTCCATTTCATACCACCGAGAGCGCCACATTTCGGTGGTCTATGGGAAGCTGCAGTAAAATCAGCTAAGCATCTTCTCATCAGAAGTGTGTCAACAGCGTCATTAACGTATGAAGAACTTGAAACCGTTGTTATTGAAATTGAAGGGATTCTCAATTCACGGCCAATAAGCCCAATGTCAGAAAACCCAAATGATTTAGCCGCATTAACCCCAGGACATTTTCTTATTGGAGAACCACTTACAGCTCAAGTTGACATATATTCTACACCGAATAAAACAAACTTGCTGACTAGATGGAAACTAGTAACGCATATAAAAAATGAGTTTTGGAAGCGATGGTCACGGGAATATCTAAATGAACTACAATATCGTCACAAATGGAAAACTGAAGCAATCAATATTAAACCCGGAGATATGGTCGTCGTTAAAGAAGATAACACAGCTCCTTTACAGTGGCCTTTGGGAAGAATTGAAAAAATATATCATGGTGATGACGGTTTTGTTAGAGTAGTTGACGTTAAAACAGCAAAGGGCATTTATAGAAGGCCAATTACTCGACTGGCACCTTTACCGATAAGTACTGAACACTCCGACGAAACATTGGAGCAATGTCAACCAACTAATTCCAACACCAATCGGAATAATGATGGATCTGAAATTCCTATGAAAAGAATGCGCACTTCTATCAACATTCTTACGGTAGTTATGTGTATCATGCTTTTACCAGTTGTTCTTGCAACAAGCGTTCGCAATAAACAATTTCGAGCACAACTGGGTATTTACTACGAAGGAATCGGCACAGCATTCATCGCACCTACAGAATGGCAACTTTTAATTTATTATGATTTAGAAGGATTTTGGTCGGAATTAGAATTATTTTCAAATGGAACCAAGGCGCTTGATCATCTATGTCAAGAAATGCAGCAAAAGGCAACATGCGCAAATCTAGTAAATTACTTTAAACATACTGAGTCTCGGTTAATAATGGACAGCACATTACTATCTGGGAAAAGACAAAAAAGAGCAGCAATGGATATTGTGGGGAATATTGCCCATTCACTATTTGGAGTACTAGACTCAGAATATGCTGACAATATGGCGCATACAATAACACAAGTTAAACAAAATGAAGCCCACCTGCTCAAACTCTTGAAGAATCAAACGTCAATTATTGATTCCACAATCAACATTATTAAGTTGGATCAAAAAACAGCTAAGAAAAAGTTTGAACAAATTGATTTCCAAATATCACAGATTTATAACCGCATACGTAACAGTAGTGAAGAAGAAAGAACCTCTCATATTTTCTTGTCGTTGTGTGTTCAATTAACTATAATGGCAGCAAACTTAGACCAAACTCAATCTTTACTTCTAGATATTTTAACAAACACTCATCATGGCATAATAAGTCCATTATTACTCACCCCAATCCAACTACAACATGAAGTAGATAACATATTATTTCACCTGCCTGAGTCACTTCAATTACCTGTAAACCGAGAAGACGCATTACAACTATACAAACTCATGAAAGTAACAGGAGGACTTACAAATACCACAGCAACCTTCAGTGTAACTTTACCATTAATTGAAAAAGGCCAGTACGATTTATTTAATCTCATTCCAATTCCAAGGTGGATTAACAACACGTTTGTATCAATGGAAGTATGCTCTTCTTTACTGGCAATCAATACAGTGCAAAAAAGATATTTCCTTATAGATAATTACGGACTCGGCTCGTGCACAGCCATGAAAGAAGAATTGTATATATGCTTAAATAGCCAAATTCAATACGAACTGAAAGCTGGGGCATGTGCCTGCGAAATAAATTTGTTTCTCAACAAAACGCATTCAGACTGTAATGTGCAAAGATTGACGACAAAGTCTGCTTGGATCTCCCTGCGGCATTCAAACCAATGGATATACGCACTGCCATCTCCTTCTCCTGCAACAGCAGTTTGTAAAAAAGACATCACCCAATTAATCTTAGATGGATCCGGCTTACTAAGTTTAGGACCAGAATGCGTGTTGCAACACAACTCTACAATCATACAAGCGCATCAGAAAATATCAACCTCGATAAAAACGTCTTACTCTAAACTTTGGAATACTACTGAAGAAATTCACAGAAGAACCGTTGAACCCTTGCTAATTGAAATACACAAAGACGAGTATGTTTCACAAATACAAAACTTGACTGCATTACAAAACTCACTAAATGAGCAAGGGATACTTCAGCTTCCAAACCAGATTGATGCACAGAACTACCACCATATAACCGTCGGCTACTCAACATTAATTATTACTGTCGGCATAGTGGTGTATCTTGTCACTAAACGAAAATTCAAATTCACACCAACTCCAGCACCTCGCAATTTACAAACATCTTCAGATTTCACAGTACATGTATAAAAAAAAAAAAAACCCTGTCACTCAACTAAAAGAAGAATTAAAATCGCCAGCCCAGCATATTCAGCATACCATGGACCATCATAATATTTGAGCTGCACTCAACGGGGGGAGCATGTTTAGAAATCTTTAGATTTAAGTTTCACTTAGAAATAAAATTATTTTTTTTTGTTGTTTTTTGTGTAAAGTCAAAAATTTAGTGTTTACATTAATTTAGTTTGCATTTTTATTTTTTTTTTGTTCATTTTGAAATTTAACGCCCGTTTATTAACTTTTTTGCATTTATGAAAATAATGTATTGCTTGCACTTTAATAATTGTCTTTTTTTTTTTATTTTGCACAATTGCTTTAATTTTGTTTGTTTTAATTTTGTGGTCATGGCCAAACGGCTAATGAACTTTAAATTTGCTTAATAAGTAGTTCAAATAACTATAATTTAGTTACATAAGAAATATATTGGAAGTAAGTAGTCATCAATAATTTTGTATTTAAATGAAGAAAATTATAATAAAGTTCCCTTTTTTCTTTTGCATTTTAAAAACTAAAGAGCCAGAATTTTTATTTTGCGGGAACAACTCAGTTTAAGTGCTGTTTGTTGTTCAGTAAAAAACACATTGTCAATCCAGTTTATGTGCTGTGATTGGATCCTTTAAAAATATATATCGAAACATTTAATCCAGTTCAAGTGCTGGTATTAAATATAGAGCTAATTGACAAACGAGTCAATTAACACTAACTATACAGTTGTTTCATTCTCAATTTCTCCGCAATAACCAAGTTTAAGTGCTTGTGTTATTCAAATCACTATAACCAAGTTTAAGTGCTTGAGTTATATGTAAAATTGTCCCGGTGATTCCGCCCGGACAAAACAATAAACAATTTAATTATCCCGGTGATTCCGCCCGGATAATTCATAACCGACCAGCAAAAGAGCTGAGTCAAAACAATAATCTACAGGGTTTACGTGATTTTAGTTAACAGCCAAGTCAAAGAGATACGGGATATTCTAACTGGAGCGCTCAATACTCCTACAATAGGTATCGGTTTACTGAGGTTGACGTAGACATTTATTACTAGCAGCCTCCTTTGAGGAGAAGAGCTATTTCAACACTGTCCATACGGGGGCTGTTGTCAGTACATGCAAATGTCAGTGACTGTGTTATGCATACCATTTCAGAACGTTTGACCAGAAGGGTGGTTGCTGCCTCTATAGGCAAGGGCATAAAGCCTTATAATGGAGTTCTACAGTTCTGCTGTGTACTATTGGAACTTGGAACTCATTCTTTGATGTGTTAGGTTAGGTTAGGTTAGTGTGGTAGCTTTGATACTAAAAGCTCACTTGAGCACGCATAGCGGCCCGTTGTGACGCCACAGGTTATCGCAGTCTCTGTACTGACCAAGTTCATCGAACAAAGGAGAGCGAAGTTGGTCATCGCAAGGACTGCACATTTAAAGCACGACTACCCTACGCTGGAAAACCAGCCCGAAAGCTTGATAAACGAGGCTATGTCCTTGCCATCAATGGACGATACATTCTTTCCGTGTGTCTACCCATAACACAGTGACCTGTAAACATGGACACTGTGATCGAGATGATGTTTCAACCAAGTCCAAGTAACTGGTTGGTGCCGCTTCTATCCATTGAGGGCCAAATGAGCCTAGCGGTGGAGCAGGACTCCTCATTGATCCAGGATAGTTTGGCGTCTCGGAGGAATTTCCGCGCGATGGCCAGCTTGAAAGAGGTAAGTGGCTTCCTAAGTTGATTGAAGAGGATTCCGGAAGAAGTGCACCAGCTCTGTCGAGCTCGTCGGCTCTGCAGTTTCCCGGAATGCCACAGTGTCCGGGGACCCAGATAAGTGTGGCACTGAAGCGCACACACATAATATAAGTCGTGTGAGAAGCCAGGTCGTAATCCCGACTGAAGTGTTGTAAGGACCAATAATTTATGTATTTATGTTTGTTCAAAAGACTATGCAAACTTTCCAAGACGGATAATATAATGGATAGAATAAAGAGAACGACCTTTGAACAGACGGGTTATAGGGTAGGGTTAGTTTGAGGGTAAGAGGGGTAGGGTGTAAAATTGTATGTGTAACAAACCTTTTAGTATGAATGTATATATATGTGTAAATAATGAGTGTTTATTAATGTTTTATGTGTATATTCTCAAAACGTTATAAAACGTATGTTCGTTTATTTATATTTATAAGTTTATATTAATATTCAATTTCAAATTTTGTTGCAGTTCACAATTCTTGTTTTAATTTATTATGTCTTATTGAAAATGTATATGTTTTGATCAATTTAATGCCACTATATTTCGCAATACGTTTTATGTTTATTTTATAATTTGTCACAAAATTCAAGTTCTTAATATTATTCTTTATAGATATAAAGCACACGCGAAGGGTTTGCTGGGGTTTCGTTTGGCGTTGGTCAAGGTCGCTAATCAACTGATCGACAAAGGATTCACGTCCTTATGTTGGAGATGTTGATGAATGTTTGTATATGTGTATATTGTGAATGTTGATGTGTGTTGGAGATGTTATTGTTATTATTTGTTAAAGATGTTTATGTTGTTAGATTGGAAGTCAGGGTTGGGAATGTGTGATTTTGTTCACTCGTGTGAACATCCTCCCGGGCCGGCAACCTGTTAATAAAAAGACAATTATTTTTAATTGCTCAAAAAAAAGAAAGAGGGTATGGGTATTAAGTTGTTCACTCGGGGGTTCAGGGTTTTCCCATGGGTATAGACCTTCAATTCTGACTTGCAGATCAACCATAACTTCCTGTCGGGTGGAATCTGAAATTAATATTTGGGTGAGTAATAGTAATTGTGAGTGTCCCGGGTAAGAATTTGGGTAGGATGTTTGGGTGAGTAGTGGGTGATTATTAAGGGTATAAGGGTGAGTAAATTTTATCTTTTCAGACTATCATATTCCCCATTGAAATACTGTGTCTGACAAAGAATTATTAGTCTATCACGGGTGGTTTTGATCTCATGCGCATCAAGTTTAATACTCGGGTGGGTTAATAATCTATTGAGTATTTCGTCAATAGATTGTGGGTTTTCTCGATCCAGAACTATGTTGTCATGTCGAAATTTAATTCTTCGAGTAAATGATGCGTGGTCACAAAATCGATAGACATACGACAATATTCTAAAAGCTTTGGACCATTTAGAAAATCTTTCTAAAATGTCCTGGGTAGGGTGGGTGGAGTTCATAGATGGTTTTGGGTATACAATTTTAGCTTCAGCTTGAGTTTCGGAGGGTAGATGTGTTGTTGGCCACGTTGTCTGACCTTCCTCCAACCAGATTGGTTTATTCCACCATAGCTTGTCGTCCTTTAGCTCTTCTGCGTTGCAACCACGACTGGCAACATCGGCTGGGTTGTCATGAGATGCCACGTGACTCCAGTTGTTGATTCCCACTTCTTCGGCTATTGCAGACACACGGTTTGCCACAAAGGTGTTCCAGGTAGTCGGAGGTTTGTTGAGCCATGCCAAAACTATTGCGGAGTCCGTCCAGAAATGCATCGGGTATTGAGTTAAATTCAGCTGGGTAATTATGTTTCGTGCCATCTTTGCCAACAACACTGCACAACAAAGTTCTAATTTCGGTAACGAAATGACTTCGATAGGTGCAACTCTCGTCTGAGCGAAGAGTAGGATTACGGACATAGATCCGTTTATGGGTATAACTCGTGCTTATATAATTCCAGAGCAAACCCTTGATTTCTACCCAAACCCACCCAAATACCCATAATTACCCGAAAACCCAAGAAAAACTCGATGGTTCATTGTGCAAACTGTGCAAAAATAACCACACATTGAGGGAATGCTCATCATTTACTTCCCTGGGAGTAAATGAAAGAATTGAATTCGTAAGAAAGAATTCAATTTGTTACAATTGTCTGGCCATTAGCCACACGGTATCAGAATGTCGCAGTACATTCACATGCAGATACTGTGGCGGCAGACATAATAGGTCACTGGTTCACCTTTAAGAGAACTTTGGGAAAAATTCTTTTTGACCCTATCGTCTAGTTGGTAGTGTACTAAACTACGAATATCGAGAACGTGGGTTCGATTTCCACCTGATATTCTGTATGTTTTTTGTTTGTTAAATTAATTTGCCTGACATTATATGCTAAATTATATTGTGACAAAAGAAATTCTGTATAAATATGACTTGTTACAATTAATAGCCGTTGAAGCCATCATAATCTAGTAGGTTGTATGGTGGCTTTATTAGACTAGACCCCATTTAAAACAGAACCGAAATGTGAAAAAAATATTTCGTAAGACGGCTTCCTCTCACCAGGCTTCTCATAAAAAGTCTGAGAGTAAATAAAATTCCCACGAAAATTTTTTTAAATCTTTCGTTCGAAGTTGCCCTTCAACTGTAGGTCCAGCTACTTATGGATAAAATTAACACACACCACATGGGTGGCGTGAGAAGCTGGTCGTAATCCTGACTAAGTAAGTATTTCCAATCACCAATGAATATCATATCAAAAGAAAAAGAATATTCAGAAGGTTTTATGGTACACTGGTCACCAATAAAAAAATATCAATTTCAATTTGTCTGGCCTTTCTCGTGTATCTATCTTTCCGCTATTCAAACACCGCATTAATAGGAGACATATTCTAAGTGTTTGTAATAAAAAAAAATAATAAAAATACATTTGAGAGCTTAGGCCTGCATTCACATATTGAATGTATAAGACTATAGAGGAGTTCACCTTGTTCACAATGGATGGATGATAGGCAAATAGCAGTGTCATCAGGGTGCGAATGCAATCAGCTGTTGTAACCACCAATGCAGTCTATTCTACTCCATATAAGGCATTATTTGATATACTGAATTGGCGCTCTACGGCCCGTCTATAGAAGAAGAAGTCCTGACCCAACCAGGACTTAGAACATTCGACAATTTTAGGATTATATATGGTTTCTAATATATGAAACTGAATTCGACATTTGAGTTTAGAATTAGAAAAAGTCAAAGATTCAGAAGTTCCCAGTGGGTTCCTTGAGGTTTATATGGATGGCTCTAAAATGCAGGAAAGAGTGCATTGTTTATTAAGAGTCCTGACATTAGACTTTCTTATAGGCTGCCTGACTATTGTATCTTTCAGGCGTAGGCCACATGCATAAGATCTTCTATACTCGAACAGCTAAGCTCCGATAGAGTCCCTTTCAACTGTCAGCATGACGTCTGGTCTTGTCCATGAATGAAGCGGATTTCTAAAAAAAAAAAACTTTGGAATCCCATAAAAGTAATCACAATATGGATGCCAAAACATATGTATCTTTGCAAACTTTATTGCTGATAAACTGGCCAGAGATACTTGACACTACATTGAATGACCCGTGGTTCTGGAATAAAGGAAGAGACTATCATTCACCTTATTTGGAGATATATAAGTACATATATAATCTTGCTGATGCTGCATAGAAATTTTAGGCGTCTCTGTCATAGGGCACTATTATCTGCTGTTGATGCACCTGTACGCCGTATCAGGAGATCACAAAGAAAATTCTTATTTTAACAAACCATCCATATGGGAAACAGTCATTCTGCAGAAATCTTTCTCTGAATTTCAAATCTTTCAAAATTAAATTTCCTCTCAGAGAATTGATAATTATGCATTAAAGTCAGTATAAAGGAAAGCGAAACTTTTCATTACTTTTTACTTTATTTTTTCATTTACAGAAACCTACATTTGTTATAATATATATACATTGTTTATGGTTTCCATTAGAATTCTTTCCTTCTTAAAGGCATTTTCTTCCTCTAAATACTTACAAGGAAAAACTATTCTTAGAATTAAAATATTTGCTTAAGAAAGAATTCAGAACTTTGTTGAAAGTAATCCGGGTTAGTAGAGAGAAAATCAGATTGTAGAGGAAAAAGTTTTTATTTTACAAGAAAACAATGGACGTCTTGTGTTAGCCTTACATTTGGTCTATAAGGCATTTAATTGTGTTTTCAAAACCAATAAGTTTTTCGCTTTATGCCACCCAGTTCAAGTTTAAGTTCACACCCAACTTACAATATGTTCTTTATGCTGCCCTCAGAAAAGAAGAAGTCCAAATTTCGTAGTAAAAGTAAACTTGAATCTGCGCAGGCACTTTGCAAAACATTCAAGACGCCAAATAGCATTAGCTACCACCATTATTACTAAGAGAAGCTTCATTGCATTCGAATGGCTTTTCTTTCGAGCTTTCAAGCGCAACGCATGAATACCATCAACGCATCTAAATGCACAAATGGAAAACAATTCAGTCAATACTTTGATTGGATGTCTGCTTCGGAAGCTTGAGATGAGTTATTCATGATCGGTGTAATGTTAAAGACCAGAGTCTCTTATGGAAATCGAATCTACGCTCTTCACACTATCAGTCAAGCACAATAGAACCCACGTCCTCTACATTCATAGTTTAATACAGTACCAACTAGACTATTGGAGTTGGTCCTCTTAAAGGTGTAAAGCGCTAAGGTTGCTCTCTTTACCCTCTCGTGGAAAGTTTAGAGTGGACTAGGCTACAAACAAGATTTATACAGAAGATTGATGGCACAACGTATGAACTGTAATAAAAACATGAGTTATTTTTCGATCTGAAAAACACAGGAGTAATTGTATTGTATTTTTATTGTGTAGAAGTACTACAGCACTGCAACTAGATAATCTTTTGTACTACTCCATCCTCGTTGCCCTGGCGAACTTCAGAATGCGGTATGGTGCCAGTAAGGATAGCAGTGAGTTATCCTTACTACTTCTTAGTACAACCAATTGTTTTCTTCTAAAATTCAGTAACGTAGCACAGATTCCAAGTAAGTTGTAATTTTTCATTTCCTTCATCACAGAATCTACATAATGGACCTGAAGCGATTCCTATTCTGAACAAATGGTCTTTAAGCCTACAATTCTCGGTCAACTACTCAAGATGAGTGCGAATAGTCTGATACAAGACTTGAATCTCCTTCCATTATAATCACCTAGCGTAAGTTAAAAATTGTCTCAAATCTATCTGGCTTTCCTTTTTTCCCCTATACATATACATACATTCATACATAAATTACAGATATGTGCGGTACCAAAGTTAATAGCCTACACTGCTATCGTCACTACTTTCTGAGAAGTATGTTTACTGCAGCACTTTTGCTCTTTAATACCTTCCTCTATTGTTTTATAATGCCGGATCCGTTTAATGCTGTTTTCAGTAAATATTCTATGGCCTCGCAGAAGTTTCTAATAAATATTATAACGATTAGTCTTTCTTAATTCTTTATTGTATTCCGTAGGATTTGCCCTCAATTCCAATTTCAAGCTTACGAGTAAAATTGTTTAAAGTTTCGAAAGTATTTAAGCAAGCTTTTATGGAGTCATAGTAGTTATTATTACGGGCTGGCTTCTCACACTATCCATGTTATCTACAGTTTAAAGTCGACTCCAATCGATTGATTTTTCAGAAGCTTTTCATGGCAATTTTATTTAGTCTGGCCGGAGGTTTAAACCACGGCCTCACGTCTAATAAGCTGACAAACTACCTACTACACTACGGCATCTGATGTTGGTTACCTCACTTAACAAAATAAATTGCAGAGGACAATGAATTTTTTTGGGCATTTTGATGACAATTTGTTATCCTGAGAGTGTTTGTCGCAAGCAATATATAATTTTTCTTTTCATATGTAATACTTACAACACATCAGAACTGAGGTTTGTACTCTTGAGACATTTTATAGTAAACCAACATGTTGCTGCAGTAGAGATTCGTTGTTGATGTTATTCTCTGTGGGGAAAGAAAAAGGATTTCAGCGCTTTAATTTTATAAATTCAAACACAAAAATTAAAAGTTTTTTGCCTTTTCTGAGATGTAAACCTATATTAGTCGGGTTTGTAGTCGAAGTTACTTTAGTTACTACATCACATCACCTGAAGTTCCAATACGATCGACTATAATTTCCTTACCACTCATTCGAGGTACTTTGTTTGTTCTAGTAATTGTAGCCGTCAATGCGATAGTGTTTATGAGTGAGTGTATAAACTGTCGTGCTTTCACATTATGCCGTGTTATTCCCATATTTATGGGAGTTTAAAAACAAAAAACTTCACTTTTGAAAAATACCTCGTTTTACGGCATTGCATTCCAGTGCATTTCTTTTATATTCTTTATATCCAGAATTGGTTGCATTTGACCAATTATGCCTTTTCAAGTAAACTCCATACTTTTTCTATTTTATTTATTGCACTTTTAATGGTCTCTCAATCTCCTTTTATATTTTTCTTTGTTCTTTCATATTTCATTATGAATTTACTGATTTGGTTTTTTTTTTTTTGTTTTTCATTCAAATGATTTAAAAGTAGAAAACTATGGCTTACAGTTTTATAGAGCAGCAGAAAATGGTTTAAGAAATTTATTTCAATAAAAAGCACTGTAAGGGGAAGTATTGCTTCCAAAACATAACCATATTGATTCGTAGAGTTCCAGGTATTAATATCTGGCTGAAGCATTGACAATGATTTAGGACCATTTGTGTAACCCCAGACTCGAAAAGCTAACATGAATCGGGTCATAATCGGGTCCCAATTTTCACTATTGGCCCAGCATGCACATAATCAGTAACAATATGACCCTTCAATATGGCTCTTCTTTTCAATTTTTAAATCTATTCCATCAGTCAAATCAGAAATTTAAAATTATACTGAAAAGTACCTGATAAAAGTTGGGTTATGTTGAAGTGGTAGCTTTGACATCAAAGCTCACTTAAGCACACATTGCGGCCTGTTGTGATGCCGCTGGTAAGCGCTGTCCCTGTACGAACCAAATTCCACCAACTCATCGAGAAATTCGTTCTACGCACGGGCTGCACAGTATATATGTCTATATTATCTTCCAACAGAGTCTTCAGGTAATTAAGGGTTGATAACTTATTGAGTCTGCTTCTCCATATCATTGTTTACGTATGTAGCCTTCAACAACACGCATAATTATTAAAATTAATGATCGACCAACGTCCGTACTTTTTTAAAACGCTAGATTTGCCGAAAATATAGCCGCTTTCCATGAGAGTATGCATTAGAATTCGAGGAAGTTGATTTCGCCTCGTGCACTCTACCACTGCTTTTCATAAGTACATAATTGATGATCAGAACCTTTCAGTCAGGATCACAACTTAGCTTCTCCCACCACTTATGTAGTGTGTTAGTTTTATACATGAGTGGCGGAACCTACAATTTAAAGTCGAATCCGAACGACAGATTTTTGAGAATCTTTTCATGACAGAGTTTTTGCCAGAAATCTTCTGAGAGGAAGTGGCCGAAGAAATATTTTTTCATATTTCGTATGACCTGGTGTTTGAACCGTAGCCTCACGTCTAATAAGCCAACACAATACCTACTAGACTAGACCACAATTTTACTCCAGGACATAGGTCTGCACCCGTACAAAACCTAACTGACCCAGGAGCTGAAGATAAACGACCATAGACAACGACATGTGTGTACTGGGCAACTGACCCTACACTGAGCAACTGATCTACACTGATAAACCATCATCAGCGATGATACGAGTTCATGCAAAATTAACGAATTTGGGACGATACCAATCCACATGAAATCCAAGAATGTCTAATTTATGCCACCATAGGTGCAGTTTGGTGTGGATTTTTTTTGTAAACGACATTGACCAGGAGATAACAGTCAACGCCAAGTTCTATAGGTTCATATTTTCCGGACACATGGTTTCAATAGAATGAAACTACTTGGCGCACAGCTTAATCCACAATGGCTATTCTGCACGAGCGATTTTAAGGCATAGTTATCTAATGTAGATCTTATGTGAACTGACCACATATACCGTGCAATTTAACCATTTTAGAGTTTTTCTTGTGTCGCAAGTGTATGCGTATAAGCCACAAACCACAGTGGTCCTGAAAACCAACATAACCCATACTATCAATCAAATTTGGTCTGAGTCATGGAAATTTAACATTTCGACTCAGAGAAATGGACATTTGAACGATGTTATGTTCTACACATAATGGCGTCTATAAGACTTTCAAATGAATATAAAATTTCGATGATGTCGCATGTACTTGGTTTTATTTGAATTTAGAGATAGGAAGCGCTTAATAGAAGACCCATTATTATCCAGAGTTCTTATCAAATAATGACATTTCAATGCAACCTTAACAATGGGCAGACCAATTACATATGGGTGTACTATACTAAAGCTAATTCAAATTGCGATTGAAACGATTAATAATCTAAATACGGCTCCTGTATTGTAAGCATAACCGGACAAATCTGTAATCTATTGTGCATAGGTTAGCAGAACTAGTTTCACAAGCAACCAACCAAATTCACTTGTGGTATCACATGCATGATCTCGCTCTACCCATTTCATAATTATTATCCGATAGTTAAGTCATCGTAGCCTAATAGGTAGTGTGTTGGCTTGTTAGATGTGAGGACATGGTTCAAACCTCAGGTCAGACATCTCCAACAAATATTTCTTCGGCGACCTCCTCTCCGCAGATTTCTGGCAAAAACTCTGAGAGTAAATAAAATTGGCAGGAAAAGTTTCTCAAAAATCTGTCTCTTGGAGTCGACTTCAAACTGTAGGTCCCTCCTCTCATGTATTAAAAATGAACACGCACAACATAAGTGGTGTGAGAAAGTAGATTGTGATCCTGACTGAAGGATTTTAATGGCCAATTATGTATGTGTATATGTAGTTCTTAAATACTTTTTTTTTTTTTGAAACGTGCACCCATGGTAAATTTGCCTATATTTCCTTAACTTTGGGTATGCCTTCCCCCGAGCAGTTTATAAACTTATTCCTTGTAATTTTTTTTTTCTTCTTCTTTAAATTTTTATTTCATTGAAAACTTTTATACCCACAATGGTGCAAACAAATTCATTCTGGTTTTCTTGTACCTTTTTTCTAACGACCAGTCAACTAAATCTAGTCATCTGCAGATTTATTTTTAATTTTTTTCTTTTTTTATTTAGTTTTTTAAAGATTTTTTTTTTTTCATTTTAATTCGAAACCAAAAAGTAAAACCTTCTTACAAATGGAAGGTATTCAGACGTAAATAGTGGAGAAGTACAGGGCTATTGTTAAAGAATTTACACTGAAATACAGATATTGAAAGGAGATATTGGCATTGAGGATTTAGATGTTAAAAAGAAAAAGTAAAATTGGTTGAAAAGAGAAGAAAATAAGTTTTCTAATCTGTTGACAAATTAAAAGGAAAATTGATTTTCTTTCCATGTTTAACTAATTGATTGACAAAAAATTTCAATTTTAGTTTTTTCGTAAGATCAACGCGAGAACCACTAAACTCAGCAGAAACGGAAAGAGGAACTTTTGAGAATACATAGACGTTTTAGAATAATTGTTCAGCATTTAGTAGATTGCGTCATATGACAGTTATTGTGGCCTGTCGATTTATTTCTATGGGAGAAAGGACTAACGCGGGCCATAGAATGCACCATCATAATACATGTGAGAGCCTGGAAAAATATACTCATAATCGATAACTTATATCGACCAACTGCATCGCTCTGATACCGCATCAACAAATCCTAACAAGCAGAACCCCGGGCATCCTATGGACTAGATCATGCTGCAATCTAACTCATCTTACTAACTCATGTTGCAGATATGGGCTAAACTATGGCATCTTTGCCTGTGGAAAAGCGATGGGACATTCTCGAACGATGCAGATATGGGTTGGATCATGGCACCATATTTGGTCTGAATAAAATCATATTCAGTTTGTTTCACTAAATGATAGAGAGGCTAGCATAGACTGCCATAGGTGTACCAACGTAGATAATTCTGATATTTAACCAAAAATTTAAGAGGTCCTTGTAACATCATTCAAAGTGGTCTTGTAATATTGCGGTGGTGTCTGTCAACGAAGTTAGGAATAATCATTGGCTCTCGATCAGATAATATCACAGAAACTAAAGGCAAAATAAAGAGAAATGTCTTACTTGCTTACATACATACATAATTTGTCATTACAACCCTTCAGTTATGTTTACGACCTAGTTTCTCACACCATCCACGTAATGTGTGTTCATTTTATTAATGGCTGGAGAGACCTACAGTTTAACGTCGACTCTGAATGACATAATTGAGAAACTCTTTTTATGACAATTTTATTTGCACTCAGAATTTTTGCCAGAAGTCTGCTGAGAGGAAATTGTTTAAGAAATATTTTTTAATATTTCCTTTTCTTTAAGATGTCTGAGATGGGGCACCACGGACACTCGTTTAATAAGTCAACACACTACGTATTAGAGAACAGTGACTACTAGAATTATTATTGGATAGTAAATTGGCATAGAAGGCCCATATAGAGAGCATTTAAGCAAAAGGTGTACAAGAGAAAAGCCATGACTAAGTTTATGGTAATGGAATACAGTACCAACATTTACTGGATGTACAAAAATTGGGACATAGCAATACTATCTGACAGACGGAGTGAAAGAAAAGATAAAGAAAAATAAAGAAAAGATAAAAAACTCTTCCCCTCTTATTGATAAAATGTAATAAGAGGAGATTTGAGTCATCGATCAGGCTATCCAGGAATAATATCAGATTAACCGGCCTTGTGTAGGCTTGCACAACATTTGCTCAGAATGGAGATCATTCCGATTCCAACATATAGACTCTGTTGTTATGAGAATGCATTATCAGAACACATAATTGTCAGTTAATAAAATTGCCATGAAAAGTTTCTCAAAAAAAATCTGTCGTTAGCAATCGACTTTAAACTGTAGATCCTTCCACGAATGTATAAAATTAACACACACAACTGAAGTGGTGTGAGAAGCTAGGTCATAATCCTGACTGAAGGGTTGTAATGACCAATTAAGTGTGTATGTGTGCTTGAAACCTGTGAGGTATTAATACATCCCAGAAGAAAACTGGTGGCTGCATATCAGCTGTTGGGCATGAAGTTGTCTTTGAGGATATAACAATAGATCCTGATAGATGATGCCTCTTCAAGACAATCTAGACATAATAATAATGCAACTCAGTTTTGAACCTACATATTAAAACACCATATATTCCATAGGATTATTTACGGTTTGCTATACGACTATAATTTTTTGGGTGTTTAACTCATCGATGTCTTCTCGTTACAAAACAGTAGAAACCCCTTTTGTTCACATATAAAACAAAACAAAACAAACTTTTTTGCACTCCGCTTTCCCTCTTAAACTACTGCGTGATTAAATTTCCTTTTATTCCTTTCGCTGTAAACAAACATTTCAAATGTAAAATTATCTCAAGATTAATAGAATTTTCAGCTTCTTTTACGCTTTCCGTTCAATAAATACTTTTGGAAACTTTTGTAACCAAAGGGAGTTGGTGTTGTTGTTGTTGAAACGCGGTTTCTTTTGAAAAACAAGAATTTGTCAAAGTTTAATTAAATCCCAATAATTGATTACAATAAACAAAAAGGATCACAGTGTAGAGGATTTAAAAAAGGATTTAAAAAGGTATTGTAATTGAAAATCTTTACATGTTAAACAAGCTGTATTAAATTCGTGGATCTGCTTGTCTAAGGATTATATTTAAATTGCGTGATTTTATGACATTTCTTGAAAAAGTGAAATTGTTTAAAAATGGAGAGAGAGAGAGAGAGATATTAAATTTAAGAAAATTTAACGCAAGACAGGTAATAAAAGAAGTATCCCTAGTATCTATAGCGGTAGGTTTCATTCTATGCAATAGCGCCTAATATCTTGAGATCATATTGGACATCAAAATTATCTTAAACTAGAACATACGATCCCAAACCTCTAAGGTGGCTAATGCACTTTATAGTTGCAAGAGAGCATTAAGTCTGAACTGGTATATTAATCTTAAAAATGTGTACTGGCTATACAACTTTGTAATGAAACCAACTCTAGTCTACGCGGCCGTGGTTTGGCTGTTGGCTTTCAAGAAAAGAAATCATCATATTCGGATTATGAGACTTGATAGCGATCATGATAACATGTGCCATTAGGACTACATCATCCAAGGTGTTGTTTACTATCCTTACTGACTCCTACCAGACATGTTGTCGAAACAAGTGGCTTCGAACGCGCCAATGAGATTGAATGCCAAAAGAGTATGGAAATACAGAAAGTGTGGTTCAGAGATGCCAAGTAGGAGCTATAAATTATAACACGGAAATGATAATATCGGTATTACATTGGACTCAAGTAAGCTATGCGGGATGTAACCCAAATTACATCCCACAGACGCACTACATACGAAAAGCTTTACATTTAATTGCGTTTTAATGGTTAAAATTAGTCTTAGGCTTGAATTTTCAGCCCTTTCTGATATCACAAGTCGTCTAAGTCTAGCA
Source organism: Sarcophaga caerulescens (assembly GCA_927399465.1). NCBI lineage: Eukaryota > Metazoa > Arthropoda > Insecta > Diptera > Sarcophagidae > Sarcophaga > Sarcophaga caerulescens. Next base: position 48,875,483 of record OV656867.1, read on the forward strand.
GGGAGTGTATCGGCTTATTAGACATAAGGCCACGGTTCAAACCTCAAGTCAGACATCCCAAACGCCTTTATAATAATACGCCTTTATAATAAGACAACATACTACCTACTAGACAACGGTGACTTCTGCATGTAAGTTATGAACACCGATATCCCTTACATACATAATTAGTCATTACAACCTTTTAGTCAGGATTACAACCTAGCTTTGCACAATACTGATGTTGTGTGTGTTAATTTTTATATATGAGTAGCGGGACCTACAGTTTAAAGTCGATTCCGATCGACAGATTTTGTTTGAGAAACTTTCCATGGGAATTTTATTTACACTCAGAGTTGTTGTCAGAAATCTACTGAGAGTAAGTCGCCGAAGCAATATTTTTTCATATTTTCATTTTGATGTCTGATCTGTGACTTGAACCGAGGCCTCACGTCATAAGTCAACACACTATCTACCGGTGTACCTTAGCGGTTCCAGTAAATTACTAACGTATTCAACACTGATAACTGTCCCCCTGTAGCCGTTAAAGATTTAAACTTAAACCGAATCGAAATATAAAATAGCTGGCTAGAGTTCCCAGTGAGTATTGGAAAACAGCTGTTTTATTGTGAATAAAATTTAACAAAACATGTATTTATATACTATGGTAACGTGATAAACAAGTAGCATAACGTAAGCCCGACTAGAAGAATAAAAAATCTCATTTTCTTACGTAAGTGCTCGTGTACATTTTGTTTGCCTGGAATATCACTTGTTATGTGGAAACAGCACGTCAAACAACTAAAAGAGAATATCATACCAAAGAATATGGATATAAAGAATGCGCATCATGTAGAAGTAAAATTTCTTATGGCGGGATGTACCAGTAAGACCCGCTCTCACCAAAATCTCTTTTAAAAATCATTTCTTGATGAGGGAGAGAAGACAGGAGAAAAATAAACACAAACAAAGAGCGTAACAATGTGTTGCTCTCATCGTACGTATGTATATGCGTATGTACGATTATGTATGTATGATCGTTTTTATTGTTCGACCAAAGACTATAAATATGTAAAGATGTTGGACACAGTGTATTTAAAATTGACAAAATTTTGTGCTTCTTTCTTATGAGGGGGGTAGGTAACATGGAAAGCTGAATCGTCGTTCTCACTCTCATGTTAACTGAGAGAAAGAAAACAAAAAAGACTCAGTACACTTATTGTACTCAGAGAACTTATTATACTTAGAGAACGTATTGTTCTTTTCTCTAAGCTATTTATTCTCATATGCGTGTATACGTGTGTGCATGTATGTATACATACATTGCCAATTTATTATTATTATTATACAAACTGAAAGAATTTTTGTTTTCACAAAATATATGTGAAAATAGCCTGTGGAAAAAATATTACCGTTTGTTTTATTGTAGGGTAAGAATATGTGTTTTATTGTTGTAGAAATGAAATTATATCGATTCGCACCGAATTATAATGTTATTTTTTAGACTATTCAATTATGTATGTACATATTTACCATATGTGTCTATTTTTGTATAGAATGAAGTTGTAATAAAACGAATGCTTTTTTTGTTTAGTATTTATTAAATTTATTTATCATTTTAATGGTTCAAAATTTTAACTTTTTCCATACTGGATAATTTGAATTTGTATGTTTCCCATGTGGAATGCTTCCGTAGTAAAACAACAATTAGTAAATTAAGCATCTCCATTCTGTGTTTATAACATTCGTTATTTTCATCAAACCAAAAGGAATAAATTGTATTTTTTGTGCAACTTACGCATTGGCCAACTACAAATGTTTTTATGTTTTTTATAGATTTATTTTCTAAAAAAATGTTTTCGAAGACTTATATGAATTTTGCAAACTTCAAAAAATAAATCAGATGGAGCGATGGATTTGCATGAACGAACATTTCTGAAGGATATGACAAAATTTGCGCTGGTTTTATTATATCCACACGACATTTAACGCATGATATTCGTTGAGCTATGTAACCAACAAAATATCGACTTGATGTTAATTCAATTGGCACATTGTTGGACGTAAAACAATCGGTGCCTTCATTAAAATATTCTTTATTTTCATCGTATACATATATCTGCGACATCTATATCAGGGGTATGTGTACTTTCTGATATATTTCCAGTCCTATCAATATCTTCTAAAAATATGATTTATGATTTTAATTATATATTATATTTATTAAACGTTTTGTTTGAGCATGCACTACAATTTTTAAATTCACACTTTTTATAAAACAATTTTTCAGTTTTTCAGTTTCAAATGTCCACACAAAATGTGGACTTTTATTTCGGTGCGAATCGATATAGTTTCATTTCTACAACAATAAAACACATATTCTTACCCTACAATAAAACAAACGGTAATATTTTTGTCCACAGGCTATTTGCACATACATTTTGTGAAAACAAGACATCATTCAGTTTGTTTATTATTTTATTTGGCAATGTACAAGCACACACGTATACACGCATATGAGAATAAATTAGAGAAGAGAACAATACGTTCTCTGAGTATAATAAGTTCTCTGAGTACAATAAGTGGCAGTAGCCGTACTGCCATCGACAAATTTGGCACTGGCAATACAATGTATGGCAGTGCAACATCTTCATATATTTATAGTCTTTGATCTCATCGCGATGAGAGCAAAGAATGAGAGCAACGCATTGTTACGCTCTTCGTTTCTGTTTACTTCCCTCCTATCTTTCCCCCCGCGTCATGAAATATTTTTGAAAAATATTCCAAAACATGTTAAGATGCACATTCTTTATACTTTATTTTCTTTGATCATACGTAGGAGACAGTATAACGTGCGTATAAGTACTAAAAACTTTAGATACAAATATTAATCATACGTAGTGGCACAAAACTTCAAAGTTTCATTAGCCTGAAGGCACTCAATTGTCAATCTATTGTAATTTTAAAAGTAGTTTCAATACACAATATCAACTGGAAGAAGGAGATTATGTTTAAAAATGTGATTGAGCATATGTAAATACTCAGGAACTAGTGTTTCATTATGCCCGCTGTGAGGTTCCTAAGGTAGATTCTAGAAAAATATAAGGCTATTCGTGTCCTCCAGATGTCTATCCGTAAATGGCGATATTTGTCGGACCTCTATACAAATTGATTCAGACTATCATCTTTTATTTACTTTTGCCATTCGAATGCGTTCGAATTAGTTTTTGTACCATCTGATGTACACCTGTAACGTAACCTACATATGGACACCCGATATTCTAAGTCAATGTTAATACTGTCTACACACTTTCTAATGTTTTAATGTTTAATAAATTAACATAATCAGATTGTTCCGCTGCTATCTTCATAATTACAATAGTTTTCCGATTCAATGAACTTTCGATTCAGTGAACATTGCATGTAACGAACACCCAAATTTTTTCTACTGAGTACCCCGTATGGCATAAATTCTATACCATGTAGCGCCGTCCTGTTGAAATCACATGTCGTTACAGATAATTTTTCAATCGAAACTAAGGTCAGTTGTAATCTGCTCCAAAGCTCATTGAGCGATGTCTGTGGTCGTCCATGGTGTGTTATCAACCGTCAAGTTTCGGAGGCTCCTGCTCGAAGATTTTATATATTCAGATCAACTATACCCAAAATTTTAATATAACCACAGTTCCTATGCGTCTACGCTATTGTAACGACCAGTCTTATTATGACTTAAGTGATGTACATAGTTCTGAGAGCCACCATTCACAAAGTATGCTGAGACCGGGTTTGAAAATTCCTTTCCTCTATGGTTAGGTACGACCTACTAACATAATGAATTTTTAAGGGAGTATTTCTAAGGCAAGACAATTTTGAATTCAAAATTTTTTAACTCATTCAGTTTTTACTTCAATTAATTTGTTGTTATTCAAAACAAATTACTATTCTTATGAAATTTGAAAATCTCATTACTTTTCAGTAGTAAGAGTAAGACAACAAAGCAGTCACTCTTTTATATCATGGTCTTCTAATAAAAACTACTGCTTAAGGTGTTCATATCTAAATAATGACTGTAAAGTTTCCATTTTTGGTCGTTTTTTTTTATGTTTAGAAGAACATTTGAGATATGTATGATTGGTTAAATTGTGGACATTTAGATAACAAAACATTGTTCCAAAACTAACATGTAATAAATTTCAACGAAAATCTAATCTGAAAGAATGAAAAATCACTTCAACATACATAAGGACACACATTGTTTTGTATGCTTTTTTCAACTTTATCTTGTAAATAAAATGTAGTTATACCTCGATTTACGGCGTTTCGATTTACGTTTTGTTCATTCTCACTTAGATTTACCTCGTCATTCGACTTACGTCGTCTTAGATATTTAGTTTAATGTCAGTAGATGGATGGATTAAAAACGAAAATCTCAACTTCATAACATAACGGTTGTAGGAGATTCTGCAAGTACAGATAGTAAAGACACTAAGTTCCACAAAAAATGTAAATAAATGAAAGAGCAAGATTTAAACGTCGACTAGACCGAATAATATTGTAAACGAGTTGCCAAACTTATTTACTTTACTTAATTGGTCATAATAACCCTTCTCACAGTATTACGACCTAGTTTCTCACACCAGCCATGTTGTGTGTGTTAACTTAACCCACGAGTGGCAGGAGCTACAATTTTTAGTCAACACCGAAAGACAGATTTTTGAGTAATTTTTCATATCAGTTTTGATTTTGCCAGCAGACTGCTGAAAGGAAGTCGTCGAAAGAGAGAGAGTTAGAGTAGATTAGGAAATGCGAAAAGAAGAAAAGGTAGGAAAGGTGGGACACAGGAAACGGAGGAAAAAAGATGAACCACAAAGTCACAAGAGAGCTCGTCTTAAACAGCTGAATCTACTTATGAATCTACGGAGAACCCTAATGTGCCTAGGGTCCTCAACCTCAACCTGCTAAAGGCTGGACAGTTGCAGAGGACGTGTTCGATTGTCTCCAACATACCCCGCGGCTGGAATCTGGAACAGATCCTCTCAGCGAATTATTCTCGCAGTGCCCTGTAATAAAACCATTAACTAACCTCTGGCTGGCGTTATCCAAACCCCACAGAAAACCTGTTCTGACACTATAGCAGGCCATAGACTTCTAGCCACATAACATCTCGATTCATCCCGTCAAAACTTCTGCTCTTCCTCCCTGACCCATCTAGTGATCAGCCCGTAAAAGTGGCAGATTGAAGGATCAGGACCAAGCATTTAGTCGCCGTTAGAAATTGAACCTATAGTCCCTTTATCGTGAGCATCCGTCGTCTCATTACCGAGTATACCGCTATATCCTGGAACATAGCATAGACGGATCCGGTCTGGTTTAAAGGTCTTTAAAGGCTATTCGCACTCGCTAAGAATTTACTTCCAAGTTATTTGTCGATTGTTTCAAGAAACAAAAGGACTACAAATAATCGATATTGCTGTGGCATACTACATCAATTTGAACAACATGAGCTATAATTTTAAATCAATAGTTTTAAAGGCGATATAATCGTCATACAACATGTCTTACAGCTTCATAACGCTAGCAGTGAACATGGGAAAAAAAGTTGGGAGCAGCTATTTGCGCCTTAACCCACATTTTCTGTAGCAGAAAATCCTAACATTACTGATTATTTTGATTTAGATGATGAAGCACTTACAAACCTACAGCGCTTTCTTGAAAATACAAAGAAATTTCAGTTATCGAGACGCATAGAGACAATCTACAGATTTAATTGACAAAGCTTTCTTAAACCTTTGATTGCATGCAATGAAAATTTCTTTAAGACATTAAATAGGATAAGAAAAGATGTGACAGAGGCATGACAACAGTAAATTCTAGTCTTAAATAATGACGAGATATGTATGAAATAAAATCCTTATTACAGTAGCAAATTGAAATACTTTTTAAGCTTACTTTATTGGAAATTTCTGTATAAACCGAGATAAGTGATTTAAATTTAATTTTTAATGAATTTTTGTTATTTTTAATTTAATTTTTTTAATACATTTTTAAGTTAGGATTACGACTTAGTTTCTCACACCGTTTATGTTGTGTGTGTTAATTTTATACATGAGTGGTGGGAGCTACAGTTTAAAGTCGACTCCGAATGACAGATTTTTGAGAAACTTCTCATGGCAATTTTCAATTTTTTGCCAGAAATCTGCTGAGAGGAAGTCGCCAAAGAAATATTTTTTTATAATTCGCTTTGTTGCTGAGTCTCACCCGGGGTTTTTTGAGTTTTTTATTAACTGATGCAAATTTTCAGAAGATACCACTTTCTAGTACGTATGAGCAATTTTACGTCTCTATTTTTTTATAACCCATTGCTACGTTAATCGAAGGATTACTGCGTGCAGAACTGATGGCTTTGGTTTAGATTTAAAGTGTGAAAGTATTTCTTTGTATGCTTGTAGCTTTTTTAGTTTTTTTTTTTTTTAATGACAGTTGGATAAACGACAAGATGTGTGAATACCATATTGTTTGTAACCAATAAAATAAAATAAAATAATGAAAAATAAGGAATCCAACAAGATAAAGCAGTTTTATTACTAAATATACCACAGGGACTTTGTTTTCTGTTAAGGTCACACTTTTGATAACTTCTCTTGTTTTATAATAAAAAAAAAAATATTTTAACAACATACGATTCGAATTGAAGCGTAAATAACAAAAGTCCCACGAGCAAAATTGTTAAAAACGTAGGATAACAATTTATTTGAATTAATTTCGCATTATTTTCTTTCGAAAAAAAAATTGTTTACAACAATTTTAAATATTCTGAGAAATATGTTTCAATTTCATGAAGAAAAATTGTTAAACAAACAGGCCCCAATCTATTTATAGCCTATAATGAGAATAATTTGTCGACCTTTTTAGGGTTGCGTTAGTTTTTTTTTTTGGGTTGTATAACAAACAATTTAATCACTCGGTAATTCATTTTAGTTAAAAAGATTAATTTTGCATAATTTTGAACATAAAAAATTATCATTTAAGACACTTTAATGGAAATAAAGCTTAAAATAAAACTCATTTTAGAGTAGATAACATACCCGTAATATATTTACTAATCGTCTATATTAAAATGTTTTTCTTAACAGGTCAGACAACAAAAACGAAATATGAAAAAAATATCTCTTCGGCGACTTCCTTTCAGCAGATTTCTGGCAAAAACTCGGAGAGTAAATTAAATTATCATGAAAAATATCATTCTCAACAACTTTAATTTTCACGAAGCACTACAAAGACTACAAAGTTCTATTCAAAGTACTTTGAACCTGCAAAAGGCATCTAAGTGCGCTTTTTTATGCTCTACATCTATTCAGGTGTGTCTTTTTTTCTGTAAAAAGATTTAAATTACGTTGTCCTAATGTACAGATCCGCAACCTAATCTTTCTGAATATATTCTAATATATTAGGATACTGCTGCGATTGATCAATCTTAGTACCTTAGGTCGTTGGATTGTAAGCATAGTAGTAAGCGTTTGGATTTTTTTACTGGTTTTTTATGCTGGTTTAACGACATGCTCAGCAGATAGTTCGGCTTTAAGTGTTTCTAGCTTTAACATCTGGTCAAGTTGTTATTTTTTGGGGGATTTACACATCTATTGAATATACCTATACTATTACAATTTTAGTATGGAACCCCCCAATATAAATATATTACATTTATTTTCATCAAATGATAGTTTTCGCTTATCATTCCTCACTGTAAACTATCACTTGGTTTAGACCACATAGAGTGCATATAAAATGTGTTGCTAGCCAAAAAAAAATTAATAAATCATTATCAACATGTGTGAGTGAGTCAAAAAACCCAACAAAATGAAGTTAAGAATTGTTGCAAAAAACGAAAAATTTTTGTTTTTGTTACCATTAACTTAAATCTGACACAGTTTGGTTTGTTTTCTTCTTTTTTATTGGCTTTTCTATTGGCCGAACCCTACTATAACATTTATTCTGGAAATAATGGTATTAATGGACCATTTATCTAATAATTGTCATTCTTAACAATAATTTGTGGTCATACGAAAATTCAAAAGCCAACAAAAACAATAAAAAAGAAGGCTAAAGCCAGTTAAAATTGTATATCAGAATGGAGGTTAATATTACTTTAATACCCGTCTAAGTGAAAAACTAGCTGAAATGCTAAAGACAGACAGACAGATAGACAGGCAGACACACTGCACATGTTGAACATTAAGAACATTTTTATCGGCATTTAGAGGGCATTAAACTTTATTTAAGCAATTTAATGAAAATCCCACTTTAAAGCGTTACAGTTTGTTAAAGCAAACTGAGATTTGAATTTTATCACGTGGCTTGGGATGTTGTTGATGTTGTATCATGGCAAATTAAATTTTATTTTTATTTTCACAAAACAGATATCTTTAGCAAGGGAATTACTAATGATAGAAAAAAAAAAAAAACAAGAAAGAATGGCTAGAATTCTTGAGAGAAAAAAGAAATTGAAAATTAAATTGTTTTCGATAAACAATTTCGAATGCTTAAGTCAAAGTTAGCTCAATGGAATTAAATAATAAAAAAAAATATTTTGAGTTGAAATAATTGATTTGAAATGTAGGCTCCATGGAATGAGCATCAAGACGGTTGTTCTTCTTATTGCCACAATAAGTGAGCTCTAGGAATCATCGTTGAGTGTCATCGACTGCGTCTTGGACATGGGAAACGATTATGGAATTAACAGCGTAAACAACAATGGGCCCATATTGTCTGGTCACCCATCTCTATTCTGAACAATCCATGAATTCCACCAGTGTGAAAGTATTTCCAGGCCTAAAAACGTTAAATGTGTTTGCTGAAAGTGCCTCTAAGAAGTCGGCACTAAGATTAAGCGATTGTGACAGTATCCTAAGAGATTAGAATATCTTCAGAAAGATTGAGTAGCAGAATTTGTGCATTGGGACAACGTGATTCAAATCTTTTTACAAAAAAAAAAAAAAAAAAAAAAAACTCACCAGGAAAGATGCTTTCTAGAACATAACAAAGTCAATCGTTTGAGTTGAAGGTAAAGAGAACCTTTTAAAAAGCGTACTTAGACGCCTTTAGTACTTTTACTTTCAAAAGAACTTTGTAGTCTTTGTTTACTTCGTCTTGTTGAGAATGATACCGAATTGATGTTTTCGAATTTTCGTTGGCTCTCGTTTACAGCCAGCAGCGCTTGTTTCAAGTGGCCAATCGGTACGATGGCGCATAGGTGTTTAATCTTTATAAACGATTGAGTTCTTCAAATTCGTTCATCACTTTACGAGTGGTAAGCACTTTAGGCATACTTTATTGACTTAAAATTTGTTCGAAGTTTTTAAGCGCTCTCAGCATAATTTTCCATAAAGTTGAGACACAGCATTCCATATTTAATAAGCGTAGTAGATGTATGCCGTCATACCAAATTTGTGGGTTGCCACTTGCAATGTGGCAAAAATGATACGGAATATGTAATGTAGACTGTTACTGACACGTCCTTTAATTGACGTATGTTGCTAACGTTCTTAGCAACATGAGAGCAAAAGCGGTATCGCTTACCAAAAACCATTAAATAAGGCCACAATTAAGTTTACATTAGGTTAGTTAAGGTAAGTTTAGTACGAAAGAGGTTCCACTCAGGCCAGCATTAAGGCCCATTGTGATACCACAATCACTTCCACCCGGGGAACAAACACTCGCTAGAAAAAACCAACTTCAGTCCAAAATAAATTTAATTATTGCAGCAATCTTCATATTAGAAATGAGGTCTTCAAAGATGTTAGAAAATGAGAGGTTAAAGACCTCCATCTCTTAGTGGAAAAGCAGGGCACTGACATTTGATGTAAAAGACCGTCTCTTACTTTTCTTCAAACCCACAGTTCTTGCAGAAGCGATTTGCCGGAATACCGAGTCTCTTGGCATGTCTACCAAAAGGATAGTGCCCTGTAAGGACCACTATTGTGCGATGGGTAGTCATGCAATTTAAAGAATATTTCGTGTACCCTCCTGCTGTCAATGAGATTGAGATTCCCTGTCATAAGTCACGACAATATTCGAATTATTTAAGGCAGTTGGAATACCTAAGCCCTATGCCCCCAATAAAATATCTGAGAGCAAATAAAATTGCTATTAAAATTTTCTCAAAAATTTGTCATTTGGAGTCGACATTAAACTGTAGGTCCCGTCATTCATGGAATAATGTTAAGACACAACTTGGGTGTAATGTTGTTATGACTAATTAAGAAGAAGAAGAAATTCAGCAAAGGCATTCTAAATAGCTCTGTTTGAATTTCATACGGTAATGTAATGTAATATAATGCGAAATATATTTTCAAGGATATTTTCATTGAAACCAAATTATGGTACATCAAAGAAAACTTAATTAATAATAAATAACCTACTATCCTACTATGATAAATAATAAATCAAAATGAAGTTTGAATTAATTAGTGTACTTGCAGTCATTTTCGGGATTGTTATTAAAAAATTTAATTATAAAACAGAGTGGTTGCGAAACCTGATTTCATATGAAAATGCACACGTAGTTGAGGCAGACAATTAAATTTTATTTACATGGAATTTATGTCATATGTTTACACATTTAAAATTTTATTAGAATTATTGTTCACCTTGAGAAAATAATACATAAGTTTTCCAAATATTATAAAATGAGTCTTCCTTTAAATTTTTCAATTTCTTTCTGCTGCTTTCAAAAATATAAGGTTGTCATACAGCATCTCGCCTATCTTCTTTTCATTTCTTTATTTCGATTCATTTACATCAATCAAGTTTTTGCCGCTAAGCCGATGATTGGTCTACTGTAAGTCTCAGAATGTTAGGGTTGCCAATTTCATTGCCTAAAAGACACACACCATTTGAAAATTTGTTGGGTTGTTGTATAAAAAATAACAGCGGCAATGATTTTCCAATATTATTATGTTGCTTTGGATTTGAAATTTTAACCAAAGTCGCCGTAGTCTAGTATGTAGTGTGTTCATTAATTAGACGAGAGTCCGTGATTAAACACCCAGTTCAGACATATGAAAAACTAGTTCAGCAAAACTGTTCAGCAGCTTTCTGGCAAAAACTCTGGGAGTAAAATAAAATGGCTATGAAAACTTTCTCACAAATCTCTCGTTGGAAGTTGATTTTAAACTGTAGCTCCGGCTACTCACGAATAAAAATTAACACACACAATATGAGTGGTATGAGAAGCTAGGTTGTAAACCCTGGTAAAAATGTTGCAATAAATTTTTGTCTATAAATTCCCAAACCTGAAAAATATAATGTTTTGACTGGGAAAATTGAATTATACAGAGAGTTCCAAACTTTTACGTTGATAACGGTTATCTTGCTGAAGTTAAATCTACCAAATTAATTGTCATTCGTTTAGTCTGTTTTGCCAAATCACTATTTAAGGATATGGAATTCAACAACACGTACAAATAGTAAAATTCTTTTATTATTATTTTATATCTCCAGTGATGAGGCTCATTTATGAAAGATTAGGTACGCGATCAAACAAAATTGTGGAATTCAGGATGATACAAATCCACATAACATCCAAGGATGTCAAATGTAACCCAAAAAGTCACTGTTTGCCGAGGATTTTCAGCTGACAGCGTCATCGGTTCGTATTTCTTTGTCAAAGGCAGACCAAACAGCGACTGTACACAGCGAGCAATATATATAAGTCGATGATTACCTACTTTTTTTAGCCTGAATTAAATGATCTGGGCACCAACCATATGTGGTTTTAACAGGTCGGCACTACGTGCCAAATAGCTCATGCCACATTGGATAACCTGCACGAGTAATTTGAGGGCACTGTCACCTAACTTCGAGGTGATATGAACTAACCACCGAGATCGAGCGACTTAACCCTGATAGACTTTTTAAGGGGTTTTCTTAAGTCTCAGGCGTATGCGAATAAGCTACAAATCGTAGCGATTCTCCAAAGCAAATCAAAATCTGCTTGATTTATGGGCTAGAGCAATGGAAATCAATTCTTTTCGGTTGTTCTCCACCCAGAGGTGGAGTATTTCGAACGATGTTATATTTTACCCATAATGTAAATCAATAAGATCAATAGGTCTTTCAAACAAAACTTTGATGATATCTCACACGCATTTTAGTTTATTTAAATTTAAAGATAGCAAGCGTTTAATGAAGGAACAATTTCTTATGTATTAAAGATTCTGATATTAGCCATTCGAAAGCTTCACAATGTTTGTTGAGTGATTTACCCATTTACTTGAGCAGTCGGATTGCAATTAATAGGCCAATAAATGTCACATTACGGGCTATACGAATATCATCGGAAATTGCGTTACTGACAAATGGCCAGCGCCGAAACTCAGAATTTTAGACATGTTGCAGGTTGTTAATGTTTCGATTGTCTTTGTTAAACTGGATACCCTTCATTGTATTCGCCGCTGTACAAGAAGATACAATTCCTTTAGTCACATAGGGGTACAAACAGTATTGCTACGCTCTGCTGGACTGATCTGGATAAGAAGATGGCAATTATTTTGCTATCCGTAGATAATGTATTCATGAATAAACATATACATACATAAATACATACATTCATCCATATGTACATATGTACATAATTGGTCATTACAACCCTTCATTCAGGATTATGATCTAGCTTCTCATACCACTTATGTTGTGTGTTAATTTAATACATGAGTAGAGTAAAGTCGGCATCGAACGACCAATTTATTAAAAAAAAGTTTCTCATGGCAATTTTATTTACTCTCAGAGTTTTTGCTATAAATCTGCGAAGAGGAAGTCACCTTGCTGTATTAGATGTCTGACCTAGGGTTTGAACCGTGACCTCACGTCTAATAAGCTAACACACTACCAACTAAACTACGGCGTCCATAACGTAGCAGTTAATTACGTCCGTATGAGAAAGGCTTACTGTTAACGTATTAGCTATGAAGCTAACCACTTCCTGAAGTATAGTAGTAGCGCGCAGAATGGGGTAGAGGACAGTTATAATCTCGTGTTTAAATTTCTTGAGACTATAATATAGAGTAGTTCACGAATACCAACTGATGCCATCTAACATGCAACAACTATTGCTGCCAACAAACACGAGTTCGAATGTATTCCCGGGATAAAATAAAGTATACAAGGATTCAGCATATGAATAGTGCAACTCTTCTTTTGCATTACAGTTATGTGGTTATCAGTATTCAAGTTTCTCATGTTACCGTTTAACGTTAGTTAACAAGATTCATTTAAATTTGAAAATTTAGCAGCTGCCCATGGAGTTTAGCTTTATTTAACATGAACAAAACCGCTTCGCATCTGTCAGTTTAAACAGAGTATAAGTTTATAGTTTTGTTTCATTATTTATGCCATTAATTAAAGCTTTTAATATTTCTGTCATTCTTACCCATTATGGGGAATACAGCATTTGGCTCATTATGTGTGTAAATTTGCTTTGAATAAAAGGAAGCTAGAAGGGATATCCATACAGATGAAAACCTTGTATTTCAATATTGTTTTCATTTGCTGGAAATATTTATAAATTTTAACGAAAGTAAACACTTTCATTTGAATGGCATGTAAGTATGTATCGTATGTCGTTCAAAATTAAATTGTTTTAAACAATTGAGACATTTTTATTTCAATTATACTTGAAAAAATTATTTTTAATCCATTCCTGGAAAATAGCAATTTTTTTTATTAAGAAAAACACAAATGCGCAAAATGTCACTACCATTAATAGCGGCGGTATATTAAGTTCATGGTTTCAATCGGCATTTCAGCGCGCCTTTGGTAAATAATTCACTAAAAATCTGTCAACACTTATCAGAAGACATGTGGCTCTCAGGGCGGATATATAGGGTCTAACAGACCGGATAATGATTCGTTGATTCTGGAATGAGGAGATTTTTTTGGTACACATTTTCGAGGTAAAGACGAACGCAGTTGCACCTTCAGTAAGACATTAAATCTTTCAGAATTATGGCATCGTAAATGATGCCCTAGAAAAACATCTGATATGGTTGTTCTTTGGCTGCAGAGAATATAATATTCTATCGTAAGTACTGACATTTTTAACTTACCGATCCCTAATGGGGTTCAACTTTCCTTATCCAAGAGGGTTAAATACCTGAGTGGTATTCTTGATCCCAAACTCTCATGGATGAATTATATTGTTGATAGGGCTCGGAAAACGACAAAGGACCGTAGGCAAGATATGGGGTCTCAAACCAACCATCACTTACTGGTTCTATTGGGCTGTGGTGGAGCCAACCTTGCTTTATGGTATACATGCCTGGGGGACGGAGTGCAATCACCAATACCAACGCAAGTGATAGAGAGAATTCGAAGGCATTCCACTGTTCTGAACACCAGTGCTCTCTGTTCCACTCCAACCAAGGCATTATTTACATACATACATAATTGGTCATTACAAAACTCTGGTGAGGATTACAATCTAGCTTCTCACACCACTAATGTTGTGTGTGTTAATTTTTTACATAAGTGTTGGGACCTACAGTTTAAAGTCGATTCAGAACGACAGATTTTTGAGAAACTTTTTCATGGCAGGTTTATTTACTCTCAAAATTTTTTCCAGATATCTGCTGAGAGGAAATCGCCGAAGAAATATTTTTTTCAAATTTCGTTATTTTGGAGATGTCTGACCTGGGGTTTGAACCGAGGCCTCACTCTACCTACTAGACTACGGCGACATAACTATCGGATAATAATTATGAAATAGATAGAGAGAGATTCCACAAGGCATTATTTGCTATACTCAATTAGCCCCATTCTGCCCTTCCTACTAAAGCAGAGTGCTTAGTTGGTGACAGTAAGACTCAATGCAGTCAAATCTTGGTCCAATATGAACTATGAACATGCCGCTATTCGGTGAAAATATTGAATATATTCTGAATATAACATTCGATTTTAGTCTTCCAACTAGGGATTTCAGATTTACACTTATGGCTTTAAGACACATTACAGACTGGGATTTGATAATTTGTTAACGGTTCTAATATTAAACCTATAGGCTGCCTGACTACTACAGTGTTTTCCAGGCAAAGATCATGGCAATTTTAGAGGCGGCGTAATATTTGTTAGGTGGCGAGATTTTCTCTGAAAGTTTCTTCAGTTACTGGGACAGTCAGGCTGTGATTAAGTCCCTAACCAACGTAGTTTCGACTACCGTCCTTGTCATTGAATGTCGTGGATTTCTCAGAGAAATTTCAGATTATTCACAAGTAACTCTTATAAAGGTTCCGGGACATAGGAACATCGTTGAAAATTGGCAGGAGAAGGGTACGTACAATATTGCTAGACTCTGCTGGACACGTATAGATAAGAATGCGACCGGCTCACCTCTGTCTTCAAATCACATGACCATACATCACGCAATAATGAATCTTAAAGGCCAATGTCTCTTTGGAAGGCACGACGAAAAACTCCGTATTCCAGTAAAAGACTTCTGCAGTAGCTGTAGGTCTGAGGAGGTGGGAGGATGCTGTATGTGTCAGTGCCCTATTCTTATAATGAAGAGACAGAGGTTTCACTTCTTTACGTCTCTAACCGAGCTCTCTAACATAAAGATTGTTGCAATAGCAGGTTGGTTTTGGTTTTTGGTGGAAGGAAACAAGACTCGTTTTTATCATAAAACCTCGTTACATCTCAAACTCCACTGCAAGTGCCTCTAAAAGCCTTATAATACTGCAAACAACGGTCCTTTTGAAGATTTTATAAGAATCGATTTTAAATTCTAAAAGAATGTATTGTATTGCAGGATATCATGCAGTCGACTTGATTGACTTGGACTTTTATTTTTGTTTATGTTAATTTCATTTTTATTTCATTATGTGATGTACTTTACTAATGGAAAAAAAAAAAATCAATACGTATTATTAGACTCATAATAAATCTATTAAAAATTCGTTTCAAGAATGCAGATTTTTTTTATTTTGTATTTTTCTTATGAAACACACTTACTCTCCATAGGCAAGCCATTTTAATGCAAATATTATTTTAGGTTTTATGAAGTGGCCTTGAAATTCAATTTCCCATTATAATATAAAGAATGGAAATAAAATAAACTAATACAGATTAAACTATGCATGAAAATGCTATATATACATAAGTATAAGCCAGTTTTGTTAACTTTGTAATGGAATTATTTATTTTGTTCTGTGAGAATGTTGAGGCAGTTAAAACCAGTGAATCTGAATTTATCAGATTTTTAAGGAGCTCACTGAAAAACTTTTTCGAACCGTTTCTTAGTTTATAATAAGACTTACAATTAACAGAATTCACTCAATTCAGCAGAATAATAATATCAGACAGATACTTTATTAAGCTGCCGTAGCCTAATAGGTAGAGTGTTGGCTTATTAGAGGTCAGGCCACAGTTCAAACCCCATGGCAGACATGTCCAATAAAACAAAATATGAAAAAAAAAAAAATTTTTTCCTCTGGCAAAAACTCTGAGAGTAAATAAGATTGCCATGAAAAGTTTTTCAAAAATCGGTTGTTCGGAGTCGACTTTAAACTGAAAGTCCCGCCACTCATGTATAAAATTAACACACACAACATAAGTGGTGCGAGAAGGTAGGTTGTAATCCTAACTAGCCAATTATGTATATATTTCATTAAGTGTTTCCTATTTTTAGTCTAGCAAAATTGCACATACCCTCGTGCTGCCAACGAAAGACGAATACAATGGAGGATGGATACATAGTTTAACTGAAAGAATTGGAACGTCTACAGTCTGTAATATGTCGAATATTATGAGCTCCATATCAGCACGAACCAGTTATCAGTAACAGAATTTCTGTTGAAGTTCGTATACCCCCGAGCACTTACACTATTCCGGCAATTCGCCGAGAAATCCCAGATATTCACGCATGACGGCGGGCGACGATGTGACGTTCCAAAGGAACTTAAATTTGAAATTCCTATCAACTAGCATTACGCAGCATTTAATCGGCCAGAAATGCAGTGCAGTGGACAAACAGCCAATGTATTATGTATTATACTTTAATACATACTTATGAAATGGTTCCCTTACTAAAGCAAAGTATGTTTAATCATTAAAATTTGGAAAGACTCTCAATGCCATTGTGTATGGATTATATTCCGTCGTTCCAATGTTCGTCACGGCTTCTCTGGGTGGAGTGCTTTCAAATTGGTAATATTCCACGACTGTGGCGTATGTGTCGAATTTGACCGATGGCATGGTTTATGTTGACCTCTGTGAGTAATAGCTTATTCGCATTCATCTGTGAAGAAAAATTCGAATAAAGTTAAATCGCACGATATCGGCCATGCCTTCAAATTGCTAGTGCAGAATATTCTATTTGGCATAAGCTGGGTGGCGTGCAGTGACGTTCTGTTGAAGCCATATGTCGTTGGTCCAAAAAAGTTGGTAATTATTGATCTGTAGTGCTCACCAATGACAGCAATGAAACCACCAGCCCAAAATCCCTACCAAACAGTGGATCTAATCAGAATGGGTAATGAACCAAATTCGACAATTATATTTGTTCACGCATTCATTCATAGAGAAATTTGCTTCATCATTGAAAATGATTTCTCTATGAAAATTAGAGTCACTTGGCTTCAGAGCCCATTCAGTTTACATGTTTATTTTAAAAATCGAACTGAATGACATGGAAAAAATTCAAATTACACAAGAGTTTAAACCAGTCGCATCGGCAATTCGTTTCATGGGTAGTGCAAATTTTTCGAAAAAATTATCTTCCTTCAGGAGGCACATTTCCATCTGAAAGGCATAGAAAACAGTCGAATTTTGGCCTCAGATGTTTCTCTTGCAATCCATGAGACATATATGCATCCCCAACAAGCAACTCCCAGTTGCCATAGTTTTTTCAAGATAAAGCCGAATGCAAAGATTGTGAATGGCTTTCGTACCGAGATGATAATAACGGAGTTCTTGTGGCTTTAACTAGACGACGTCGACTGGACGACATGCGGTTTCACCAAATCGGCGCCACAACCGATGTATTGCACGCATGTACGATTATTTGTATCAAGGATTTCTTAAACAAATTTTCTCTAAAATTTCTTTTGTCAACTGACAACCAATATGATTTAAATCATAATAATCCCAACATAATATCCGATACGCAATGCATTATCACTGAGATACAGCCACTTTTCTGTGAAAAAAATTAAAAAAGAAAGTGTCATGAAAAGAGTAATGGCCTGTTCTCAGAGCCGTGACGGCTGTTTATTTCTTTTCTCAATCGGAACTTCTCTTCTTGTCTTCTTTACAAACCAATGAAAAATGGCCAATGATAGGAAACCGAAAAACCATTTGTGAAAATTTTCTTCAAAGGTACGATACAAAATCAATGTCGCATCAAATTGTTACTGGCTTTAAAAAATTTATTTATTTACAGAATCCTAAACGGAAAAATCATGGGTTAATCCAGCACAACCGTCAACTTCGGCTTCAAATCCAGATCGATTCGACAGAAAGATAATGCTGTGTGTCTGGCGGGACCAGAAAGGTAGGATGTAGCATGAGCTTTCTAAAACCTGGTAAAACCGTTAATACGGATCTACATCAATGATCAATTTGGACCATGCATTGATCGAAAAATGACCAGAAATGGCTACGAGACATGTCAAGGTAATTCAGCAACATGACAATGCTTCTGCACCCAAACCAAAACTAGTATAGAATACAATCAAACATTAGGCTGGGAGCTGCTATCCCAGTTTGTTTTCATTAATGGGACAGATATTGGCTGGGAAGCATTTCGATTCCTGCAAGGTTGTCGCAAATTGGGTGACTAATTTGGTTTGCTTCAGAAGACGTACAGTTTTATTGGGGTGGAATACATAAGTTACCTGAAAAATGAAAATAATGTGTAGCCTGAAATGGCCAATACATTGAATTAAATGTTTTCTCCTTTCCCTTTAAAAGTTGGGGGGAAAAAGCTCACTTCATACCGGTAAATCTGGTACAACATTGTTACGTTTTTACCTTCTTACGTTTGAAATATGAGTTCGTTGATTGCAAACAAATTAAAAATAAATTGAAGTTTAGTTTCAATTAAATTCTTCATTGTTCGCACTATTTTTGTGTGCCACTGTTTATAACTTGACGTATACAACAATAATTGCGTGTTCGCTATTCTACTTTGCTCACAACGGAGATCTTCAAACCACGACTGTTCTCTTCACACGCAACGCGTCTTCACACAAGACTGATTAAATTCTTACTACTGGTTGCCTGCTTTGTCTTGCCTTTTTATATGCCCACGTAAACAGTCTGACGAACATTCTTGAAGTAGAATGTTCGTGTTTTCGCTTTTTCGAGAACTCTATCGCGACTTCATTGTTGTTTGTGTATTTTGTTCACATTGCTTGTTGTTGCGTTCGCTTACTTGTCAATCCCCTTTTCTTTTTTTTGTTGGTTTATTTGCTACAAGTTCGTTGTATTTGTTTGTGTAGCTTGTGTTTATCGTTTTAATGTTAAACGATTTTACACTGTTTCCATTTTCGTAGCAATATGATTATATTTAAATTTTTTAATTTTATTTAAAAACAAAGATAAAATAAATCGAATTAAAGCTTCACAGTATCAACCAGAATCAAAATTTTTACATTATAGTTTAAAAACTTCCTTTGAAATTACAAATAGTAAAACAACAACACTTGATAGAGGCAAACATTGCTTAAAATGAAAAAATAAATGAAAATATTGCACACAGAAGAGAAAGGGGCAACTAAAAGAAATGTGAACCTTTCGTTAATAAATTTGAATTTCATGAAAAAATATTAGTTATCAACAGAGAAACAACAGCAATAAATTTAAATAAAATACATTCGATTCGCAGCCAATTAAAGCAAAATTAATTACAGGCATTCATATGAAAATAATTTCCACAAATGGCATAAATTTCTCTGTTAAACAATCAAACGCATAGAGACAGAAGTTTGCGTTACTATTTTAATAAGTATCTAATTAAGCAGAAAGCGAAATTAATCAAGTTAAAGAGTTTTTCATTTTCTCTCAATTAATTAAACGCTTGAATAAATATTTAATTTTTTTGTGCTTTCATTGGTATTAAAAAATTCTTACATCTGTAGCATCCGTATAAATAAACCATAGCTGGTATTGTCATATGATTGTTTGCACGAAAAAGTATAACAAAAGGATACCACCAGTTTTGGGTTTTTATTATTAAAGGACCATTTATACTACAACAAATCAACTCTGTAACACAATATTTAACATAAGAAGAGATTTAAACTGTTAAACTTAAACGACTCTCTTTAAAATTCTATGTTTTCTAACATGTTTTCTAACATGTTCATTGGTTTTTCGCCGTATATTTAATACTCTCTTAAATTCTAAATCCAATACTCTTTAACATTATTTCATCCAAGAAGATTAAACACCTGTTGGTGGCCAAATGCAAGAAATCGAATGAATTTTAACTTCTGAATATTTTAAATAATCAATGTGACTTTACTTGGATCATTTTTAATTGAGATGTCTGACCTGGGGTTTAAACTGCGGCCTCACGCCTAATAAGTCAACACAATACCTACCAGGCTACGGTCGGTTTAAATTTTAACCATCGGTTATTTAGAATCTGGCAATACCTATGTCATTCTATTCTGTCACAAAATTCAGGATATTAACTCCACTGAACGTAATGAACGATTTTACTAAAAAAAATCATCTCGGATGAAGTTCACTTTCATCGGTCATGAGCAAAATTGCCGTATTTGGGGCTCAGAAAACCCACACGCGATCTCACGAAGCCAATGCACCCATTACGAGTGACTGTTTGGTGCGACTTGTAGATCGGAGGCACCATTGGCCCATATTTCTTTGAGGACGACCATTATGTGTCAATGGAGACACATATCGCACTATGATAACCGGCTTTTCATGTTATTGATGTGAACGATGTTTGATTTCAACAGGATGGTGCAACTTGCCACACATCTCGTACCACATCCGATTCATTGCGTCAAATGTTTGACGGCCGTTTAATTAGCCGAAATGGTGATGTCAATTGACTGCCAAGAAGCTCCGATTTGACACCGTTGTACTATTTTTTGTGGGGCGCCTTAAAAAAAAAAAAAGTATTATGCCGACAAACCAGAAACAATTGAGTGATTGAAGACCAACATTCATGACACCGAGATACGACCCCATACACTCGAAAAAGTGTACGAAAATTGGTCCGATCAAATAAGGTACTGTGTACTGTTCTAACCGGAACAATTGTACTTCTATATATAAAATGTATATTTTGAAAAATTTCAAACCGTTTTTGTTTTATTGTATTTTTAAATTTAAACCTTTAAATGGTCCACCTTTTGCATACATAATTGGCATGAAACAAAGAATACAATATTTCGCATTCACGTTGTCAAAATTTTATTGTTCTGCGCAACTACGTCACAGTAGCAAATAAACAAAAACACAATCACACGAACACATGTCTTTAATATGGGGAAATTTTGTTTACATTTATATTTTAATGAAAATGTTGTTATTTTTGTATTATAACTAATACAAAATTGTTTATTATTTATTATTAAACCCTTTTTACTAAATTTGGTAGATTTTTTAACAACTTTACTTTAAAATATTTGCATTTATATAATTTTTAAGCAGTTTGTTAACAACATTGATTTAAGTTCCAATAATTATAATGAAACACAAACTCAAATGTTAATGTGTATATTTATTTTATAAAAATACTATTTTTTTAGATATTTCTTTAAAATATATTAAACAATTTTGTTCTTCATTTTTAATTACCAGTAAGAGATTTCCAGATGCTTCGAGGTCAGGGTTATCGTCTACCTCAACATTTGCTGCATCTGATAATACTCCATTATTGCGCTCAAGTAAATATGATCTTAAACGATATTTAAACTCCTGCTGATCAGGATGGTCACGCAGACTACCTTTAGCGCGGATAACTCCGAAAAAGTTTTCTAATACGTCTTGATTAAGACGATATGTAAGAACATATTTGAGAGCATATCACTCCTTTAAATCAGCATATTGACCTTTCAAAGCGTTATTTGATTGTAAAATACCTGTAAATATATGCGTTTTATGATAATCTGTTACCTCAATTCTAAAACCTTTACCTTTTTGGAATGGCAACAAACTTCGTCTTCCTATAGCCCTCATGTTCATCATTAATGCCGACATTTCATCAAGAATTTTATATAAATATATATTGACAATTAAAAATAAATATATTATTCATTTTTAATTACTTACCCATTTCATATTGGAGATTATTGGCAAAATCTTCTGTTTTAAAATGGTCCATACAAACAAAAGAAGTGTCTGGATTAAACTTTCTCCGGCCGCAGAAGCGTTAAATTTTTTGGAAAACGGAAAAAACTACATTCAGAAGCTTTTCCGTCATTGCTTTTATTGCAATTTACAACAGCGCACTTCATTTTTATTAATTTTTGATTTAAATTTTAAATGCTTTTAATTGAAATACACAAAATTTTCTGCTACAGTGATGTCACACGAAAAC
Source organism: Sarcophaga caerulescens (assembly GCA_927399465.1). Taxonomy (NCBI): domain Eukaryota; kingdom Metazoa; phylum Arthropoda; class Insecta; order Diptera; family Sarcophagidae; genus Sarcophaga; species Sarcophaga caerulescens. The sequence goes on from OV656867.1 coordinate 48,898,026, forward strand.
AGCTGATCAACAAACAAATCTAACGGACATGCGCAATGCATTATCTATATTTCTTTGTTTCATGCATAATTGGTTATTACAACACTTCAGTCAGGACCTAGCTTCCCACACCGCTTATGTTGTGTCTACTCAAAACGATAGATTTTTGTTAAACTTTTCATGGCAATGTCTAACCTGCCAATATCTGCATATTGGCCGTTTTAAATTGTGCCAAATTCGCCATTCATCCTTCTATTGGATCTTTCATTGAAGACTTCCTATCTATAAGTTTAAATAAATTCGTTCGAAAGATGTCATTATGAATGGAATACTCTAATTTACTTACAACGCATCATCTCATACATAAGCCATGTTGTGTGTAATCATTTTGAGTTCTTCTATAGTTTGTGTAACTTAAGAAAACCCAACAAAAAATATTCAAATGGAGACAAATCGCATGCCTCACATTACCTCCATGTAAGATCACAATGACTTCAAATTGTCTGTGCAGTGCTATTGAAACCACATGTAGTTGGTGTCCAGATCATCCAATTCAGGATAAAAAGTCCATAGTGCTTACCGTTGACAGTGATAGCTTAGCCAATGTCGTTCTCAAAGAAATTTGGACGGATGACATCGCCAACAGTGACTTTTCAGGATACATTGAACAGTTTTGAATCTCATGTGGATTGCAGTTTTAAATTCTCTTAAGGATTACCTTGAAATATTTTCAATGTTGTTGTACTCGATAATGTGGGTTCTTTCAACAGGACTTCCGAATTTTGCCATAGCTATGTTGGTAGTTTATTAGTTATTATTTATTCAGTGTGTTTTGATAAATCACCAACAATAATCACAGACAATGACGTGTATTCGCTGAATGAGCGATGAGGCCCATTTCTGGATGAATGGATACATAAACAAGGAAAATCGCAACAGATCTAAGATCACTGTTTGGTGTAGATTGCGTCCATAGATTTCATTGAGAACGTCGTTGGTCAGGCCCTCAGTAAAATTCAGCCGATGTTATGTAAAATTGTTTACATTTCGCATGATCTCCACCTCGAAAAACTATATCAGTCATTTAAACGACTCCCTACACAAGTAGGGAGTATATTGGCTGCCTGATGACTGTATATGTACTATTCTCATCAGGTTTTTTTTTTCAGTACTATTCTTGAGAGTATATGGCTTCCACAAAGCATTTCTGTCTTGTTTCTGTTTCTTTAACCTAAGCAGGTGATTGGTCTGCTCTGTAGCAAGTCCTAGGATAATTGGAGTGACAACTACCGTTGCCTAAGAAAGACCCTCTCTGCGTATTTGGTATAGTGGTGGGATTCTTGCTGATTTTTAATCCCCACTTCTTTCACATTATAACTAGAGGGAGGAAAACAAACACATCCTTGATTTCGGGTTAATAGGCCGTCACTGCCAACTTCAGGTGCTATATTTAAAATTGGCAACAGTTAAGACGTTAGCAAGATTGTTGATTATTTCCACCGCTCAACTAAGACTCGTATAAGAATTGTGTTGTTCTCCATCATAAGTTTGCATATGAAAAATAAGAAATCTTCTTAGAGAATTGTTTTAAAGTTTTAAAATATTTTGTCGTTTAAGTTCACTTTGACTTGGTTTCTAAAGCTTATGTTTTCATGATGTTTGTATCAGATAATTAAATTAAATCTTAAAAACCTTGATTATTGGTCACTAAATCTAATTTGTTTAAAAGTTACTTCCAATTAGTTGCAACAATTATTAGGTTTCTGTAGTCATTAAAGAGAGCAAAAATGAATTGAATTTATTTAACCTGTTTAAACACGGCTTTAGGATAAACAAAAAGCATTTAATTGAATTGATTTAAAAAACAAATTCAAATAATTGTTGAATTTGTTAAATAAATTTCAAGTGCAAACAATAGGGTTATTCACACCGGCCTTGTTAATTCGTTAGTCGTTATTCGATAGTTTTTTACGTGTATTTTGTTTTTGTAAAATTAACAAATTATCGAACTGCCGAGTAACAAAGTACCAGTCTGGCAAGCTTGGTAATTTTCTTGTTACTCGGTAACAAAAAACAACAGCTGTGTTTATTTGTGTTTATATTCTCATTATTGCAAAAGTAAGTAATTTTTCTATTTTTTATTTATTTTTTTTCTTTTAATATGCCGAAGCAGTGTTCAATCCTAACTCGGTATCTGCTATGCTGCTTGTTGAATTGCTTTCTTTTAGCTGGTTCAAATTGTTGAGAGTTGCTTCTGTAAGGCGTTATAATGATGTTACTGAGGGGGTATGCTGAATCTCCGGCAACCCATTCCTGTCCGGAAAAGAATCTTGGCTGATGTTTGTAAAGCGAACAATTTTTAAATATTTTTGCATCGTGAGTAGAGCCACTGTAGCCAACGACAACATCGCGAATTTTGCGCTTGTAGTCGCAAACCATTTGAGCTTTAATTGCATAAACATGATTTCTGGAAAAGAACGCCTCAGGATTTTTTATTGGCGCTTCTGCGAGCTTTATTTCAGTGCCATCCACGTAACCTACGCAGAATGGTAGCTCGTTGAATGTTTCCCGCACTATTTCAGAGCGCTCAGTGGGATCCGGCCAATATATATATAAATGAAGTTGCTTTAAAAATGCCTTGAATACTCTGCGAGTAATTTTAGTCAACGTTCCTCCGTCACCAATCCCAAAAGTTGACGCAATTTTTCGGATGGAGGCACTTTCTCCAGAGGAGCCTAATCGGTAGAGAACAACAGCTAACTGTATATCGACGGGTAATTGCTTGCCACTACATTTCGCAAAAACGTCGTCGTTTTGTATAAGGGACAATAAGTGAGCAAATTGAGTTCGGTCCACACGTAGCATTTGACGGAACCGATTATCATCCATTGTAGTTAAAATATCGTCGCACCACTGAATAGATTTTGGAATAATATTTTTTACACCTCTTCGACATGTAAGTACAATGAGCAAGTCATCATATAGCTCGTCAATGGTATCCTCCACCAAATCTTCATCATCACTAAATACGTCTTAAAATAATTATAAAATTAGTTCCATGTCTTTCTGATTACCTATTTTAAATATACCAGTAATAAATTTTATTTCCTCCAAAGAATTTTCAATTAAATTTTTTACTATTTTTGTTTTTGCACTTTCTCGAGGCATTTTTGCTTTTTAATAAATTTAAATCATCTGTTTTGTAGCAAAAGTTACCGCACTACTGAGATAGAACAAAAAGTGTGTTCACAGTAAAGTGTTTTAACAAATTACCAACTAACAAATTACCGGATTAACAGATTTGGTGTGAATACCCCTAATGTATTTAGTGACCAGGAAAACGTTCAATTTTTTTTTGGTTTTAGGCAAAACATTGGAAATAAAAACAATAATAATAGGAAGATTTTTATCATATTAGTCTATACTTTTTATTATCATCTTAATCTTCCACAAAATATCTTCAAGCTACATCTGTCAAATTAGTTGTCATTTATTCAGCCTGTTCTGCCAAATCACTATGGATGACCATAGAAAACGACGTGCGCTCGCTGAATGGGTTCTAGAGCAGTTGACCAACGACTCTAATTCTCATCAAAAAATTATCTTCAACGATTAGGACCATTTCTGGAAGATTGAGTGCATAAATAAACAAAATTGTCGAATTTGTGGACGATACTAATCGACATGAGATCCAAGAACGTTCAATGCATTCCTAAAAAGTCACTGTTTAGTGTGGATTTTGGAATGGCGAAGTTATCGGTCTATATTTCTTTGAGACCGAATTCAACGGCGAGCAATGTACATAGGTTGATAATATACACGTTCTTTTTGCTCTGAATTAAATAATGTGGACACCAACGACATATGTTTCCAATAGGTGCCAACGTCGTTCTCAACGAAAAGTGGACAGATAACTCCGTCAGTCTAAAATTCATATCAAATAGTGAGTTCTTTGAAATGTATTGGACCTTATAGTGAAACGGATAAAAAGGAAAGTAGAATTCCAAGCAATCAGGACAATAGGTAAATTATAAAGGAGATTGATAGAGGGCTTTCAAAAGAGAGATATCGACATCGATACCTACAGCTTCGAAGAAGGTGTGGAAAAGGAAGTCTAGACCATTTGCTCAATGGCTAGCAATTTGGACGTTACGACGATACTTACTAGATTAGAAAAGTTAAAAGAGTTCATTAAGGAAAATAAAAAAGCTAGCTTGAATGAAAGAGTAGACAATAATAATTAGGAGGAGTCAATCGCAGAGTGGGTAAATAAGGAAGTTTAAAGCTTTATAAAGTAAGCCGAAGGCAACGCAAAGGTTGCTGAAGACATTGAAAACGAAATTGAAGGCGTTGCAAAGGATATTGAAAGTGTTGGATAGAAACCTAAAGACATTCAGCCCAATCATGAATAAAAATTCCTCATGAAATGTCTCTCTTTTCCCTTCTCTCTTATAGGCCATTTACACTACAGCGAAATCTAGTACTTATGAGATTTCGAGCCAAATCTAGTTGATTTTAACTAGATTTCCCATACAAAACAAAATCTACTTATTTAGTAGATTTCGGCAAAATCTAGATTTTGAATCTAGTAAAAATAGAAATGCAACTATGTGTTTTGCCAAATAGTACTTAAAAATACAACGCAGCACAGGAAAAAAAATGACAGTTCAATTTAAATTCATTCTGCTAAAGGGTCCGCCAAATAACTCTTTTTTTTGAAAATGCTTTAAAAAAAAACTACTGAATATTTTCTCAAATTTCTTTTTTATTTGAAAGTACAATCCTTCCGGTTAATAATGGAAAATAAACGATTATGCGTTTTCGCTTCGCTAAGTGGGCCTGCGATCGAAAATCATCTTTTCAGATGAAGCTCATTTTGATCTTGGCGGGTATGTAAACAAGCAAAATTGTCGCATTTGGGGCACAGAAAACCCGCACGCATACATTGAAAAGCCGACGCACCCAAAACGATTCACTGTTTGGTGCGGATTTTGGTCCAGAGGCATAATTGGGCCACCTTGGAGCTGCGATTTGACACCGTTGGACAATTATTTGTGGGGTGCCGTCAAGGATAAGTGTTACGCCGACAAGCCAGAGACAATTGGCGCTTTAAAGGACAATATTCGTGAAGCCATTGGTGAAATACAGCTGCACACAATCGATAATGTGCTTAAAAATTGGACCGATCGTGTAGGCTACTGCATGGCCAGCTGAGGCAGCCATTTGAATGAAATTATTTTCCATTATTAACCGGAAGGATTGTTCTTTTAAATAAAAAAAAGAAATTTGAGAAAATATTCAGTAGTTTTTTTTAAAACATTTTCAAAAAAAAAGTTATTTGGCGGACCCTTTATTTAGCAATAGTATGTAGTAATACATTTACATTATTTTTTAAATCTTATATTCTACAAATGCTGACGTTTTTTTTGCATCAACATTATTTCTGATTGGATCTTATTTGGTCTTGATGAAAACGATACTAAATGTCCTATATTTTTCATTTTTGTTTGGGATTAAACTAAATTTGGAAATATTATTTTCTTTTAAATTTCAGTCAGCTGTTTTTGTTATTAAAATGAAATCTTGCTACTGTCAAATAAATCCAGTGTAAACGATCTAGATTTTGAGCAAGATTTGAAATCTAATCTACTAGATTTCGCTGTAGTGTAAATGGGCTATTATTATGAATAAAAATTCCGCGTGAAATTTTTCCTTTTTCTCTGTTTTAATCCCATTATTATCAACCGTGTGAAGGGAGAAATATTAAAAAGGGAAAAAAGGTAGGTATTCTCAATGTATTTTAGTTTGTATTTTCCCCAAAAAAAATTCACTTATAAAACACAAGGGAGTTTGATTAAAAATGTAAGTATATTTTTCTAAAACTAAATTTAAATAAATAAAAAATATTTAAATGTTCCTGTAGGTCTAAAACAACTAATAAAACTCAAGTTCAACATTTGGTTACATTAATGGAAGTCAATCTGTAAGCACTTTGCTCAAAATCGACTGGCCTAAAGACACATTGAAGTCTTTACCTACACCAGTCTGGTACACACCTTCTGCGAAAAAACCTAAGCTCCCACTTAGCTTTACAAAATTGCTTCAAATTGCTTTTTTGTTGGTTGACTGTGAGTTGGTAAAATTTCTAGTAAATACCGAAAGGCCGGTTTATTTACTCTGTACTACTTTTGAAAACTGTTGCAAGATAAAATTTAAACCAAACACTTTCATTTTTATTTATTTACTTACAAAAACAGCGGCAACTCAAGAAGATTAGATTCATTCCTTAATTGGCTTCTGGAAATACGTTGGCTGTTTTGTTGTTGCTTCTCTAAACTACCAATTTCCTCCACAAGGATACACATGATGGCACTATTCATTGTTATTTAATTGTATTATATTAAACTCTTATGTATTTTTTCAAATTGTATTAATTTTATTTAACTTTAATTTTACTTTATTTTCACAAATTGTCAAAAAATTTAATAGCAATAAAGAAACACAGCTGACTTAAAAATTCGATATTGCCACATTTTCAAACTTTTACTCCCGCGGAATTTGTAATTATAGGATTTCTTTCTAGAGAAAAACGTTTTCCGTGAGAAAGAAATTCCTTGAGAATATTCATGATTGGGCTGATTATTATGAAAGAAATAGAAAGCGTATTAGAGAAAGCTGAAAGAGTTGCAAACGAACATGAAGATGTTCCAACCGAAGTTAAAGGCGTCATACAGAGGGTGACAAAACTCGAAGCAGACGTAATTTTAGAGAATTTCCACATTTGTTTGCGGACTATAAAATAAAAGTAAGTGAGAGTAAATAAAATTGACATATAGAAGTTTTTCAAAAATCTGTCGTTTGGAATCGACTTTAAACTATAGGTGTTGCCACTCATGTATAAAATTAACACACACAACATAAGTGGTATAAGGAGCCAGGTTGTAGTCCTGACTGAACGATTGCAATGGCCATTTATGTATGTTTGTTTATATATGTATGTAATCGATAATGTATTTTGGTGGTTTCACGCTGCCATCCATCCACACTCTATACATTGTATCTATGTTGATTGAAAACAATACAAAATATTTTTGAATTTCAATTTTTTTACATTAACAGTAAAAAAAAAAACCAGGTGAAAATAAAATAATTTTATACAATCAATCAACTTAAAAAAATACACAAAAATTGGATTTTTTTTGTGGAACATTCCATTCAACAAAAATAAAAAAAAATCTTTTATTTTTTATATCAACGATTCAATTATTTTGTGAAAGTGATACAATTTGTCTCTCGCAAAAAAAAAACATGCAATTCCAGTTGGAGTTAAAAAAAAACAGTCTATTTACAGCAGTTCATAGTCTGATATCACAGATTTTTTTGGTGTGACTTTTATTCGAAGCAAAAAAATCAGATTTTGTTAACTTTTTCGCTTTTCTTCGAAAATATTTAAAATAAATACGTTTTAAAAATGTTATAAAAATACATGGGACTTTTTAAAAAAGATGCCCACTTACAAAAAGTTTTTTAATAGACTCACTTTGCGATGTACCAGTAAATATAAAATATTCTCGTTGTAAAAAATAGAAAATGAATGGAACCAGCTGTGATGTTTCACTTAAAAAAAATTTTTTTTGTGCCTTTTTAAGGGTAAAAAAAATGAATGAATGAGTGGAAAATTAAACTGTACAAAGAAGTCTTAAAAAAAATTGTAAAAAAACTTTTTTTTATTAAAATAACACCAAAGTTAAAATCAAATGATATCCTTCATTTAATAGACGATATTTAAATTTTTAGAAAAAAATAATAGAAATTGAAAATTTACGGGTTAAAAAATGTAATAGTTTGTCAAGAAATAACCCCCATTGTGATGGTCCGTTAGCGGTGATTTTGAACCACCTCGAACTCCCGATAAAACTCAAATCTTCAAACGTTCTCTCACCTAAATACCGATGACGTCTGTTCTGAAGTGCAAGGCATTCGCATGAAAGATGTTGTACAGATTCCGTTTCCTTTACATCATGGCAGCTTCTGCAGTAATCCTTATGGGGTGAAACTGCCATTAGCTCAGCGTCCCTTTAGAATTTGTGCCAGAGTACGGACCGTTCTCTTGTCAAACTCAAGTAGTTCCCTGGTTCTCCCGATATCCACTGTTGGATAGAACTGTTTTAAAATTCGGCAACCAGGATTGTCGGACCACCCATAGATTGTTGAATTCCATGATGCTTTTTCCAATTTAGAAAAGTAGTGTTGTAGAGACGCATATATCTTCTCTATTATGTCGTCTTCAGACATCTCCGATCCCTTCAGTGCCAGTTATTCCGCCTTTTCGTTTCTCTCTAAAAAAAATAAGTAAATTTCGATCGTATTTTTAGTACTTTTTCGTTTGGATTAGCTAGTAAATTCTATTTGAAAGACAAAGTGGCACTGGGGCCATCTAATGTACGTCATAATTTAATAGCCATTCCGTTGATGGAACATTACCCAAAAGAAACCAACCCGACTTTAGCAAGTTTTTATTTTGAAACGTTCAGTCAAAAACGATAAAAACCTGTTAATGGCAAATTCCTTACTCTTCTGAAGGTCTACTACATACATACATCCATAATTTGATATTGCATCCCTTCAGTTAGGATTACAACCTAACTTCTCACACTATACATGTTGAGTATGTTAATTTCATGCATGAGTGGCACGACATAAGTGTCCTACAGACAACAACATTAAGCCTATTTGTAAAACGATTGAAGAAAACCTAGTCTAATTGAAAAAATCCTATCACCTAAGCCCTATAATGTATTGGAGATTACAAGTTCTGTACTGGATTTGACCAGTTCATCAGCAATGCAATTTCTTATGGTATGCCAATGTAAGTGTTAACTTGAAATGATAAAAAAATTTTCCTGAGAGCTCATCGACAACTACCAACATGTAAATTTTTTTAGGCTCTAAAATCACGCTTACATCTATAGTAGATAGCAAGATATTCAACGATTATCTGGAGATAATCCTCGGAAATAAACTTCAATTAGTCTTAATGGTCTTCTAACAGGAACAGAGCACATTTGTCGTCCTTTTTACCTTCTCTACAAACATAAAACTACAGCGTTCTCCAGGTAATTTCCGAGACTGTCTTTCACTTCATGTGTCAGTGCCTTGCTTTTATCATAAAGAGACGGAGATTTATATAAAGATTGCTGCAATAGCAAGATTTATTTAGGACTCGTGTTAGTTTTCTCTAGGGAATGTTTAATCCACGGATTGAATTAATTGAGATATCACAATGAGTGTAAATGCTAGCCTAAGAGGCGCCTCTTTCTTTAAAAGCGATCCCCATACCTTATCTAAACTAAACTAGTCTTGATGTCTAGTTGATGCGCAGATTATATGCGCATACTATATGTGCAGTGCCATGTCTAGAGAAATTGTTTATTGTATTGATACACATTCCTGGATACTATTGCCGTAATTATGATTTGACTATTAGTGAAGATATCACTAGCCCCGATAATACATACCTTTAAAGCACATACCGCCGCTTGGCAAACTGAATTATTAACCGGTAACAGGGAGCATAGTTTCCTTTGTGTTACTTCAATGTAAAAACTTCCGTAGATTCTCCATTTCTAGAGCCATTTGTAGCTACTAGCCCCCAGAGTAATCTGTGCAATGAATGTGTTTGATCAAGAAACGACAGATTTATGAGATATTTTTCATGACAATTTTATTTACTCACAGAGTTTTTGCCAGAAATCTGGTGACAGGAAGTTGACGAAGAAATATTTTTCTTTTTAATTTCGTTTTGCTGAAAATGTCTGTCTGTGGGTTTTGAACCATGGACTTACGTCTAATAAGCCAACACTATTACTAGGCAATGGCGACTACAGTTCGCATTGTTTAGATATTCTTGCGAATAATTCCACGTTAAACGAGTATCCGTACTCTATTAATACCGTTTGTGGCTCTAGTTCTTTCATTCTTTCATACTCTGGGGACGATAGGCCATAAGTAAGATGGCTCATATCGAACCCAAACTTTGAATATTTTTGCTATAAATTAATCATTTCATATTAGCAACACAATGTATTATGAATTATATCATGAAGGCATCAAACTATAAAATGAGAATTTTCATTTTCATTGTGAAATTTAATGTCTACGAGCATAAATAAAAGATTTGACCCTTTTTGCTTAACCAAATGAAATCAATTTTATACATCAAATAAAATCATTTTTCCCTTTAGACCGTGACCTATTTAATAAACTAAAATAAATAGAAGACATTTGTTGCCTAAGACAACTACAATCGAAAGATTTCAACAGCAGCACGAAATTAAGACCACTTTATAAGCATCATAAAACTGTTACAACACTTGGACTCGACACAAAAATTGTTTTTTTTTTTCTATAAAATTAAGCCGTTTTAGTGGCATGTTGAAGGTTCTATAAAATGCTAAATTGCCAAGAAATGCTGTCTTTTTTTTTCGTTTTCGTTTTATTTGTAGAAATATGTTTTATATCAACAAAAAAGGGGGAAAAAGAAAACATTTTGTGTCTGCTTTGCAACCTTTTTTTTTTTGTTTTATTTGGAGAACAACAGCATTTTCGGTTGATGAAAGGCAAAATAATTTTTCATTTTTTTTTTTTTTTGTTATTTAATTTGGTAGACGGCGGATACAGAGTCACCAGGGGCAACAACATATTTTTTTATCTTTTTCGTTTTTTTCTCTTGTATATTTTAATAGATAAGGTGCATGATTTTTATTCTTGCAGATATTTGCAACAAACAGAAATCACTTTGAAGTGGAATAAAATATTAGAATTTAAAGAAAAAAAAACAAAAGATTTGTACGTATGTATTTAAGAGCATTGGGGGAATAAAATCTAAAAACTTAACTGAAATTAGAAACTTATTTTGTTAAAAATTAATTTTTCTGTAATTTTTTTAATAACCGACTTCGATTCAAAATGATTGAAAACCCTCTTTATGGCAAAAAAAGCAGTCAGAGTATAAATAACAATAACAGACTTACACGGGCAAAGCAATTCAGTTGAAAAATAGTGACATATCGGCTTTGGTGCAGCTAAACACTGAACTGCGACCTGAACACGCCTTACTTTTCAAGAACACTAATGCTTTATTTGAGCGCACAGTTTTCAACATATGCAGTTTAGTGTTAATATACAACGCGTTAGAATAACTACATATGTACATATGTAATTGATCATTAAAACCCTTCAGTCAGGATTACGATCTAGCTTCTAGCACCATTCATGTTGTGTGTGTTAAATTGATCCATAAGTGACCGGACCTATAGTCTATAGTCGATTCCGAACGACAGATTTTTGAGAAAATTTTGCAATGACAATTTTATTCACTCTCAGAGTTTTGAACAGAAATCTGATGATTTTTCGTTGGAGATATCTGACCTGTGGTTTAAATCCTGGCCTTACGTCTAATAATCCAACACACTACCTACTAGACTATGGCGACTGTTAGGACAACTGTCAGCATTAATTGGGCGGCCTGTATTCATATGTCTTTTCACTAATTGATACACAATAATCCTTGATTAACCTCACGTTCTTGACCGGACAACTTTCCAAAGTAAATCATTCCTTTGAGGAGATAAAATTATTTAGTATGACACAGTCACCATGCCTTTATTCGGCGCTTGGCTGGCTTAGACTAAATATGTGCACACGTTCGGGATGTAAGCTACCGCCAAAATGACTGGCAACTTTTTTGCCAAACATCGTCTATAGCAACAGTTTTACTCTTGATTTTTCGATCCCTTCGCGTAGTTGGGTTATCAAAGCCAAGAAATATTTTTATAATAACAGTGCCTTCAAAGGCAGTGTAGCGTACAAAAGGATTTTCAAACATGCATCGAACTTTGCACATTTTCTCGATCTCGAACATTTTCGCTTCGAATACAAAGGACTGTAGTCCAGCCTTTGCTATGAAACCTCAATCTCAACACTCTAGTGAAAGTCATCAAATGAATATGCCATTGTCAATGATGTGGTAGTAGCGACTACAGGCAAAGCTCGGAAATTATTTTCGTAAATTCTGGAAAGATTACTAACGAAATGTGGACTGGTAGTTATTTCGACCATAACTGAGTGAGTCCTATTCACACCGGAGTAGCTCTCACTCTACGTGATAGCGCCAAACACATTGTAATCATATGGGACAGTAAACTAAACTATAACATGACTACACAATTAACGAATTACGAAAGCCCCCAACTGCTCATTATTTTTGTAAGAGAGCAATAGGCCTAAATTGGGGTATTGACCTCAAAGACGTATACTAGCCATACGATTTTGTAATTAAACGAACTCTATCTACAGGGCCGTAGCCGCCGTAGCCTAGAAAGCTGTGTGTTGGCTTATTAGACGTGAGGTCACAGTTCAAACGCCAGGTCAGTCATCTCCAGCAAAACGAAATATGAAAAAAATATTTCTTCGGCGATTTCCTTGCAGCGGATTTCTGACAAAAACTGTGAGAGTAAAAATAAAATTGCCACGAAAAGTTTCTCACAAATCTGTATATCTCGCTCCTTATGGCCAGGATTAATACATACAGCAATTTTTATTATTTACCCTTCCTGACTGAAGGGTTGTAGTGACCAATTAAGTAAGTATTATACTTTGCCATAATTTGATGATTCGCTTTAGAGTTTGGAGAGTTTTATAAGGATGTCCGGGATTATGATAACAGCTACATAATCTACGGTATTATTTAATATCCTCAACTGGCTACCACCAGACAAATTGCCTATACAAGTGGTTGTAAACGCGACAATGAGACAGAGTGTCACACATTATAGAAATGTAGAAACTAGAGATGAGCGATATTTTCAAACCTGTGATTTAATCACGGTGATTGATAATTCACTGGTAACTACAGTGATTGAAATTGCCAAATAACAGGTACTAATAATGTCGTTCTTTCAAAATTGTTACATACTCAAATTTATTTCATTTTGTTTTGATTATTTACTTTTGTCTTTTATACATGAACTTTCTGTGAAACTTAATTGTCAAACTTCATATAAAAAAAAAATTACATTAAATATAATAACATTGATGACACCACCAGTGTTGCAACGAAAAAAAAATATTGTAACCAACATTTGTTCTAATCTCAACGACATTGGCGGATTGTGGGCCAACATCTCCCACTCCTTGCGCAATACTGCGGAAACAGTCCTTGGTTTCGAGCGCCCACCCCAACGAAATCAATGGTACGATGAGGAGTGTCGCGAGGCAGCTGCAGCGAAAAACGCCGCATACAGAAAAACGTTGCAGTCGGCCGCTATGCGAGCCATCGTCGAAAATTACAGAGAGAGGAGAAGGAATGAGAGACGCCTTTTCAGACGCAAGAAGAGGGAGCAGGAAAGGCGTGAGCGTGAGGAAGTCGAGATGTACAGATGTAGGAATGACGCTCGAAAATTCTATCAAAAGGTTAAGCGTCTGACCGAGGGGTATAAGCCCGGAGCGTCTTCCTGCAAGGATGAGAATGGAAACCTGGTTACAGATCCGCAGGGGGTGCGGGTGCTGAGGTTGTGGAGGAAACACTTCTCTACTCTGCTGCAAGGCGATGACGACATCAATACCGCCTCTAGAGATGATGTTCCGAACCCGATCGATGATGACGGCGTGGAGATCCCGCCACCTAGCCATGATGAGGTTAAAGTCGCAATTATGCGTCTTAAAAACAATAAAGCAGCAGGTCCTGATGGCCTCCCCGCTGAATTGTTTAAGACCGGATGTAATGAGTTGGTAGGGCGCATGCACCAGCTCATCTACAAAATATGGCTAGAGGAAAGTATACCCAACGATTGGAACCTCAGTGTCCTCTGTCCTGTCCTGAAAAAGGGAGAGCCTACGATATGCGCCAACTATAGGGGTATAAGCCTTCTCCCTATCGCATATAAGGTTCTTACAGGCGTATTGTGTGAACGACTGAAGCCACTCGTCAAAACACTGATTGGACCTTATCAGTGCGGCTTCAGACCTGACAAGTCCACCATCGACCAGATCTTCACACTACGCCAAATCCTGGAAAAGACCCACGAAAATCAAGTCGACACCCACCATCTTTTTGTCGACTATAAGGCTGCTTTCGATAGCCCCATAAGGGATCATGTTTTTGCCGCAATGTCTGAGCTCGGTATACCTGCGAAGCTGATAAGGCTATGCAGAATGACGTTGAGCAATTCCTGCAGCTCCGTCAAGGTAGGAATGGACCTCTCCGAACCTTTTGATACCGTGCGAGGTTTCAGACAAGGCGATCCCTTATCATGCGACCTCTTCAACTTCGTCATGGAGAGTGTTCTGCGGAAGGCGGGAGTGCATCGCAATGGCACTATTTTTCAAAAAAGTGTCCAGTTGCTTGCCTACGCTGACGACATCGACATCATAGGGCGTACCAAGCGAGATGTCACTGCTGCCTTTAGTGCTAATGAACGCGAGTCTAAGAAGATGGGTCTGGCAGTAAATGAGGGCAAAACAAAGTATATGTTATCGACATGTAGAGACGTGCGGCGTATTGATTCTCAAATTACGGCCGATAACTATACTTTTGATACAGTCAAGGAATTCATTTATCTTGGCTCCGCCGTTACCACCGAAAATGATGTCAGTCTGGAGATCAAGCGCAGGATTACTCTTGCCAACATGTGCTACTATGGTCTCAATAGGCAATTGAGTAGCAGAGACCTCTCTCGTAAGACGAAACTAATACTCTACAAGACGCTCATCCTACCCGTGCTTCTTTATGGCGCAGAAGCATGGACCCTATTAAGAACTGATGCAGCTGCCTTGAGAGTGTTCGAGAGAAAAGTCCTACGTAAGATCTTCGGTCCAGTGCGAGTTGGCGATGATTTCCGCATCCGATTCAACAGTGAGCTGTATGAGCTCCTCAACGACATAGACGTTGTACAGCGTATTAACATCCAGCGGCTGCGCTGGCTCGGCCATGTCGTTCGAATGGAGGAGGATGCTCCGGCGAGACGGGTATTTGATGCGGGGATCTGCGGAAGTCGGCGAAGAGGACGACCTTGTATCCGTTGGAAGGACCAAATCGAGGAAGCCCTGTCATCGATTGGTGTGACCAACTGGCGTAGGCGCGCTAAAAGCAGAGGCGCCTGGAAGGATGTGTTGCGGCAGGCCGAAATCCGTTAATCGGGTTGTTATGGCCAATTAAGTAAGTAAGTAAGTAACCAACATTTGTGAAAAAAATCACCAAATAAGAAAAAATATAACCAAAACTAAATTCGCAAAATTTTTTATTTTATTTTTTTCAAATTTACATTACAATTAATACAACAGAGTAAGAAAAGAAACAAAAAATAACAAAATAAAATTTTAGTCTTACTAATTAATACATTTCTACAAACAAAACAAGAGCTCTTTTTATAAGAAAAATAAATAACCATACATACATACATAATTGGTTATTAGAACCCTTCAGTCAGGATTATTGACCTAGTTTCTCACACCACTTATTATACATAAGTGGCGGGACCTACAGTTTAAAGTCGACTCCGAACGACAGATTTTTTGAGAAACTTTTCATGGCAATTTTATTTACTCTCAGAGTTTTTGACAGAAATCTGCTGAGAGGAAATCGCCGAAGAAATACTTTTTGTATTTTGTTTTGATGTCTGGCCTGGGGCTCGAACCCTGGCTTTACGTCTAATAAGCCAACACACTACCTACTAGACTACGGCGACTTCAAAATAAATAACCAAAACCGGAAAAATCTACACATCTACACATTGAACAAAAAAATAACCAATTTTGGTTAGAAATAACCAAAAACGGCAACACTGGACACCACTTTGATTTTGTTTAGTAGTCTTTTCGTAGTATGTATCTAGTTGTCTCTTTCTTACGACTTAATAAAATACGTTATTGTCATTATTGTATTATTGGAATACTGTGATCACAATCACTGTTTTAAAGAACAGTGATTAACAAATCACGTTCACTGAGAACAACGTTCTTCAAAAATCACTGGATCACTCATCTCTAGTAGAAACTATCTTCATACGAAAATCTTGGGTATAGTTGGCCTGAATATATTTGGAACCGTTTTTACGTCCTGGTTTTATAACGTAGATATCGCCAAGCTTCTTTATGATGATAGTGATGCTTTATGCTAACAAGAAAAAGAAATGTTTTCTTAATTTTCTTTAATATTTAAGATTTTTCTATCAAACATCAAACTAAACGTCATAAATATTTTAGAGAGATTTAAAGCATTTGTTGAATGTCGTTTTGTGCTGCACGGTTTGTTGGTTAAATACAAACAGAGGGACAGACAAATAGGCAGACAGTTAGTCTAATACTGACTGATATCTACCATAAAATGGTAGAATTTTATAGAAACTGAATGCTGACAACAATAATATCAAGAAACAAAAGTTTTAATTGTTATTTTTTTTCTTCTTTCATTGTTATTTCATAGGCTTTGTTTTTATTATGGTACACGTTGTTGTTGTTGTTTCCAAGTATCTAGTGTCTGTATTATGGGTTTTCCTTTAGCTGTATGGGGTTGTAAGGGTATCAAGTTTTTATTTTCGTTGTTTTCTGTATTCAATTTACATTTTCCTGGTGGCAGCCTCAACTGCTACAGCTACTCTGCTTCTGGTTATTTTAAAACAATGGCTTTGGATTTATTTGCATGAGTTTTAAACAAAAAGTATTTGTTGGTTTGTTTTTTTGTTTGTCTTTTATCCAAATAAATTGTCAAGGAAAAGTTTGTAAAGACAAATATTTTTATAAAAAAAATAATAACAGTTGTGTTTCGTGTGAAAGGTATTGAACTTTTAACATCTCAACACGTGAGAATAAGAATGAGTTGATTATTAAACTCACAACGCAACGCATTAAAAAGTTCAAGCTGTAGAGCATTTCCATCTTGTACATAAAACTAACCCTTATGTGTACTGTTATAAAGTGAGCGTCAAGATACAAATGTCTCCATAAGAAACATTCATAAAAACGAGCCTTAATTTTTCCTGTGTTGGTGATGACATCTTTCAAACATATACGCCACTCGGGTTGTAGGTGTTAATTTTAT
The DNA here is from genome assembly GCA_927399465.1 of Sarcophaga caerulescens. Taxonomy (NCBI): domain Eukaryota; kingdom Metazoa; phylum Arthropoda; class Insecta; order Diptera; family Sarcophagidae; genus Sarcophaga; species Sarcophaga caerulescens. The sequence continues at coordinate 48,915,103 of OV656867.1, forward strand.
ACATGAGTGGCGGGACCGACAGATTTTTGAGAAAATTTTTCATGGCAATTTTATTTTATTTTCAGAGTTTTTGCAGAAATCTGCTGATAGGAAGACGCCGAAGAAATATTTTCTTTATATTTCTTTTTGCTGGAGATGTCCGACCTGGGGGTTTGAACCGAGGCCTCATGTCTAATTAGCTGCCTACCTACCTAATAGACTACAGCGACTTCTCGGTGTAGTATCCTCTGCAAAACGTTGAAATCTCGAGCTTACCGAAGTTAGGCAATAATATAAAAAGTGTTCCATCGTTTCTATATACTCTTCGCATGCCCTGTATTCATTATTATTTACCACGCCTATGCGGTTCAGAAATACGTGTAAGGCGAAGTTGTTTTATAAAAGTGAATCTAAATCGCATATACGGACATATACATACATAATTGGTCATTACAATCCTTTAGTCAGGATTACGACCTAGTTTCTCACACCACTGATGATGTGTGTGTTAATGTTATACATGAGTGGTGGGACTTACAGTTTAAAGTCGATTCGAATGACAGATATTTGAGAAACTTTCCATGGCAATTTTATTTACTTTCAGAGTTTTTTGCCAGAAATCTGCTAAGAGGAAATCACCGAAGAAATATTTTTTTTATATTTTCGTTTTCATGTCTGACCTGGAGTTTGAACCGTGGCCTTACGTCTAATAAGCCAACACACTACTTACTAGACTACAGCGACTTGGAAAACCGAAACACCTCTTGTAAAATTTTGCTTCAAAGAAACGATAGAAAATCAGTGTTGCATTGAATTGCAATTGGCGGTTAAAGATGGATTTATTTTCAGTATCCTAAACCGAAATAATTATGGGTAAGCGTGGGAATTTCATTAACTTCGGCTGCTAAACCAGATCGATCCGTTAGGAAGACAATGCTGTGTGTCCTCAAGCCTCTAACGGATCACTATTAATCATCCATTAAAGTTAACGTTTTGGTGTGATTTACAAGCTGGTCACATCATCAGATTCTATTTATTTTGAAATGTGCAAAAAGCTGGCGTTAAGGTCAATGATGAGTGTTTTGGTTCCAAAACGACGGCGAAATTTGCCATACAGTTGGCATAAAAATTTTAAATGGTGACAACTTTCTGTGCACTGTCTTTCTCGTTCGTGGCAGTTAACGCCTCTGGATTACTTTGTTATGGGGCAATATTATGTCATTGATTTACGTATTCAGACCACCATTAATGCCATACGGCCTGATTTATTTGAAAAATTAAACAAAATTTGTCCTGATCAAATGGATCATGTAACTCGTATGCTAAAAATCGTATTCAAAAAGTAAATGGCATGAATTTATCTTCCGATTATAACAAAAGAATTCCATTTCAAAAATAAATCTGCATCGTGTTATCATTTTAATTGCTATTGAACAAGCTGCACGTATGATTGAAATCAGAAACCTGCCTTTTTCTAGCTTGATCATATGTGTGGACAGTCAAGCAGCAATCAAACCACTGGGATTCCAAATCAAAGGGCGTCAGGAGTTGCATACACTTTCTACAACGTATACATCAACACAACAGCCGCCTCTACTGGGTTCCGGACCACTGTGGCATAGAAGGGAACGAAAAGACTAAGAACAAGCTGCACGTATGATTGAAACCAGAAACCTACCTTTTTCAAGCTTGATCATATGTGTGGACAGTCAAGCAGCAATCAAAGCGCTGGGATTCTCCCTCGTCAAATCAAAGGACGTCAGGAGTTGCATACACTTTCTACAACGTATACATCAACACAACACCCGCCTCTACTGAGTTCCGGGCCACTGTGGCATGGAGGGAGACGAAAATGCAGACGAACTGGTACAGAAGGGATCGGAGATGTCTGAATAAGAGACGATAGAGAGGATATATGCATCCCTACAAGAATACATTTTAAAATTGGAAAAAGCAGCATGGAATTCATAAAACCATAGGTGGTCCATCATACCGGAATAACGAAATTCAAAACTGTTGTGTACGTCAGTGGACTGCAGGAAAACCAGGGAACTACTTGAGTTTGAGAAGAGAACGGTTCGCACTCTAATAGGAATTCTAACGGGACATAACAATAATTCATAACTTTGTTTTAAAGTCAAAAGAAAATTGAATGTAAAGTTTTAATAATTTATTGTTTATTTCAACATCAAAGCAATTGTAAATGGAGACTTTTAGCAAGTTTTGTTGATTTTATTGATTGAAATCATTTCACTTTCATTCACCGTTTTTTTTTTTTTAACTTCAACTTTTCAAATTTGTTACCGCAATTTGACAACGAATATTGACGGACTTTGTGGATGAAAAACATGACGTTTTATTTGTTCCTCTGATTGATGAACTTTAAGGCTATTTTTGAAATGTTTCAGAAGAAAATGAAAGAAAATTTTCAGTTGAAATCCATTTTTTTTTTTCTTTTGTGTAAATAATTATTTAAAAAGGATAATAACACTATGCGACAAAATAAAAGAAATTAAATACACCCGGCTAATGACACAGTGTAGGTTGTGAGTTTTGTTGAGTAGATCTCAAAAATATTTTTTTTATATTTCTCGAACCCTTCAAACTTGTTTTATTTGACAAAAACTGTTTTTTATGACTTTACGCACAAATTTCTAAATTACTCAAACATTTCTGACCCGATTTGCAAAATTTAAATCTTGAGAAGGGGAGAGATGGACCCTTAAAACGATATACATATATCTATTATTTGACTTAATATGCTATGAGTTTTGATGAGGTAAACTTGAAAAATGCGAATTTTTTTCATATTTTTTCAAGTTTGTCCGTTCATAGTAGCAAACTTTACTTAAAAAATATGAAATAAGTGATGACATTCTGAAAGTGCATCATCTTGTGAAGAGATTGGCATTTAGTTTGATAAAATAGGATAAAAGTTACTGTAGTTATTACATAAATAGTATAACAGTTGTGTTATATTTTTTATATATGTCATCTCATCAAATGAACTTTTAGTTCAAAAATTTTTAAAATTTTTGATGGATTTTGATTGTTTATCACAAAACGTGTCAATTTCACCTCTGAGCGGCCACCAGATGTTGGCCAATGTTTGCGCAAAGAGAAATAATAATATTTGCAAAAAACACAAATATTAGCCGATTTCTGGAAGTCGTGCAAACGTGAAATTGACACATTTTGTGATAAATAATCAAGATCCATCAAAAATTCGGAAAATTTTTGAATTAAAAGTTCATTTGATGAGATGACATATGTAAAAAATATCACTCGACTGTTAGACTCTTTAAATAATAACTACTGTAATCTTTGTCCGATTTGATCAAGTGATAACTCAATCTCTTCACAAGAGAACAGACTTTAAGAATATTATCACTTATCCTATATTTTTTTATTAAAGTTTGCTACTATGAATGGACAATCATGAAAAAATATGAAAAAAATTCGAATTTTCCAAGTTTACCTGATCAAATCTCATAGCATATTAAGACGCATAATAGATATGTGAATATCGTTTTAAAGATCCATCTCTCCGCTTTCCAACAAGATTTAAATTTTGAAAATCGGATCAGAAATGTTTGAGTAATTCAGAAATTTATGCGTAAAGTCATAAAAAAACAATTTCCGTCAAATAACACAAGTTTGGAGGGTTCGAGAAATATAAAAAAGGTATTTTTGAGTTCTACTCAACTAACTGAACAACGTGGACTATGTAGATACTCGGGTGTATTTTCACTGTCGCACCGTGTAATTATTCAATTAATTGAATAAAATGTAAAGCAAAATAAATTACAATATTTAGTACAGTAGATCCTTAATAACAGTAAGCAGCTATTAAAAATATAAAATTGATTGATTGATAATTTTATATTTTTAATAGAATTTAAAAAAATTTAATTTTTTTTTTAACCAAAACGATAACGATGCTACAATGTAGCATTGCTACATGCAAGGGGTTTATTTAAGTAAACTTATTTATAACTGTACATTAGGTTGGCAGGTAACGTAAGCCCCCTTTTCATGATCCATTAGTGGTAGTTCTGAACCACCCCGAGCTCCGAATGAAATCCGACAGATCCTTCAGTGGCACATTCGCCACCATGCCCAGATCTTCAAACGTTCTGTCACCCAAAACCCGATGACGCATGTTCTGAAGTGCAGGGCATTCCCATAAAAGATGCTGTACAGATTCCGTTTGCTCCACAGATTGGCAGCTTCTGCAATAATCCTGACGAGGCAAACCGAGCTTGTCAGCGAAACTAACAATAGCGCAGAGTCCCGTCAGAACTCCTGGTAGAATGCAGAACGTTCTCTAGTCGGACTCAAGCAGTTCCCTGGTGCTCCTGTGTGTCCACTGCTGGACACAACACTTTTGAAGTTCAGCAACCATTTATGTTGGACCACCCATGGAAAACTATTCTTTGTAGCCGCCGTAGTCTTGTAGGTAGTGTGTTGGCTTATTAGGCATAAGGCCATGTTTCAAACCCCAGGTCAGACATCTCCAACAGAACGAAATATGAAAAAATATTCCTTCGGTGACTTCCTCTCAGCAGTTTTCTTGCAAATACTCTGAACAACATGACGCTACCTGCCGCACAGCGTATGCAACAATCGATTTATGATATCAAGATTGTATTCGGTGATCAAGATCATGCGACTTAACACCGTGCGATTTGGTTCAACACTACCATGGATGCCATTTGATGCATGTTCTTTATTCCTTATTCTTAATCCATACATGTCTGTTTTACAATCCCTTCTTTAGTAAAGATACAACTTTTTAGTTTAAAATGAAAAAGTGCATCCTAACTGAGACACCTTTTACTAGCTTTATTCAGATTGAGATTCATGTGCAAAAATATTTAAAATTTTAAAAACTTTTTTTTTTTCATTGCCACATAATGCGGAAATATTGTGTGTGGGATATTATAAAATGAAAATAAGCTGTTTATCGCCAAAAGAGGGCGTTGCTATATAAAAAAAAAATTCTTTAAAATATCAATTCAATATACGCCCCCAAATTGTCTTGTTTGCTTAAACTGTATTTTAGTTCAGTATTCAAGTTAAATTCAAAGTGTTTAGAGCTAAAAAGAAAAAAAATAATTGAAAAACAAAAGAAGTGAGATGAATAAAGTATAAAATTGGAAAATAAAAAAGGATATCAATTTAAAAAAAAATACATCCTTTAAATAGAAGCATTGTGTCAAAATGTTTCATTTGAATTTTCTTATAATTTTTATTTTATTTTACACTCCATGGAAAACAAATGCTTTAGTAAACTCGTAAGTGGCAGCAGGAAAATATATTATTTTGTTTAAAAAGCAATAAAAAAAATGTTTCTTTTTTTTTTGTAGACCAAAAATTATTTCCAAGGATGGTCACTTAATTTTTGAATCTGGTTTAGATCGTAACATAACCTTCCTGCTGAAGGGAAAATCTCGTTTGAATATTAACGATGAATACGATGTCATTGATTTGTTGTTGCAAACGAAAAAGGGGCGTATAACAGATCCACTATCAACACAAACCGAATGGACGGAGGAAGAAGATGCCATTTTAAAACAGCTTATGGCAGATGTTACCTCAGTAAAGACACGAACATTTGGTCCCAATGGCTTAGAGTTTCGTTTTAGAGCACTGCAAAATAGTACCAGAAGTGCCAATCTGTTATTGAGACGATATAAAATACGCATGCAACGCGTTGAGACTAGAGTTCAATCGTTGTATGATGTCTTGGAAACGGATAATTGCAAAAGTAATCCCTGTCAAAATGCTGGCACTTGTATGAATCTATTTGGCACATATGCCTGTAAATGTCCATCGAATTTTGAGGTAAGTAAACGATACTCAAAGGAGTGATATGGTATAGCTATACACACCCATAGTAAAACCTATTAAATTAATGCTGAGATATGAAATGTCAAGGAGGAAAAAGTTTGTTATTAAATTAGCAGATATTTCATTATTGTCGTGTCATAGGGCCCACTATAAATTCAGAGTCAGTAAGCATAACTTATCGTTTGGTAGCTGATAAGCTCGAGGTGTTTCCTCCAATGAAGCATTAATATTGCACAGTAGTCTGTAAGTGTGTGCTGTCGTGATTCATTTAACTGATCGCATAATCTACATATTCAGTCAGAAATGCTACGCCTATTTCGTAAAAATGTCTTTTGAGTTTACTATTCTCAAAATATTCCTGGATAGTTTGATGCAAGATTTAAATCATCTCCCAGTAATTACACAGCAAAATTAAAGATTATCTCAACGGTGAGCAAGCCCTTCTTCTTTCAAACTTATTTCCCACTTATCGCTCTAAATTCTCACATGACTTGATTCATGAGCTGATTCAGCTTTCAGTTTGAATTAAACACTCAATGACATAAGTTTCCACTTAGAAAGTACCCACAAGCTTTACTTGAGTTATGAATATTCTGTTCTGGGTTAGAAACCCTTTGCTCTTTGATCCAACCATATACCTCGTAAGAAATTCAGTAGGTTCTAGACAAACTTTTTCACTTTTATTATTCAATTTCCATTGCAAAACACTTTCCAAAACTATGTAATCAGCAGCTACTACCCAGAAGACAGTTGAGAGGGGAACTGACAGGCAATGGACACATCAGGTTACGATCGTCTTTTATGAATCACGTGTGCGTGCCCTTTCCCATTACCCTAACTGTTTATATCGCTTTGGTCTTCGTTACCAGCTGCACAGAATTTTAATGCAACAGAGCCTCTACTACTATCGTGGAAGAGGTCCTCGTAGCCCTGTCTTTATCACACAATCCCACTCAATCTAATTTGTTTGCTTGTTTAACCTACCCATCTATAAATGGCCCGATCATAATTCTGTAATTCCGACATCTTTAAGTTGCAAGAAAAGTTTCGTAAATGTGTTTCCACTATGAATAATTCTTCTAAGGAATGCCATCTTTTGTGAGGAGTGGCATTTTTTTTGCGATACCAGAAGAGCCCTTAGTTGCAATCGTTCAGTTGCACTGATGACGATCTGCTCGAAGTTTGATATGTGTACGACAAATGTGAGCAACTGCTTCTTTGTCCTTTATTAAGGGGCTTTTGAACACCCTACATTTCGGTTTTCAATCCTACGACTTTTTCCGCTTACAGACAAGCCGGCTTTTCACATTCCTTTAAGGTTAGATTCTCACAAAAATGTTGCAAAATATTTTCTTCTTCTTCTATTATTTGCTCCACGAAATTGTTTGGTGTTAGAGATGCAATTCTTAGTTCCATACCATCTCGCCCGTTTTGCTGAAATAAAAATGTTCTGCCTACTCAACAGTATAGCCCTCTAACTCATAAATACTGTATAGTGAACTATATACTCATATACATACATATATGTATGAAGTCGCCGTAGTTTAGTAGGTAGTGTGTTGGCTTATTAGACGTAAAACCCGGGTTAGCATCCCAGGTTAGGCATCAAAACGATATATGAAAAAAATATTTCTTGGGCGATACTCTCAGCAGATATCTGGCAAAAAACTCTGAGAGTAAATAAACCTTGTAGCGTAGCATATTTATTTATATTTGAAACCATATTTTACATTATACCGATTACCATTAAATTGTACGTCACTAGCATGTGTGACTTTCTTAGGATACAACACTGTCATTAGTTAAATACAACACTGCATAGACAGTACTATTTCGTTGAATTTGAAACTGAATTTCAAATAGCAGCGCTTGCTGTGATTAATATGAGGAAAAGCCCATATTGAAAAGGGTATAAAAGCAGTGCAATCCACGGAATCAGTTTTTTCTATTCGTTAGCTCTTTTGAGTGTTCGCTCTTTCTAGTTCAGTTCTCTGTAATGAACTAGGTGGTTCTTTTGATTCAATAGTTCAGTACTTGATGTAAACAATGCATATATACGTTTTAAGGAATTAATGTATTCCATGTAAATTTATACCAACTTACTGAACAAAATAAGAACATATTTATAAAGGTATTTTTCATTTTAAATAAATTGTATTTTTCATGTTTATTAATTCATTTATTAGCTTGAAGCACTTTTTAATCAAAATTACTAACCTAATAATAACAAAAAAAAAAGTTATTTAAATATATACACAGATTTACAAGGATATTAGAAAAAATAAAAAAAAAAATAAGATTTACGTGCTATTAGTTCTAATGTATAAAATTTGAATTATATTCAAGAAATTGAAAAGCAAAAAAATTTAATTTAATACAACGAGAACAAGAGAGTCATGAACTACGGAGCTAAAAGAATCTCATTACTTAGCCAGCTCTCTTAGTTCAGTCGTATGAATAGTTCAATCGAACTAGTTCGTTCGTGAACTACACAACTCTAGTTCAATTGAACTAATTCGTTCGCGAACTACACAACTCTAGAGTGGTCGCACAACCAATTGCAAGTGCATTATAAGCTTCGTGGCAGCGATGGTTGCCGTTGCTTATTTTGTAGATGCAATTGGTTGACAAATCCTAGGTAGATGTTGGTCGCGATGGTGGCCGCAAATTCTTAGAATTTTTGTGATTCTTTGCTTTACGTTTCTTTTTCTATTGTTGCAGAACTTGTTGTAAGTATTGTAAATAAAAGGAAACGTTATAACCTGCCATGAAAAAGTTTCTCAAAAATCTGTCGTTCGGAGTCGACGTTAAACTGTAGGTCCCGCCACTCACGTATAAAATTAACAACGCACAAAACATAAGTGGTGTGAGAAGCTAGGCCGTAATCCTGACTGAAGGGTTGTAATGGTCAATTATGTATATATGTATGTATGAACTACATATATTCACTTTGTGTAAATAATTCTTAAGTACTCATAACCTGAGACCAGCTGAGTTATGCAAAAATGCTTGCCTCGATGTTTTATTTTTATCCATTAGTTTTCTCCGTCAACGTTAAACTGTAGGTCCCGCCACTCACGTATAAAATTAACAACGCACAAAACATAAGTGGTGTGAGAAGCTAGGCCGTAATCCTGACTGAAGGGTTGTAATGGTCAATTATGTATATATGTATGTATGAACTACATATATTCACTTTGTGTAAATAATTCTTAAGTACTCATAACCTGAGACCAGCTGAGTTATGCAAAAATGCTTGCCTCGATGTTTTATTTTTATCCATTAGTTTTCTCCGTCAACCACTTAATCTCCTCATAACAAACTAATGCGGCAAAAACTCTGTTTCTCCAAAACTGTTATTCGAAGTCAACTTTTAACTGTAAATCCCGCAACTCATGGAGAAAATTAACACACACAACATGGGTGATGTGAGAAGTTAGGTCGTAATCCCCTGTAAACTTTTAGCCAATTAAACCTGGACGGTTACTCTTCGTCGAATCGACGAAGCTCATTTACACTTTATCATATAACTCTTTTATGGTTGACCAGATTTCCCTCTTTTTTTCAACAACGTTATTTGATAATAAGTCAGTCAGTAAACAAAAAAAAATTTTTTTTTTGATCGTCGATTCGACGAAGAGTAACCTTACTGTACACAAATGACCATCCAGGATTAAAAAAATGGGTGGCCCGGGTACGTTTACTCACTAAAAGCTTTCGTAATCAATCAACATTGTTTATAAAAAGAGCGAAATTTGGTCAAACATAAAAGAATTATATGATAAAGAGTAAATGAGCTTCGTCGATTCGACGATTCGACGAACAGTAACTAATTAGGGTGAAAGTGTTCGTCGATTCAACGAAAAGTAACCTTAATGTACAAAATAGAAGAGTAACCGTCTAGGGTTAAGTTAATTTTAAGTAAATGAATGGAATTTAACTGTCCGTTGTACTTTTCCTCAAATATATTGATCCAAACTTCCACCTGAAGGTCTATCAGGAACATTCCTGATATGATTTGTACAATCGTCGCTCACTTTGTACTCCGATTTTTGTCGCCTCTGTCGTATTTATATCTCGTATCCATAGAGAAGGAACCTTTTATACGTTGTCATTAACAATTTCCCTCTCTTTGTTATTGGCCGACCATCGATCGTGACCTACAGGGCCTACCCATCTTCAATAATATATCGCATGTTCTTTCCGTTGAGTAGTGCATCCGGCTGGAAAAAGCGAGTCTAGTAATCAAGCGTATTCCGAGTTAATTTACGGTATTACAACATCGTTAATACACACATAACATACATAATTGGTCAATACAACCCTTCAATCAAGCTAGCTTCTCACACCACTTATGTTGTGTGTGTTAATTTTATACATGAGTGGCGGGACCTACAGTTTAAAGTCGATTCTGAACGACAGATTTTTGAGAAGATCTTCATGGCAATTTTATTTACTCTCAGAGTTTTTGCCAGAAATCTGCTGAGATTCAGTCGCCGAAGAAATATTTTTTTCATAATTTCCTTTTTGATGTCTGACCTTGGGTTTGAACCGTGGCCTTACGTCTAATAAGCCGACACACTACCTACTTGACTACGGCGACTATCAACATCGTTAATGCTCTTGCTAAACGCATTATGGACATGCTGCCTAATTATTATCAAAAGCTCGACTCCAGTCTCATCTTTAAGCGTTGTGGTTCCGGCTTATATTACAGCTGCAATACAAATTTGCGTAGTCGACTAGGAAAACTACTTCTGGCATATAGTTTTTCAAAATACCTTCATATCTGTCGTTTCAGCAATCTGGGCCATCGTCGAATTCAATCTGAGTCTATCTCGTCCCCTGGCTAATGGCCTACGGTGCCAATTTATTAGCAGAAGCTCGGCTTCAGTCTCAGCTTTGAACGTATCATAGCTTGGATCAATCTATATTCTGAACCCTGTATTGTTCAGACTTATATTATAGCTGCAAAATTATATGCATAGTCGACTACGAAAACTCCTTCTGGCATTTTTATTTTCAAAATAAAATCATATCTGCCGCACCAGCATTGTGTCTGTCTGGTGCCCCGGCTAATATCTCGCGCATATTTGAAGTACCTGTCTCCAAGGTATGATCTTACTTCAGTGCCCGCAGTACATCTGACGTTTTTGATTTCGATGTAATTGTTATAATTCTATATATAATTGTTATAGTTCTCCTCTTACGTATACGAACTTTTGAATTCTGAGATTCAAAGTCTTTTTAGCAATTTCCTAACTGTGTTCAACATTCCTTAGGGTCTGTATGATGATAGAATTCTATAGCATTTTTTGCAGTTACTAGACTGAAACTGTAGCCTTTGAGGAATAGGCGATATTAAGTCGCTGTTATTGCTATATTAATATGAAGTTTTATTTAAAATTTCTGTATTTCTTTCAACCAGGGTCCCAACTGTGATAAAGACGTCAACGAATGTGCACTTTACGCTGGAACCGATTTAGGGTGTCAAAATGGCGCTCAATGTGTTAATCAATTTGGTTCATATAGTTGCATCTGCCAGCCTGGCTGGTTTGGTATACATTGCAATCAACGCAAAGGCGACTGTATGCAATCATCTCAATGGGAACTATGTGGTCATGGCACCTGCGTGAGTAGCAATGATACATTCGGTTATAAATGCATTTGTGATCAGGGTTGGAAAACAAATGGTCTGACACCGGCCTGTACCGTAGATGTGGATGAATGCCACGAAAGTCATACAGCTTGTACCACGCAATGTATAAATTTGCCGGGCTCATTTACTTGTGCACCCTGTCCGGCTGGTTTAACGGGTAACGGTATAAGTTGTCGTGATATAGATGAGTGTGCTAAACAAAATGGCGGTTGTAGTCTAAGTCCTAAAGTAACGTGTATTAATTCATATGTAAGTGAAAAGTACAAAATTTAAGAAAAAAAAAATAAAGACTCTTTTAAATTTTAAATTCAAGGGTTCTTATCACTGTGGTGAATGTCCTTTGGGTTGGTCGGGAGATGGACGTTCTTGTGTGCGCACTTCCAACACACAACCTGGTTCAAGTGATTCGTCATCCATAGGTGCTGTTACTACATGTGCCACCAACAATATTTGCCATCCACGCGCCACTTGCAAGGAAATTTCAAATACTGTGGCCTGTAGTTGCCCGCCTGGCATGGTGGGCTCTGGCATCGGCATCAACGGATGCATTACAGGCACCGCTAAGAATTGCATTAGTCTGCCCTGTTTGGTAAGACTCAAAAAGTATTTAAAAATATTGATTATGAATGCTTCTTATGTATTTTAGAATGGTGGCACTTGTTTGGATGATAATGATGGTGGTTTTACTTGTGTGTGTCCTTTGGGTTTTTCGCCTCCCACCTGTACGCCTGACCCAAGTCCATGCTCACCAAATCCCTGTCGCAATGGTGGCCATTGTCATTTGATTACTTCTGTAACCACTCATCAATTGATCTGTCAATGTCGACCCGGTTTTATGGGAGATAGGTGCGAGAAAAGTGTCAATGAATGTGGCGGCCTTTTGAAGGGCGAATCTGGTCGTTTACGCTATCCTACCGGAACTCAAACTACCTATTCGCATAATGTTCAGTGTGCCTGGGTTATTAAAACCAATGAATCTCTGGTTTTAAATGTTACTTTCAGTTCTTTTGTATTGGAGGATGCCACCGAGTGCCGTTTTGATTGGCTGCAAATCAATGATGGCCATAGTGCTGGTAACCAACTAATTGGCAGATTTTGTGGTCCCCATAAGCCTTTAGGTGGCAATATTATATCATCAACGAATCAATTGTATTTGTGGTTTAGATCGGATAATAGCACATCCAAAGAGGGTTTCGATTTGGAATGGACATCCATAGAGCCACAGTGTGGTGGCTTAGTTAATATTACAAGTCATGGCACCATATCTAGTCCCGGCTCACCCGGTAATTATCCTAAGAATCGTGATTGTACATGGAGACTTAAGGCTGCCAATGATAAACGTCTAAAGCTAACATTTTTCAGTTTACAAATAGAGAAACATGACAGCTGTAATTATGATTATTTGGAGGCAAGTATTTTAAGACGACAATAATATTCTTTAGTGCTGCTAAAGTTGACCTTGCTAGTCTTAAACCATCTCATCAGGAAACGATGTAATTTAAATAAACATTCCTTCATTTCTTTTTCAGATCATTGATGACATTTCGGGCGAAACGTTGGAAAAATTTTGTAATTCCTCAAATCCACAACCGATTTTATTACCCACCAATGAGGCCGTTATACACTTTCATTCCGATAATATTGGATCTGACACAGGATTTCAAATCTTCTATTCTATCGAAGAACGTGTACACAATTGTGGTGGCATTTATACGGCTAAAGAGGGTATCATACAATCGCCACACATAGAGAATGAAGTCCTATCGTGTGAATATGAAATACGCATGACAGCCAGCGAGTCAATAACAATTGATTTCCAAACGTTTAAAATGGCTGCACAGGACTGCATAGAGGTCTACGATGTAAATCCTTCATTTAATGAAAATATTTTACAGGCAAAATATTGTGGCGAATATGAGATTATGCCGGCATTTATACACTCGCAATTCAATAAAATTATATTGAAATTCTATGGCCATCCAGGAGCAGAATTTAAATTGAGTTATAAGGCGGGTAAGAGTACAAAAGAAAAAAAATAATAATTTTTAAACTGTACAACAAAACACAAATATTTTTATTTTTTCCTTGCAACAGACTGCTCCTACAGTTTTGAGTCGCCGGAAGGTATAATCCAAACACCCAATTATCCTCTGTTGAGTAATAAAGAGCGCTATTGTACTTTTAAAATTCTAACGGAACCCAATACAGTTATAACGGTACATTTTGAAGATTTCGATCTTAAGGACTCCAGCCTAGAGGATACCGATTGTGCTTACACCAAATTAACGGTAGTTTTCTATAGCTTTAGTAGGAATGTATACTTTACTGCATTCTTTTTTTTTTTTTTCTTTTCTTTTCCAATTTAGATAAACGATGACTTTAATAAGAATATTTTGGGCCCCTATTGTGGTGATACGGAGCCTGCCGTTGATTTAGTTTCGAAAACAAATATGCTGATATTGAATTTACAAACTGGCTTAACCACTTCGGGTCGAGGTTTTAAATTGTCATATAAGTCGGTGCCAATGGATAAAACCAATTGTGGTGGCATTTATACTAAGCCAGGCTATAGCATACGTTTACCAACGGATGAACAAGGCGAGTATATGCATAATATGAAATGCTATTGGATTATTATGGCACCCAAAAATAAACTGGTAATGATTGAATGGAAATCTTTCGACCTCGAAGAATCATCGGATTGCAGTTACGATTATGTAGAACTTTATGATAATTTGGCTGATGAAACCAGTCTGCCTTTAGAAAGGTGAGAAATCTTTAAACTCCTCTTTATCCTCTCTCTCTCTCTGTCTCTATAATGTAACGTTACCTGACATCAAATCCAATCCAATGGTTTCAGCATGACTGTAAAAAATCAGACTTAAGATCAGACAACCAATCTTTAGGACATCCCTTCTAGTTCTAAAAAATTCTTTAAAAATCTATTGAATTTTTTATTTAGAATCGAAAAATTCTCGTCTTTTTAAGGTCTAATAGAGTCCTTATTAAACAGTTTTAATAAATTTCGATTGCTCTTCTCGGTTCTGTAATCCTTTACTGATAATATCTTTGACGTTTTCAGATATTGCGATGCCCATCGTCCCCAGACATTTTTAACACATTCACGCATGTTGACTGTTAAATTCGTATCGGATGAATCGGATACGGAAAAAGGTTTTGAGTTCACCTATAAATTCATAGATGCCCTCGACCAATGTGGTGGCAATATACATTCATCAAATGGCAAAATCGTAACACCCAATTGGCCTCAAACTTATGCCGCGGATTTGGATTGTACGTGGATTATTAATACGCCACCAGGAACTCAAATGGAATTGAGAATTGAAATATTTGACGTGGAAGAATCAAAGAATTGTTCAAAAGATTTCCTAGAAATACGAAATGGTGGTTCGAACCATACCACCTTATTGGGATACTTTTGTGGCAATATTTCCGCTATACCACGCAATATACCCTCGTTCACTAACCAAATGTATTTACATTTCCATTCAGATAGTTTTGTTAGCAAACTCGGCTTCCAGATTCACTGGATTCTCTTATTAAATGGTTGTGGTGGCAATTTGGAGAGTCAGCAAGGTATTATCACATCACCCTACTATCCGGAACCATATCCCAACAAAGCAGAATGTGAGTGGCGTATACATGTGCCTAGTGGTTCAGCTATACATATAACAGTCGAAGACTTGGCATTAGAAAATTATGCGAGTTGCCGATACGACTCGTTGTCAATATATGATGGCACCACAGAAACGAAAACCCATTTGGCTTCTGTATGTGAACTGGGTATGGATGATAAGCCATTGGAATATGTCATCGATAACAATGAAGCGTTAATAAAATTGACCACGGACGACAGTAATCGCGAAAGAGGTTTTCTATTATCATTTAAGGCCAACTGTACGGTTACGTTGACTAAAAACCATGGCGTTATTGAAAGTCCTAACTATGGTAAGCCCTTTGATCTGAATATGGATGTCATCAATTGTACTTGGACTTTAAAAGCACCCAAAGGTAATCGCATACAAGCGGAGATTACCTACTACGATACGGTGGATAAGAAAGCCAAGCTGGATATACGCGATGGCAATAATAAAACCTATGATGTACAGGGTCAAGGCGATATTATCAACGCCACCAGTGATACCGTAGTAATAAGGCAAACTAGAAATGAATTGAACTTCCAATTGGAGTATGCCATGGTGGGTTGTATTGAGGTATTTCGCCATGATACAGGCGAATTCCAAACACCGAATTATCCCAAACCGTATGCTAAAAATATCGAGTGCCTGTGGGAAATATTCACTGAGCCAGGAAATGGTATTGAAGTAGAAGTTATTGATTTGGATTTGGAAGACTCTGTCAATTGCACTAAGGATGCTTTAACCATTTCGCCGCACTCTCACAGCAACAATGTTAAGGAGCGTCATTGTGGAAAACACAGTAACTTTGTATATACCTCGTCTAGCCATAAGTTATACGTAAGATTTCGTAGTGATGAAGAGGGTAATGGCAAAGGATTCACAGCTAAATACACTGTGAAAAAGTCCAGTAAGTTTTGTTTTTTTTTTTTCTCCCCCTAAACAAAATGTTTTACAATCGAGGTTTAATTTTTTCTTCTCCCCTCTTTGTTTAAGGTTGTGGTGGTACTTTAAGCAGTCGCAATGGTGTTATAACATCTCCCAATTATCCCAATAATTATCCGGAAAATTCTGATTGTGAATGGACGATAACTGTAACACCGCATCATGCTATTATCTTTACTTTGGACGAATTAGATTTGGAGGATTTCTATGACTGTCAGATGGACTATGTGGAAGCGTATGAGGAATTAGGTGACTCCGAACCCTTGCAGTTATTTAAGAAATGTGCCTCTCTGGATGCAGAAGCCAATAATACATGGCGCAGCTTAAGCAATAAAGTTACCGTACATTTTCACTCGGATGATTCAGTGCCTGCCAAAGGTTTTAAACTGAGTTACGTGGAGGATTGTGGTGAACGTATTGTTTTAGATGACATTAGTTATGCCAACATTGAGATAAGCAAGCATGCTGTAGTAAATCAAACTTGTGAATGGCAATTTATATCCAACGATCTTACCAAACATGTTGCCTTAAGCTTCAGTCATATACAAATGAATCCAGTTTACAATCAACTTTATCCAAACGAAGCAGACTGTTTAGCCAAGGGCGCCAAAGTCTATGATGGCTTAACACATAATTCACCTTTGAGAGCTCAATTTTGTAAAATCCATCCGCCAGATATAATCTCTAATGGGCATGCTTTGACTCTAAAGTTGCCTTTGGGTCTTATAGCCGAAGTTGAGGCGTACGCCTTGCTAATGGACAATTCCTGTGGCAATATGTACAGATCGCTCACGGGTCGCTTTGCCTCACCCAAATATCCCAACTCCTATCCAGTTAATATTGACTGCTCATACTATATTTATGGCAGCCATGGCAATAGAATTGGATTAACCTTCGAGACATTCGATTTGGAAGATTCCGATGATTGTAATAATGACTACGTGGAATTAAGAAACTCTGATGATATGGGCCCCTTGTTGGCTGTGTTTTGCGGCAATAAATTACCAGCTGCTATAGAGGGCCCCGAGAATTTGGTCATACATTTCCATAGTAATGACGATATAGTTGGAGATGGTTTCTCCATCAGTTACTATTACCGTAAGTATTTAATGTTTACACTGTGCTAGAATTTGACACTTTTTTTCTGTGACAAGCGGGGCACCTGGCGGGTTAACCTAATTCGGGTACGCTGAATCCACTGGTGCTAACCGTTTTTTAGGTTAGCTCTTGTTTTCGAAATATACCGTTATTTCGAAAATGAAGGGGGTTGCACAACATATATTCGCGTAACTCAAAAACGGTTTAGTTTATTGAATAAACTAAAAAACCGAAATTCCGCAATGAAATTTTCTTTAAGTATGGTTAAACTTAAAATATTAGCTTTTTCTAACTCTTTTGTTAAGAGAATGCTCTGTCTTTGAGACAATTTTAGGCGCCGTAGCATTATATCCAGACGATTTTGCGTGATTTCATTGTGGTTACATGGAATCGTGATGTATGACGGTTGATACATCGATGCAGCTGCTCCACAGGTTTCAACAGATTGAAGTATTGAGGGAATATCTTCTCTTGGTATTTGGCTATCCGGAACAGGAATTTCGTCAGAATGTGGCAGCGGAAATTGAGCATATATTGTTTCAGTGTAAGATATAGAACCACTTTTTCTTCTGTTCATGCCGGCTGTATGATTTATGCACGCATAACACTCATCTTCAACATGGAGTATGGGATCTCCATTTTTTTCCACTTATTTAAATGGTAAATGCACCTTGTACACACTATTGATGGTGACCAACTCTTGCCACATATGACACTTAAAGAAAAATATGTTTCATACAAGTTAATTGTTTCAGTAGTCATTTTACGGCGACTTGGCATATTTGTATATTTCCCACACACATAACAAAAGTAATTAAACTTGTTACACGCCTCCATCTTAGATATTTCAATATAACTGTAAAATATAACTGTGGGTTCTTCGATTAACACAAATTGTTTTAGTTTAATTCATTTATTAAATACTATAGGATGTTGTCGCTGTATGATATAAGTGACTGGCTCGAGTTCTCAACTTCAACTGACTGCATAGACGAAAGATCCGTCTATTTATACTCTTTAAGCTACTCGTTATTCGTATTTTATGGAAATTTCCACTCATTAAGCTGTTTCTGCTCTATACAATGGTCTGGTTTGACTCACATCCCACATAACTGTAAAAAAACCAAAGCCGGGACGATTTCTGTTTCTACCTGTTTCAGGCATAACAATAGAATACGTTACTTAAGTTTTTTACAAGACCAATTTGTGCGGTAATGTATGACTTTATTTTTTAATTATAATGCTAGGTACACACTACGCAACTCGTTTGTGCAATACGCTGTAAACACGACTACACACTATGCACCCAACATCAATGCAACCAGAAAATATCAAAATATTTAGATATTTTTGCCTGGTATTCTATTGTTATACCTGGAACAGATAGAAACAGAAATCGTCAACAACAAAAATAAATAAATAAAAATAAAAAGAAGCACAGCTGCGTTTTCCAATTTTTTATGCCTTTTTAAAAAACAAAATTTTCGAAATTTTGCTAAAAAAATATTTTTTTGGTCAAAAAAAAATTATGTTTCTACAACGACTGCGCATATTGGAAAAAGTTTAACCATACTTAAAGAAAATTTCATTGCGGAATTTCGGTTTTTTAGTTTATTCAATAAACAAAACCGTTTTTGAGTTACGCGAATATATGTTGTGCAACCTCCTCCATTTTGGAAATAACGGTATATTTCGAAAACAAGAGCTAACCTAAAAAAACGGTTAGCACCACTGGATTCAGCGTACCCGAATTAGGTTAACCCGCCAGGTTTATTATAATAAACTAAACCGTTTTTGAGTTACGCGAATATATGTTGTGCAACCTCCTCCATTTTCGAAATAACGGTATATTTCAAAAACAAGAGCTAACCTAAATTAACCCGCCAGGTTTATTATAATAAACTAAACCGATTTTGAATTACGCGAATGTATGTTGTGCAACCTCCTCCATTTTCAAAATAACGGTATACACTCAAACCTCGTTTTATGCGAATTTATTTTATGCGAATTCAAATTTATGCGACTTCAAAATTCTCAAATTTTTTCTTTGCAAAAACGATTTTAAGGAAATATTGAATGTTAAAATTCAAAAAAATGTGTTGTTCGCAACAAAGTTACTACTATCTTTAAATTTTTTCGGCATTTCCGGTTCTGATGTATGAAGTATTATTCAAATGCAATGGACGTGGAGTAATATTATATTTTTATTTTATTGAAAAATTATGTATTTTCTTCATTATTTGGAATTTTGTATTAGTTGTTGTTTATTTTCTATCTTTTTCCTTATTTTGTATGGTCTCAGCAAGGGATTCATTTTTTGTTGATTTTTTATATGCGATTTTGTTTGAATTTTAAGGGTTAAATTTGAATTTATGCGCTTTTTTATTTAAATCCCTATTAGTGGATTTTGTATGAAGCTAGTGTATCGTTTTATGCGAACTAGAATTATGCGATTTTTTGCGAAACGAATTAATCGCATAAAACGAGGTTTGAGTGTATTTCGAAAACAAGAGCTAACCTAAAAAACGGTTAGCACCACTGGATTCAGCGTACCCGAATTAGGTTAACCCGCCAGGTGCCCCGCTTGTCACTTTTTCCAACTAGCACAGTGTTATTATTCCACAAAAAAAATACGTTTCGCGTTTCCGATCTTTAAAGGGAAAGTTCCGTGGCAGGTTTCATTGTAATGGCATAACTTGACTAGCATCTGTGGATCACGAATTCCACATATTTTTGATATTCCCTAATTCGACCGCAATGTATAGAAGTTTCTTTGAGGCATTGGCTCAAAACCACCTCTTCACAACTGTCCCTTAACTTTCGTTACATGATGTTGCTCCAGATATTTAAATAACTTCGGCTCTAAATAACTAGCAATAGTCGCTTGACTATATTTTACAGATGTATTTCCCTTGCTGGTTACAGGAATGCTCACTTCTTACTTTTGGCAGTTGAATTTTAGTCTGAACAGTTCGTCAGTTAAACATTCGATTGTCGTTTGTATCAAACTGTAACTGTAGTACTCATAAGGCTAAAGTAATGACTGTACAAATTGCAACACAGTCTTTAGTCAAGATTACAACCTAGGTTCTCATGCCACTCACGTTGACGGTGTCGGTTTTAAACTATGGGTTCCCGTCTAATAAGAAAACACAGTACCAAAACTGCACACGCTTATATTTACCATAGATAGTGTGTGTGCACAACATCTACATACATACGTAATTGGTCATTACAGTCCTCTAGTCGGATTGATTTCGACCTAGCTTCTTACATCTCTTATGTTGTGCGTGTTATTTTTATACATGCATGGTGGGGTCTACAGTTTAAAGTCGACTGATTTCTTGAGAAACTTTGCATAACAGTTTTATTTACTCTCAGAGTTTTTGCCAGAAATCTGCTGAGAGGAAGTCGTCCCATAGAATTTTTTTTTTAGGTTTCGTTTTTTTGGAGAACACAACATTTAAGATTGTCTTATAATGCCGGGACTTTGGACGGTTCCAGGACACTTGAATACTATAATGAAGATAACAAAGCTGATGTACTTTCAAAAACTGGTTTAAAGGAAAATTCAAATGAATTCATACGCAAGTTGGGCATTCCTCTGCAGAGAGGAAAGCAAGTGGTCGCTCACAACTATTGCTCACTTACAAAGGGAAGATGGGTTAATGAACCCAGTTTTAAATACACCAGACAAACGTGTGATCCATGTGAATGTATATAGAACAAAATCAGTGTTAAACTTGAACAGAAGCCGTCTAAGTTACCTTACAACGATTACAATGGCATATTTGCGTCTGAGTACACATGCTCGGAGGCTAGGAATACCTAATAATGACTTCTACAGGAACTATAATTATTGTTTGGTTCTTGTATACTGACACGAAGAATCTTAGGCACTCAGAATTGCTATTGTAATGTCTGAGAGATGGTAGTCAGTAGATATACTTATACGACGGTTTAGATACCATCGGTATTACAACGGGACTTTATATGGCCCTAGTAAGCTGTATAAGCTAACCTAGTCTTGATAACTTTCTGCATCATTTTGAGTAAGACATTCCCATTTTTTTTCCTTTTTACAGGCATTGTCCATACAATTCCATAGAAAAATCAATCGTACACAGTTTTCCATGGTTGAAGAACAAAAAAACAACGTGTGCCAGATTTCTATCACCATTAGACATCTTATTCGATGGATAATTTCAAACCACTTGCATTAGATATTCAGACAAATTTTAATCTTCACTACTAAGTATATCAGTAGGTGTCTGTATTTTATTTTGTTTCCAAAATTATAATTACCTTGGATGCGATAATATTATTGATTGGAGTTGCCCTTACACTGTATGTATAGCCCGTCATTCATGAATAACATTAACGTTCAGAATATCGATGATGTTATTAATTCAGACTGTCTGGTATGATATAACGGATTCGGATATGTAAAAATCAAACAAAAACAGTTTAAAATTTTGCCAAATTTATTCTTTTATTGTGAAGTATAATTGTTCCAGTTATAAATGGAATATTATGCTCAATTGTCTCCGGTTTGTTGGAATAACACTTTTCTTTAATGGCCCCTCATAGAAAATAGTCCAACAGTGCCAAATCGCAGCTTCTTGGCGACTAATTCACATCACCATTTCGGCTAATTAAATGGCCATCACACGTTCGACACAATAAATCGATTGTGGCAAGTGGGCTCAATACCATGAAGAGCGGTATAAAAAAATCTGGTATCAGGGTACGATAGGTGTCTCCATTGCCCGTAATGGTAGCGCCGTCCTCATTTTCAAAGAAATATGGGCCAATGATGCCTCCACTCCACAAGCCGCACCAAACAGTCACTCGTAATAGACCACGTGTGGGTCCCATCGAGATGAAAATGGACTTCATTCGAAATGATGATTTTTTTGGCAAAATCAACGTCTTAGTGCAGTTTCTCGTTGGCCCATTTAGCGAAGCGAAAAAGAAACGGATGGTCATGCGGCTTCAACTCTTTAACCAGTTGATCTTTGAAAGGCGTCATACCGAAATCTTTATGCAAAATTCGACGTAAACTAATGCGTGACATGTTCAATTCTCGAGAACGATGACGAGTTGATGTTGATAGATTCTCACACACACTGTACGAGCGTATACCGGGTACTGTTGATCCTTCTCTGTGGTAGTGCAATTTCCGACCAATTTTGTCTTTATTTTGGAAATAAATTTCCTAAAGATCCCAACGTTGCTCAAGCTGAAATCGATTCAGTGGAAATAAAATTCAGAATTTTGTAAAAGAATAAAATGACACAAGTATTGCTAGATTCGAAATAACCGATCGTTCAAATTTAAACCAATATTATTATGAAGTGTGCTTATTTTTATTTTTTTTTTAAGAAATTTAATAAAACTACAATTAAATTTGCTTTTGTGATACATAAGCTGCAACTAAATGCAGTTACTTATCAGCAATTTTCTCATTTTACTTACTTTCTCATTAAATGTCTCGCATAGGTGTCCTTATTATTTTATGTATCACTGTTTGACCATAAATGTAAACAAGATTACAATTTTCTTTTGCAGTTAAACATAATGAAATTAATGGTACCCACGGTATTGTTGAGTCTCCTGCTTATCCTACTAAATTCCATAGTGATGACTTGTACAGTTGGCGTATAACGGTTGATAAGAATTATGTGGTCCTTTTAACCATTAAACATATAGTGGATAGCGATATACCCTACATTAAGGTAAAGTTAAACAATTCTCCTTCAATTAACTACAAAAGAAAAAAATGTTTTTCTTTAGATTTATGATGGCTATTCTGATATTGGTGTCCCCGTTGATTTTTCCAACACCCATATGGTGCGCTCGAATACCAACGTATTGTATTTCACTGCCTCTCGTGGACCCTTCAAGTTTAAATGGGAACAATTGTCTAAGGACGTGGTGCGTAGCAATCAAACCGCTGAAAGAATGTCTGAACTTTGTGGTCAACAAACTTTACGGATAAATAGCAGCATCGTCTTCAATTCGCCTGGCTTTCCTAATGGCTATGACAGTAACTTACATTGCTCATGGACTATTATGGCCAATAACCCAGCAATGCATGCAGAAATTATGTTCATAACAGTTGATATTGAAGAGTTCGAAGATTGTTTTGCCGATTATGTGAGAGTATCGCACGGTAATGGTCTACAAAACTGGCAGGAGTCCGCAAAGATCTGTAAAAAAACGTCCAGTCAAGTTTTACGTTATGAAGGTCGACCTTATTTAAAATTGGAATTCATTACCGATAATGGAATAAATAAAACCGGTTTTTCCTCACTGATAACAACAAAATGCGGTGCCGAGTTAACCGACCGTAGAGGTTTTGTAAATATAACCGAATTGAAAAGCGGTGTTGGAAGTTATCAACAGGATTGCATATGGACTATAAGAGTTAGACCCGGTCGTCGTATACGTCTTACGTTCCCCGATTTTTGGCTACGTGTGCCAAACTCAGAAGGCAATTGTAAAACTTATTTCTTAGTGCGCAATGGCATGGCTGAGGATTCGCCGTTCTTGGGCAAGGGAAAATATTGCGATAACGATATAACGGACATATTGGAAACTTCCTCGAATCGGGCATACATAAAATTTTCTAGAAACGGTTTTCCAATATTTAGGGCTTCCTTCCACTATGAGGAGATAAGCCAAGATTGTTCAAAGGAAATTATTTTAATGGATGACTTTATAGGGGATCGCATACAAACTATAACGACACCAAACTATCCCAATATACCGAATCCCCATTCGGAGTGCATATGGAAAATTATAGCGCCACTGCACAAGACTATAACGTTAGATTTCTTTGGTGACTATGATCTGATACCAGTTAACTCTGATTCTAAACAGTGTGAACTGGAATATGTTCAAGTGAATGATGGTGCTTCCGAAATAGCGCCACTTATAGGCAGATATTGCGGCACAACTAAACCCAATACTATACGTTCTACGAGCAATATTTTGCGAGTCACCTATTTCACCGATGTCTCTGAGCCTCATAAAGGTTTCCAGGCGAATGTAAGCATTAGTCGTTGTGGTGGTTTTTACTATGATTCCGAGGGCGTTATATCAGCCCCCTTAATACGTTTAAGACCGAATGAAAATAATTTGGAGTGTGTTTATACTTTGGAAATGCCCTTGGGTTCCACCATTAACATCAGCATAGATAAAATAAGCTTACCAGAACCCTATGATGAATACAATGCCGACTGCAAAAAAGAAACCCATTTGGAATTAGTGGAAATCGATGCCTTCTCTTCGGATGTAGAAAACATTACCGATAGTTTGTTTTTATGTGGCTCTGAAATAAATCGCTATGTCGTAGAGAGCAATAAAATGAGAATAATTTTGCGTATTAAGAACCGTTCCTATACACCTGACAGTTTTCAGATTAGCTACTCGTCCATTGGTGACAGATGCGGTGAGACCATTACGGCTTTAATAGGTATTTTACAGACCCCCAATTACCCGAAAGGCACAAGTTCACCTATACACTGTACATGGCATTTGGAGGTTCCTAAAGGACGACGTATTAAGATAGAATTTTTGGACTTTGATGTGGGCACGGGCATGGAGTCTAGCGGTAGAGTATATCGACGCTTAACCTTCAGCAATGATCGTAAGTTATCCTCTATCATTGAAAGAGTTACGGATACTATACCTTCGGCTATATACTCCAGTGATAATACCATGACTATAGATGCTCTAATGTTATCGTTTTATAAAAATCGTGGTTTTAAACTAAAATTTACGGCCACTGAAATGTCTGTACATTGCCACAATATGTCGTGGTTTTTCTATCATATTACAGCAGCCAAATATCGAACAACGACTTTTAAACGTGAGGATAATGACAAACCTACATATTGCTCTTATGATCTGAAGCCCACCTACAATCAGACTTTGTCCATACAGATAACAAAATATGAAACCTACAATACGACACAGCAGTGGTATATCTATGGCTGTCAATACTCTTCGGCAGTGCAATTCTATGCTGGAGATGAACGCATTGCGCCTTTGCTACTTTGCCGTAACGAAACCCAGCCCAGCGTTAGACTGCCCTATAGCACGAAACTAGTTATATCGGGCCATAAACGCAATGCTCTACGCGAACTGGATTTACAGCTGACATCCTACAATTGTGGCGGTATATGGCCTCTATCGTATTATGATAATTTTGTTATAACACAACCGGATATGAAAAATTATACTGACCGTTTAGAATGTGCGTGGGCTGTATGGGGTCACTCCGGTAGGGGTCTTACACCACCTACTTTTGCTGAAACCTATGAGGATTTTCAAGTAGATGTTAACCTCACCACGGACTTTAAGGGTAAATGTGAAGACGAATACCTGATTGTGTACAATGGACCGAATCAGAATGCACCCCATTTGGGACGCTATTGCGAACAATCGAGCATTGCTAACTTAGTGGTTACCGGTGGCATTTTCATAGAATACATAACATCAAATTACAATAATAATTCCGTGTTCTCTTTAACCGCTCACGAAGGTAGCGGTTGTGGTGGCATCCTGAAGTATCCGTACCGTCAAATTGTCTTTGACTATCAGTATAAAAATAATGTCGAATGTATTTGGGAATTGTCTACTGTTAATGGTTTCCATTTGGCTGCAATATTTTCCGATCGTTTCTTCATAGAATCCTCACCTAATTGCACCAAAGATTATTTGAAAATCCAGCAAAAGTCACCCGAACAAGAAGAATGGCAGGATATTACAACCTTATGTGGACGCACACGACCTCAAATGGTGAATACTACGACAACGGATATGCGTTTATATTTCCGCTCTGATGATAATACCGTAGGTACCGGTTTTACTGTAGATTTTGAACGCAATTGTGGCGGTATACTGTATGCCACTGACACTATGCAGGAACTAACCTCACCCAACTACCCTAACGAATATCCAGCCAATCTAAGGTGCAATTATACCATCGTACCATCGCCCTCAATAAGCAAAACCGAATCGGATAGCTTGTATATAAGATTTATAGATTTCGTGCTTGAAGACTCGCCTCTCAACAAGTGTATGTTCGATAATGTAACAATAAATATAAGGGAGAACGATGCAGAAGATCATGTCTTGTGTGGCAGGAAAACGAATTATGAAATCAGATCCAAGAAAATCATTTCGATTATATTTCAAACCGATGGTAGCTACGGACGCAAAGGCTTTCGTTTAGAGTATGGCCACAATAAATGTGGTGCTGTTATCACTAATTCTACAATAATCGAGTCACCCAAAGACTCGGCCACACAAATGTATCCACATGGCAGCTCTTGCATCTGGAAACTACAGGCACCAGAAAATTATAAAATCACGATCAAATTTGAGTATATCGACTTTGAATCGCTTGGCGGTTGCAGTTACGATGGCGTAGAGGTCTACAAGGGCCTGAATACTGTTGAAAATGAACGTATGGTGCAACTGTGTGGCAATATAACTGGCCAAACGGAAATCCTTAATATTCAGCAAAATACCGCTCTCATACGCTCGTTTTCGGATGATCGTGATGCCTCCAGAGGCTTTAAGGCCTTAGTGAGATTCATACCCAATTGTGACAATCACATTTATCTGGGCACCAACAATTTTACATACGATTTCAGTCGTTTTTCCGGTCAATATGCCAACAATCTTGACTGTTCTTGGCTGTTCACCACTACCCCTGATCGTCAGCTGAGACTGGAGTTTAGCACTTTCCATGTGGAGAATTCCTCGAACTGTGTGAATGATTATTTGGATGTGCGTGATGGTTCGGGTATGTTTGCTGATCAAATTGGTCAATATTGTGGTCATGATCTACCCAGTCCGGTGATAAGTTCAAAATCAACTCTGCTCCTGAGATTTGTAACGGATGGCCAAGAGACAAGCAGCGGTTTCATAGCCACCATTAAGGCAGTACCCAAGATATGTGGCCAACAGAATTTAGATTTCACCACACGCAAGGTAAGTGTTTATAAAATAGGGAAGAGAATTGAGATTCAAAGTTTTACTATTTCTAGGTGGTTACAATAGCATCACCGGATGATGGCACTGGAAAATATCCCAATAATATCAATTGTATTTGGAAAATTAAAGCCGATAAGAATATACATTTACACTTTGAGAAACTCGATATTGAGGGTCCCGATGCCAATGGTTCATGCTCTACCGATTATATTAAAATTATCAACAGTGATGTAAGTATGGCGGCACACGTTTAAAACTGCTGATCATTCAGTTACTGTAGAATAAAGTCATGAATTAGATCAGGTGATTTCTGCACCGTACTTTATAATTGTATAATACTGGACAATTTACAATTTTAACAGAAAGCTGTTGCCTGCCTGCCGATCAGCTACTAGGTCCCTTATATTATTTGTCGTCGTATAGAGCTACCAGAGTACTACGACCATATGATTTATTGTAGTGTCCCATACTTTAAAATATCTGCTCCATCAGCCTATTGCTGCTAGGTACAAACAAAACCAATTCAGTGCCCAGCATCCGATATGCAACTCAACTATTTCGATCTGGGACATATTGCTCTTGAGATAATAGGATCTACATATTGGGTACAAAGCAATCAACATTCTGAGTGCATTTTGCGTCTACAAGCTGATTATTACATACACACATGCATACATACATACATACGACAGGATTACGATCTAGCTTCTTACACCACTTACGATGTGTGTGTTAAAATACATGAGTGGCGGGACCAACCGTTTAAAGTCGAATCCGAATGACAGAATGTTGAGAAATTTTACATGACAATTTTATTTACTCTCAGAGTTTTGTTCGAGATATTTGGACTGGGGTTTCAACCACGCCCTGATGTCTAATAAGCCAACACACTACCTACTAAACTATGACGACTGACTACTAACCTCAGTTTATTCCTGGATTGCTGCATGACCCAAATCTTCTCCTTTAGAGTTCAAAAACATTTTAGTTTCCTAAAGCACATTTTGCCGCTCTCTATCTTGCCTTCCGTTGAGTATATCCTTCCCAACATCCCTGCATCTGCAAAGTGGAAGATCCGCTCCTCGCAATCTCTTTTGTTTACTCATTCCCACATTCCGCGTATTTAGCAGAGGGTAACATTATTTACTTTATCTAGCTGATTTAGCTAGCCTAGACAGTTCCTTACTGTTTTTAAGTTAACCTGTTCAGGATCGGGAGCTCAAATGGGAGCCTGATTGTGCGAAGGTATTGTTAAGTCCTGCTCTTTGTACTTTCATTTTTCCGCGGAAGATAGCCGCGAATTTGTAGACTCTAAACTGTTCTGTTCACTTAAACCATTTAGTGCCCTTGCGAAGGATTCCTTAAAATTATAGAACCATGTAATCCTTTTCAAGTTGCAATTAAGGAGCGAGCTGTTAGTCACTTGATTCATTAAAGCACGAAGTGTGTTGTTGAATCTCGTGTTAGACTTAACACCTATTATACTAAACTTAGTACTTAACATGTGCAACAGACTTAGGGTCCAGTAGGACAGTTTTTCATTTTTTTTATCCGTTTATACTAACACACACTAGTCTCGCTAGTACCGCGTTCTGCTCTATTTGATAGGTTTTTAGATGTGTTCTGCCATACTAAATAATGGTCCCATATGCCATTATTGGTCTAACCATCATTGTATACATTCAGTGTTACATACATACACAATTGGTTATTACAACCCTTCAGTCAGGGTTACGATCTACATAGCTTCTGTCGCCACTTATGTTGTGTATGTTAATTTTATACATTAGAAACGGGACCTACAATTTAAATTTGACTGCTAACGACAGATTTTTTGAGAAACTCTTCATGGTAATTTTATTTACTCGCAGAGTTTTTGTCAGAAATCTACTGAGATGACGCCGCCGAAGCAATATTTGCTCATATTTTGTTTTGTTGGAAATGTCTGACCTGTGGTTTAAACCGTGACCTAACGTCTAATAAGCCAACAGACTAGTCTCAGTGTCTCAGTCTTCTGCAAATTGTTATGACATATCTGACGTTTTCGAAAGTGCAATCAGTTAAGAGTCCAAACATAATCTGACACAGTCTAAGCTATCAAGTCTGAGTGTATGCAAGAAATCGCAGTGCCATAATAGCATACCCATTCATATAACAGTAGTGCCCTACAAACCCACAAACAATAGAATCGTTATAAGTTCGGGAGCAGTTAGACAGAACCTTATATAGCTGAAAGCTTAATTTCTGTATGGATGCATGGACCAATAATCCACAGTCTCAAATCATTTTCAACATTTTCTTTTCAGGATGCCGATACTATTGATAAAGGCTATGGTAGTCAATTGACTTTCAATGGTAACTATCAAGGCAACTATCCTAGTTATGATTATGCTGCTGAACATATTTATTGCGGTGCTAAAATACCCGACGATTATTTTACTACCTCGAATGCGGCGTTTATTAAATTTAAGAGCAATGGCGCACTAAATAAGGCCGGCTTCAAATTAAAGGCCACGGTAGCAGAAGGTAATAAAAACAAAATTCTAAAAAAAAGTACTCAAAATTTATAATTTTTCATCTACACAGGCTGTTATCGCAATTTCACTGGTACTCAAGGCCGTATTAAGCTATCCGAGTCAACAGACTGTGATATTTTTATTAAAGCGCCCATTAATACCACTTTAACTCTGTATTACAGTGAATTGTCTTTTTCGGAATATAATTGTGACAATGAAAACATGGAGGTATTCGATGCACATACCAACACTTCGCTACAAAAAGTGTGTGAATTTATCGATATTGGCAAATCGCTGTTCTCCAATACTAATGAATTACGCATACGGTTGGCTTTAAGTGGTTATTATACTCAAGTAGATATTACCTATTTGGCTAGCAACAATGGACCCGGTTGTGGTGGAGACTTTTATAATACAAAAGGCCTGCTAACAAATCCTTACTATCCTCAACATGTGCGCAACAACTCGGACTGTCGTTGGAATATTAGAGTCCCGGGAAATTTAAAAGTTCTATTAAAATTCCCCATTTTTCATATGGGTGCCAAGTCGACTTGCCGTACCGATTATTTGCAAATTATTGAACATGACGACATTGACAAAGGTCCAGAGAGGGTGATGCGTCAATTCTGTGGCGAAGTATGATTTTTTTGAACATTTTTCTTCTCCCTCCTTTTACTTACTGCATGTTTGCTTTAATGTTTGCTTTTAGGATGAACCCCGTTATTACCTCAGCACAAAGAATTTTGTTACTGTACGTTTCCGCAAGAGTGTAAATTATGATGGTACCGGCTGGGTTATCGCTTTCAGTGGCGTCCATCCATCGATTAATACGAATTTTATTTATTAATTATAGTTTGAAATTTTATTAAACATTCTGTACATATATATGTCAGTTAATTAAATAATAAATTAATCAAGAAAACATTTAAGTTTGCTCCTGAAAAGAAAAATGAGGAGTTGTTTTATAAACTATTTCTTAGAGATGTCTCAACCAATACAACAAAATCGAGTTTAATACTAAATTTCGTAGTGAGTGGTCGTCTAATAATACATTGTGTGGCTGGGACATTACAGAATCGACCTGTCGAACTTTATAAAATACAATTGTCTTCTACCTTATAAAATGGTTGCACCAAGTCAGAGCAACATCACAAACGTGCAACATAAAATCGATGTTTGTTCATCTACCCATTTATCCAGATAGGGGCCTCATCGCTGAAGTTAATTTTTCAATAAAAATTATGCTCATCTGTCATCTGTTGTAGAGCCCTTTCAATGAACACACATCGTTGTCTGTGGTCTTTTATGAATAAATAAAAATTTGGCAGATGTAGCTTCAACAAGATGGCCGTTATCAACTGTTAAAGTCCGAAAAAATCCTCGTTGAAATACCCTGTATTATCACTTGGGTGGTAAACCTTTACAAAAACGTCAAAGGTCAATGTCTTATAATTTCAAATCATTTCTGACAAATTTGTCGATATTAAAAAGCTTCAGTGATTTATGCTCATTAAATATTCGTAGATTTCATATGTAATTTTGTCTAATTTTTACAATTGATTGCACAAATTTGTTTTTTCTTTCGTTCTTATCAGCACCTTGAACCCTATCAAATGTCTACATGCATACATATGTACATAAATATGTATAAATTATAGCAACCTTCAGTTCAGTTGTTTTTATTTTTTTTTCTCATTTCTGTGAAATAATAATTTCATTTGAATTCAATTTTTTTTAAAACAGCAATTTCAATACAATTGGAAAGAAATATGTATTCAAACGAAAATGAAAAGAAACGTGCAAAGTATTGATTGGAAAAACATTCTCGATAATGGCAGACCAGTTTCAGGGATTTCTTTGCTGTCGCCGTAGTCTAGTAGGTAGCGTCCCCGTGGCTCACATATCTGGAACAGAACAAAATATGAAGAAAAATATATTTTGGAGACTTTTTGTCAGCAGTCTTCTGCCAAAAACTCTGAGTGTAAAATAAAATTGTTAGGAAAAGTTTCTGTCGTTCGGAGTGGATTCAAACATTTAGAATAAACTATCGGGCGGTTATGTAGATTTCTATTCTATTTAGAACCAAGTTTATTTGCAGTTTATACTTTACGCCTTCTTGTTGAATTTTGTAGAAACCATGAAAAATCTTTTATATAAGGTAAGCAATAAAATTTTTCTATTCAAAAACTTTTGTTACTGTCCCAGTGGCGTAGCTAGGTAACCAAGGGCCCTGGGGCAAATTAAAAATGGGGCCCCACTGCTATGTAAACTGATTAGATTTTATCAAATAAAAATATAAAATAAACACATACTTTCAAAATGCCAAGCTACTTAAGATCTTTTTTGTGCACTGCAGGGCAGGTAATAAAAATATTAAACAGTAACAACATAAATTACAATTAATACTTGGTATAGATTTGGTTAATAAAACGAAATAGAGAAGATTTAAGGGTTTATTATACAAAGGTCGGGCCTACCAACTGACTAAATAACAATCTAATATATAAAATTCTCGTGTCACGGTGTTAGTGGTTAAACTCCTCCGAAATGGATCGCCCGATTTTCATTAAATTTTGTGTGCATATCGGGTAGGTCTGAGAATCGGACAACATCTATTTTTCATATCCCTAAATGTTAAGAGGGCGTGGCAAATCGTTAAAATTGAATATTTAGGTACATATTGATCGTAGACGAATAAACTTTGGTGGGTAAGTTTGTAGAGTCGATGTCGACAAACACACCAAAAATGGGCGTGGGAACCCTCCCCCTTTAAAAGATACCTATAAGTCGGCTAATTCGATGGTTTATAACTACATATGTACATATATAACATGTATGTCTGTTAGTTTTTGTTTTGGAGCGAGTACAACAACTACAACTTCATCAGCGCTACCTATGATTCGGACCTCTTATTGTTATTCTTTGTATGCCTCACCTAAATAACGTACCGACTTCGATTAAATTTTGAACTAGATAGATAGATCCACACACTTATAGTTAGTTAGTTATTTTTATATAACTGTTTTATGCAGCGTATTACAATAAATATATAATGTGACCTGTTTTGGGCAATAAAAGAAATCAGTTTTGGGCGGGACAAAGGTCGCCGGGTCAGCTAGTTATATATACAATTTTTTCCTAGCTTTAGTTTTCGCAAAAATATCAATGACTTGGTTTAAATCCAGGTATGATACGGTTTTGTTTTCAATTGCTATTAGCGATAAATGTCGGAGTCGAGTTTGGCTCATATTATTTCTTAAATAATTTTTTATTATTTTTAATTTGCTAAATGACCTTTCAGCTGCTGCAAAAGTTTCTAGCACTCCATATTTGCTCATTATTTTCTTACATAATTGGAGAACAATCCATGCTTGAGTTAGTTGAGGTAAAACTAGGTGGTAAATATTAATAAATTGAAGTGAAACACTAGGGCCTATTATATCCGAATATTTTCTTTGGAATTCGTCAGACTTTTGTAATAAAGTTGCTTCATTAACATGTAATAAAAATGTTGGTGTTAGAAAATCGAATATATGACAGACTGCACTCACCAATAAAACGTGTATCTAATTGAGATATTACTGTGTCTAGTACACTATTGAAAATCTCAATTTTAAATATTTTTTCTAGGTTTAGAAATCGGTGATCAGCAGCTAATTCATCAAAATGTTTTTTAACTTTTCTTTGCCTTTTTTCTTGAAAATGGGTATTAATACCATATTTTCATGTAGTTTCACTGGCTTTGTACTTGAATAATTCGAAATCATTTGTATAAATTTGCAACTTTGCTTTGGTCTCTGCTAAAATTTTACTCGCCTCGCCCAAATTGATGTCGTTTTTTTCTAAAATTTTGGATGCATAATTGATGTCGTTCAATACACTATGCATGAATTCGCAAAGCAACACGAACTCGAAATTAAGCATTTTTCTTTTAATACTCTCTGCTTCACTACGCTCATCTTTATTAGGACTCTTTAGAACTATTTCTGATAATGCTTTGATAATATCAAAATAACGAAGTTTTATTGCAGATATCGCCAGTGAATTTTGAGAGTAGATCCCAACGTTTGATGCTGTTTCCGAAAAAGTTATACAAATCTTGCAACGTTGCGAAAAAATCTGTATTTCCACACAACTGCTAACGGCATCATTTATCACCAATTTTAAATTATGAGTGGCACAATGTACGTACTCTGCGTTAGGTTGGATATCCTTAATATTTTTTTGTACACCATTATACACACCACTCTTCACACTGGCTCCATCATAGCCTTGTCCCACACATTTTTTTAAATAAATATTTTTGTCGATAAATAATGTTGTCACTTGGTTGACTAAATCTACTGCGCCATGTTTGATGGCTGCATAAGAGCCTAGAAAAACTTCTTTTTATCCATAATTTTAGTTTTCTAATTTACATATTTAAACTATACAATATTTGATTGTGCTCGAGTAGGTATGTAGGTACGCACTGTTCACTGACGACCTTAAAAGTAAAATAAAAGGAAAGAGAAACAAAATGAAACGCTACTAGTGTCGTTGGGGAATCCCCGGAAAAACAATTATCACCGTTAGTGTTATCACATTTAACGGTGGAGGCCATGAACGATCTCCTGCCCGCTGACCTGAATTAATGTACCTACTGCAGGTGAATTGCATTTTTTTACGATATTTTGTGTTATACAATGAGCTGTAGCCGAAATCTATAGATTTGACACGATTTATTGACTTAACGGACATCAATATGAGTGGTAAAATCAAATAAAATTGAACCACTATATTGACCAGTACAAAAAAGTTTATTGACATTAGCTTACTTACTTTTTACTTTTTAACCGTTTTCGAAAAAAAATCTTAACCCGAATTCACAATAAAAAGCACATATCACTATCCATCAAATTGACAACACTTCCAACCTACAAAAAGAATTTAGTGGAATTCCCTAGGCATAACTTTTGAATTTCTCTCAAGTGAGTTGTCATGATTAAAGGGGGGTTGCAACCTGTCATATCTATTTTGAAAATGGGAGAAATTTAAAAAATTTCAGTTCGATCGAAATTTCTGGTAAGGATTCGAGGGCCCCGGGGCACTGCCCCGTCTAGCCCCTAGGTAGCTACGCCACTGTACTGTCCACACTTAGCTGTGGGCTTATTCAACAGTACTGTATTTCGGTGGATTAGATATCAGCAACGTAGTCGCTGTAGTCTAGTAGATAGTGTGTCGGCTTATTATACGTAACCCCATATTTCTTTAATATTTCTTTGGCGACTGCCTTTCAACAGATTTCTGGCAAAAACTCTGAGAGTAAATAAAATTGCCATGAAGAGCTTCTGAAAAATCTGTCGTTCGGCGACTCATGTATAAAATTAACGCACACAACATAAGTGGTGTGAGAAGTTAGGTCGTAATCCTAACTGAAGGGTTGTAAAGACCAATTATGTATGTATGTAAATATCAGCAACTTCTCAAAAAGCTTTTATAACATAATTATAAACCTGTATGGTCCTTGACTAGCTTATATAGCATCAAGTTCCAAAATATCAGGATCAGTTCCATAAGAATCTTTTTACTGACTTTAACAGCACCACGAGCTTTCTACGAATTAAATCTATCAGTAGTTCTTTGATCTCCTTAAACTTTAAATTTATGAGCTATACAGGAACTGCAACAGGAGAAGCCATGAACTAGGAATGAAGACGATTCTCAGATGATCAACAAATAAGTTACATTTCTAAGTATAATTTTTTCTTCCAACTTGCATATGACTTGACTTCGGTGGCCGAACATCTTCGGTTTTTACACACATAGGACAAAAGAGAGTAAAAATGCTTTCAGTTGCTTGTCAGCTTCTAAAGAAGAAGTTTTATGTTGCTTTATTTTTGTACTTAATCTTATTTTGTACTTTATTTTGTACTTAATCTTATCAACATGTTGCTTTTTCATATAAACATGAAGTCCTTAGATGTGTTTATATTGTAACAATCAGAACGACATGAATATATTTTATTATACTTAATTATATCAACATGTTGCTATCATGTATATACATATAGTTTTTAAATATGTTTATAATGTAACGATCAGAACAACATGAATATGTTTTGTTATACTTAATTTTATCAACATGTTGCTATCATATATATATGTACATGTAGTTTTTGAATATGTTTATAATGTAACGATCAGAACGACATGAATATGTTTTTGTAAGCATTATTTCCTAGTTAACCTTATCAACATGTTGATATCATATATTATGTATTTACATATATGTATTATGATATTAACTTATCAAATGGTTTTCATAATATTTAAAATTTTTGTTCTTCTGATGTAAGATAATGAGAATTTGTAACATAGCGACTAATATAGTCAAGTTAGAATTGAACAGATATTTTCGTTCAAACGGCGATCGTGCTTCCACTTCGTTCTTCTCAAGGCAATGATGACTAAAGAAAAAATGTTTTTAAATTATTCTTGTTTTCTCATGACGGTCATTTCATATTAAAATCTGAGCATTTTTTTACGAGAATCTATTTGAAACAATTAATCGGATTTATAATGATAAGGTTCTTGTGGCCCAGTTTGGAGCGTTTTAGAATCGAATGGGTTCTGAAATTGAGTAGGATATTTCTTTGAATATTTATTGATGTTTTGACGTGGCATTGCGCCTTGAGGGCAAAGGAACAAGATAAAGAATAGGAACACCAATTCTTTCTGGAGGATTTATATTAACATGCCGGGTTCCGTTAATCATATTCTGTGCTTCAATCTTTATCTCTGGAGTTGTATACTAACGATTTTTGGTCAGAAAGTAAATAAAATTGCAATGAAAGGTTTCTCAAAAATCTGTCATTCGGAGACGACTTTAAACTGTAGCTCCCACCACTCATGTATAAAACTTAACGCACACAACATAAGTGGTGTGAGAAACTAGTCCGTAATTCTGACTAAAGGGTTATAATGACCAATTATGTATGTATGTATATTTGGTTTGATTAACTTTCATGAAGATAACCACAATGAATCGCTTTCAGTTTCCGGTTGAGGGTTTCTTACCTTCCCCTTAAAACGACAATTCAACAATTCGTGCATTTTTCTTGATGGTCTATACTGAAAAGTTAAAAACTTCGAAGTCATGTAGTGAAGTGCTGTAAAGACTAACGGATTGTTAAGATAACATAAAAATGTTGAAGCAACATTTGCCACATTAGTTGTTATTTATTCATGAACGACCACAAACAACGTTGCATGTTCACTGAATGGGCTCTGCAGCAGATGGCAGCTGAAACTAATTGATATCGAAAACTCATCTTCAGGGATGAGGCCCACTTCTGGATGAAATCCAAGAGAGTTCCAAAAAAGGCATTATTTGGTTTGAATGTTGGGCTGGAGGTATAATCAGTGCATATTTCTTTGAGGACGACATTGGGCAAACTACTATTGTCAATAGCGAACACTGAATTGGGTAATATAAACACCAAAGACACGTGGTATCAACAAGACGGCGTTATGTACCACACTGGATATTATGCACGAGTAATGTGAGGGCAACACCTTCTCAATGAAAGTAATGTTAACACTTTAAACAAAAATACATATGAGAATGGAAAAATTAATTGTTGAATTAATATGAAAAAAGAGATATTGAATGTGTGTATTCCACATATTCCAGTGTTATTTCAACGAAAAAAAAAAACAATTTTTTTTTCTTTTTGTCTCTGCCAATTTAACAAGATTTTCTCTTGACAAACAAAATCGTTCAATAACATCTGTTTTGCATAAAATGCAAATATAATTTAATTTCATTTGTCTTAAATAAAAATAATCTGTCCTTTAGATTTTAATGGCAGTCATTCTTTTTACGTCTTTTTACGATTATAGATTTTATTTTCTATCTACACACGTACAAGCAAAACCTTGACCTTGTTTTTTTCCCCTGCATGTTGAAAGCCAATGCAATGAATGGTGATGTACAATTAACAACACGATTTAATTGAATTGCTAAAATAAAAGGTACATACTCGTACAAGATAAAAGTCACTAAAGGATTTTGGGTTTCAGTAGCTAAAGTACGAATAAGTTTTTCAAAGATAAAGTTGAAAGGGTTTCTATTGAAAGCAAAAAAAACAAATAAAATTTTTAATCGATAAGAGATCCAAACTCTAAATATGATGGAAATCTTAAATTGGGTTATATTTCGCCAAAAAAAAAAAGTGACAACAATTTTTAGGATAGTTGTTATGGTCTCTTCTATGTCAAAGAACATATTCACCGAATGATAAATTTGGTTTAATTCAATACCGTTTGTATCTCGCCAAAGTCATAATGTGAAATGAGTTCACCAATGAGTAGAATGAGTAGCACCTTTGCTAAATCTAGTTTTAACTCCACAGACAACAGAGATTAGAGTTTGAGAAAACTTCTTACAAAGAGACATCGTACGGTAGCAGCACATCCACAACCAGATAAAGAACTGGATAATATGGGTCACTTACTGCTATATGTATACAGCAAATTCGGACTGAAATGTGCACGTTTCCATACTATGTGCTTGAAATGCGATGTTTATTTAAGGACAGTTTTGAAGACTCAAACTTTTAAGGCTTTTGGTTCGCATTAACAACTTTTTGAATTTGAGGTACACATATGTGAGTCATTCTTTTCTACTACTTACAATAAAAATTTCAAGTAAAGCAACACATGAATGATGTATTTACAGATGTACCGGTATTAAGTGAGCACCAAGATACAGATATCGCCCTTCATACATACCACATACGTAATTAATTGGTCATTACAACCCTACAGTCAGGATTACGACCTAGCTTCTCACACCACTTGACGACTCCTCACGACAGATTCTTGAAAAATTTATCATTGGAATTTTATTCACTTTCAGTGGTTTTTGCTAGAAATCTGCTAAGGGGAAGAGCCAATAAAACTGTTCGCCAAAGAAAAATTTTCTCATATTTCGTTTTGTTGGAGATGTCTAACCTGAGGTTTGAACTGTGGTCTCACGTCTAATAAGCCAACACATTACCTTCTAGACTTCGACGACTACATAGGGAACATTTATTGTGAACGTGACTTAATTTTTTTCTTTTTTTTTTTTTCTTTTGTTGACGATGACGTCTATCAAACATATTCAGTATACTTCAAATCACTTTACACACTACATCATATTGTTCATATCGTGTTAAAGATGGCGAATTCTGTACCAGAGAATGATGATTTACCGAAAGCATTAATTTTTTGTTTTCATTTGAAGAAAAGTACTGGAGAGTTGTATCGATTGCTTGTCAATGCATATGGTAATCATGCTCTATCAGAAGCAACATGCAGAAGATGGTTTCGATGCTTCAGAGATACCAAAAAAAATTTGAAGACGCCGAGTTGCAAATAATATTTGATGAAGCTGACACTTTGAGTCGGAAGCAAATGGCAGAAATGTTAAATGCTACGCAACAAACAATTTCTGACCGTTCTGAGCGTTGGGAAAGAACCAAAAGTCTGGAAAATGAATGCCAATTGAATTGATTGATAGGCAATGGAAAACCACTTATAAAATTTTGATTGAAAGGCGTGATAGAAAATCAGTGTTGAATCGAATTGTTACTGGCGATTAAAAATAGATTTATTTTCAGATACGGGAACTGAAAAAATCATGGATTAATCCGGGACAACCAACAACTTTGGTCACATTCGGAAGGAAGACAATGTTGTGTGTCTGGTGGGAAAAAAAAGATGTGGTGTACCACGAGGTCCTAAAATATGGTGAAACCGTTAATACAAATCCCTACTGACAACAAATGATCAATTTGATCCATGCATTGATCAAAAAACTACCAGAATTGACCACCAGACACGGCAAATAAATTTTGCAACATGACAATGCTTCTGCACACAAAACGAAAGTGGTTCTGAATACAAAAGCTTAAGGCTGGGAGCTGCATCCCCAACCAACCGTATTCACCAGACTTGCCTCTCCTTCCGACTACTATTTGTTTTCAGCGATGGGACAGGCATTGGCTGAGCAACACTTCGATTTCTACGAGGAAGTTGAAAATTGCGTGACTAATTCCTTTGCTTTATAAACAAACAGTTTTATTGGCGCGAATCCCCCACCTGGGTAACAATCTTGTCGCGATGTGGGGGCTTAAGTGTACTTCGATTCATTCTGTGACCCAGCGTGAGTTGGAGTGCATGACTAAAGGTTACCCTAATATCGTGGGAAGACTCTGTTTCGGATCGACGTCATGCTTGATCTTTTCGAACCGTCGGATCACGTATAGTTTTTTTTTATACCCCTAATCCGGAGTGTAAAGCGACCCGTGCTTATCGGATGGTTTGCAGTCGGGGGTCTAATCCGACTGTATTATAACGGAGCCTCACTGATACCTGGGCGCCTCAGTGAGTATTAGGTTTCTACCAAGTTCTTGTCATGCTAACGGGGGCTATGGCATGATCGACCTCCTTTCCCCCTCACTCGTGGGACCTACATATATATGGACGATAATTATTACAATTTTGGTATTTTTGGTATTTTTGACTTTGGACTAGACGTGACCCAGCTCATTGCGCAAATCCAGGCGAGTATCGTTGACAACAACAACGAAATCGTCAGAAATTTCGCCCCGGCTGGTATGAGGATTATGAGTGTACAGGAGATCTTTAGTGAGACGACTGCTTTGGCAAACCTCACTTCGACGGAAGATATGTGCGTGGAGTCAGACCCTGTCTCCCCACTATCAGATGAAGACGGTGACAATACGGTCATCGAAAGACTCCCCTTAACTCCTATCCAAATTGCCACTGGGAGCAATGAGGTGGGGACTTTCCCTTTAAGGAACCCACTTGTCAGACAGGATGCTTCGGACCCACTAGTACAATCATCTATAGATTCGGACTGCATGGGAAAAAGTATCTCGTCTGACAAGGGGGGAAAAGCTGGGCGGAAACGTTCCGCTATGTATAATGAGAGGAAGTCATACCGCAGGGCTTGCACGGTCTTGAAGAGATTTGCAAGCTGTGATGTGGACTCCCTCTCTGTTAAGGAGCAGAAGATGCTGGCTCGACACAGAGGCACTGTTTCGCGGTATGAGTCCAAATACCCGGGCAGTGGCCTCTCACGAGGCGCTGACTCTGGTAAGAAGGATGGTCCCTTGAGTGCCGATGGGAACGTGGAGCAAATTGCTTCTACCTCTCAAGCCGCAAGCAAGGGGCATGAAGGTTCTACACCCTTACTCCCAACTGGAGCAAAGAAAACCACCCAGATTTTCAAACCTTCGGTGAAGAGAAAGGATGATGGTGTTCCTTCCACAATGGATGAAGGAAAGGAGGTAGAAACTACCGCTAATCCTTTATCACAGAAGAAGGATGTAAGGTTGGAGGCGAAGGAGGTGGGGGGGCATACTTCGGTGGATATGTCTTCTTTGCAGAATTCTCGCAAGGGAAATCGCATGAAGAGAATTAGATCCGACGATGAGCCTTCCCCCGGCTCCAAGCGTCCTAAGAAACAAGGTAGCCTCGGAACTAATCCTTCCCTTCAGCTAGCATTCATCGACAGGTCGGATTTAGATGGAAAAATCTCTCCTGAAAGGTGGAATCTAGTTGAAGAAAGGCTCATTGAATTTATGATGGAAAAGAGTTGTGATGGCAGTAATGCTCGCATATCTTCCATCGGTTGGTCCAAGGGCATCAAGGTAGTGAACTGTGAAAACGAGGGAACTGTAAAGTTTCTTGTGGAATCAGTGAAGCGCCTTGGTGAACTCTGGCTCGGTGCTCGCTTGGAGGTGGTCCCTCAATCCGACCTCCCTCTACGTCCAATAGCGACGGTATGGGTCCCGCCTACTTTTAGGCAGATGAATAACGTACCCAAACTTATTGGAAAGCAGAATGACGGATTGAACACCAGCTCGTGGGTAGTTGTCAACTCCCTGACTGGTAACGGTAAGAAAGGATGCGATCTTAGGATCGCTATTGGTCAGGATTCTCTTCAGTGGCTAAGGGCAAGGGGTGGTGTAGTGTTATGTGGGTTGGCATGCCTAAAATTCCGGCATCCGGACATAAGCGGTGTCAGGTGACCCAGAGGAGGC
This sequence comes from Sarcophaga caerulescens, assembly GCA_927399465.1. Classification (NCBI taxonomy): domain Eukaryota; kingdom Metazoa; phylum Arthropoda; class Insecta; order Diptera; family Sarcophagidae; genus Sarcophaga; species Sarcophaga caerulescens. The sequence continues at coordinate 48,956,921 of OV656867.1, forward strand.
TAAAAGTGGTGCAGATTAATCTGCATCACTGCGAAGCCGCCTCACACTACCTGCTAACCACCCTGCGCCGCCTTGAAGTTGACATCGCTCTTATCCAGGAACCCTGGATCCTTAGGGATAAGATTCTGGGTCTGAGCGATCCTGATTATAAGTTACTTGTTCCTGGAACAAGTGAGAAGGTAAGGACCTGTATCTTAGCTAGAAGTGGTTTGGACTTGTTAATCACTCCTTCCTTTTGTACAGGTGACGTAACAACTGTGGCCTACAGAGATGACCGTGGTACCGATTTGATGCTGTCATCTGTGTACATGCCGTATGAGGCTGCATCCCCTCCGGGTGACTTAATTGAACTACTGGTGGAGCATGCTAAGAGGAAAAGATGTCGTCTTGTCTTGGGTTGTGATGCCAATGCTCATCACACTCAATGGGGCAGTGCTGACATAAATACTAGGGGTGAGTCGATTTTGAATTTTATTATTCTTAATAGGCTCAACATTTGTAACGTCGGTAATACGCCAACGTTTAGAAACCGTGTTAGGGAGGCGGTAATTGACATTACGCTCACTAACATGGAAAGGTCTATGATTAGAGACTGGAGGGTTTCAGAGGAGTGTTCCTTCTCTGATCACCAACTGATATCCTTCAGTATAAATCTATCTGGGGGCCTTAACAAGCCTTTTAGAAATCCAAGAAGAACCGACTGGATCAGATATGAGAGTGCTGTGGAGGGGGAACTTAGAGCCCTTCGGGGACGCTCCACTCCTGGCATCAATGATCGAGTTGGATCTTTGACGGATATTTTGTTGTCTTGTTATAGAGCTGCGTGTCCTCTCACTTACCCGGGTAAGAGGAGCCAGCCTGCCTGGTGGAATGCGGAACTACAGAGACTCCGCTGTTGTACTAGGAGACTCTTTAATAAGGCTAAGAGGTCGGGCAAGGATGTTGACTGGTCTGCTTATAGATCCAGTTTTAATGATTACAAAGGGGCAATAAAGCGCTCAAAGAGAATCACCTGGATGAGTTTCTGCACGAGTATCGAGGATGTTGCTGATGTGGCTCGTTTCCGTAGGACGCTGTCGAAGGACCCCAAAGTCCTTGGCTTCGTCCAAAAGAACGATGGCACATGGACATCCTCGAGAAAAGAAACCCTAGAGGTTCTGTTGAGCACTCATTTTCCCGATTGTGAGGATCCAGTAAGCTATCCATTGGGTGTAGCTGATCCCTTCTGTGATGTTGGCGTTTTGGAGGATATCATTACCAGGGATAAGGTCAAATGGGCTATTAATAGCTTTGAGCCGTTTAAATCGCCTGGTCCGGATGGTATCTTTCCGGCTTTGCTTCAGCATGCTGGTGATATATTACACGAATATCTGGTGGACGTGTATAGGGACTGTCTCCGGTGGTGTGATATACCTGATGGTTAGAAAGATGTGCTCGTGGTTTTTATACCAAAAGCTGGTAAACCCAGTCACATCGGCCCTAAGGATTATAGACCGATATCACTCTCATCCTTTCTCTTGAAAGCTTTGGAGAGACTTATCGATCTATATTTGAGGTCAAACATGGACCGGTCTTTGTTGAGTAGGTCGCAACATGCTTACATTAAGGGTAAGTCAGTTGAGAGTGCTCTTCATGATGTGACAGGTTTTGTTGAGGCGAATTTGGCTAGGGGTGAGTACACACTGTCGGCTTTCCTTGATATAGAGGGGGCCTTCAATAATGTTACCACTTCTTCTATTGAGAATTCACTAAGGGATATACATGCCCCAGATTTTCTGGTGCGGTTTATCGCCCACATGTTGGGTAACAGACTAATCCGATCGAATCTGGGTGGATGTTCTATCGTCAAGCGTGCGACCAGGGGTACACCACAGGGGGGTGTCCTATCCCCTCTATTGTGGCTCTTGGTCGCAAATGTTGGTCTGAGGCTCCTGGAAAGTAGGGGCTTTAGGGTTGTGGCATATGCCGACGATGTGGCTATTCTTGTGGGTGGAAAATTTTTGCCGACGCTGGGGGAACTGATGGAGTCTGCTCTTGGAATTTTATCCTCTTGGGCAACGAACTGTGGCCTGGGGATAAATCCAAATAAGACGGATCTCGTTCTGTTCTCGCGTAGGTACAAAATTGAAACCTTCAGGCTGCCAAGATTAGCTGGTAGGGAGCTGCCGTTGTCTTCTGAGGTCAAGTACTTGGGTGTTGTCCTGGACAGTAAGCTGAACTGGAAACGAAACACCGAGGAAAGAATGAAGAAGGGACTGAATGCTTTCTACCAGTGTAGGAACTCCATAGGTAAGAACTGGGGTCTTCCGCCTAGGGCCATTCGCTGGATATATCTGGCGATCGTTAGACCGGTTATTACTTATGGTTGTGTTGTCTGGTGGTGTGCCTTAGACAAGAGTTTTCAACGGAAAATCTTGGATAAGGTTCAGCGGATTGCCTCTTTGAGTATCACTGGAGTGAGGAAGAGTTGCCCTCAGGCTGCTCTTGATACTATGCTCTGTCTGACTCCGCTTGACTTATATGTCAAGAGGTGTGCAGCGCGTAGTGCCATACGCCTGAGGGAATCGGGTGCGCTCGATAGGTCACTCCAGAGTTCTGAGTATCGTCTTTCCTGACGGAAGGTATGGACTTTCGGAAAAAGCCACTGATTACATTGTGCCCGAGGCTATATTCCTACCTGGTTTAAGGACCCTTATACCGGATAGGGCACAATGGAATGGTGGGGTACTCCGGGGGCAGAGTGGTATACCCATTTTCACAGATGGGTCTAAGTTAGGTGGATGTACAGGTGCTGGGGTTTTCTGTAGGGAACTCGGTCTTGAACTCCACTTCAGGTTGAATGATGACTGCAGCGTTTTTCAGGCGGAGATTTTCGCAATACTGAAGGCTATTGAGGCCATAGCTGGTGGCCCATCTTCGGATTCGGAATCTTACATGATCTTCGTTGACAGTCAGGCTGCCCTTAAGGCCATTGCGTCGGTCTGGTGCAAATCACGACTGGTTCGCGAGTGCAAAGAGTCGTTGAGGTCTTTTGGACCGGACCGTATCCGTCTATGCTGGGTTCCGGGTCATAGCGGAATACTGGGCAATGAGACGGCGGATGCCCTCGCTAGGTTAGGTTCCCTTTCGGGGGGAGATTTAATAGTTGGTCCTGAACCTCCAGTCTGCCACCTCTATGGCCTCATCGATGGATGGGTCAGGGAGGAAGAGCAGAGGCGTTGGAGGAACGGATCAGGTTGTTCTGTCTCTAGACGTCTATGGCCTGCTGTGGACAGTAAGAGAACAGATTGGCTGCTGGGCTTGGTTAAGGCCAGCGTAAGGTTGGTTGTCGGTTTTATCACAGGGCACTGCGAGATTAGGTCGCTGACGGGGATCTGGAACAGATCCCAGCCGGACTATTGCAGGGTATGTTGCGATGAGGAGGAGTTAGAGACTATCGAACACCTCCTCTGTAACTGCCCAGCCCTTGGTAGGTTGAGGTTGAGGACCCTTGGCAGAGCCTTCTTTGAGAGCTTGAGTTCTGTGTCGAGAGCCGACATCAAGGCTCTCCACAGATTCATTAGCAGTTTGAGCTGGTTGAGAGGTGCTAGGGCTTCATAAGTGTAGTCGCGCGCTCAACCCTTGTTTGTGTCTGTTTTTTTTTTTGTGTGATTCCCATCCTCCCCTTACCCTTATGCCCTCCTTTCATCCTATTCCCTCTATTTCCTTCCCTCTCCAAGGACGTTGTACAATGGGTCAATTTCGACCTCCGGGTATTGTACTTGTCTTAACGGACAAGTACACGTCCTCTAACCTAACCTAACCTTATTGGCGCGAAATCCTCAAATTTCCTGAATGATAAAAAAAAGTATGTAGCCAGCAATGGCCAATGCTTTGAATAAAACGTGTTTCACTTTCCAATGAAGGTAGGTAGGTAGGTAGAAGTGGCTGTCCACCCGATGAGCGGACACACTTAGGCCTCATACAGGGCCCATTGTGATACCACAGTTTCATCTTTCCCCTATTCCAGGAACCACTCGGAGCTTCCGATGAAGCGACTTAGACTGCCAATTTCCACGCATGACAGTTCATCTACGTCCTCCATGTAGTAGGCACCCAGGTGTTTCTTTCTCCTTCGACCAAGTGCCGGACATGTGCAAAGTAGGTGAAGAATAGTTTCATCCTCCTCTTCATCTCCACAGCTTCTGCAGAAATCATTCGCAAGGTGTAAAAGACTAATACGCCTCGCATGTGTTCCTATAATACAATTCCCCGTAATAACCCCGATAACAGCTTTGAGCCTGCTTCTTTGGATCTTAAGCAGAGTCGTCGTGCGCCTTCTATCCAGCTTTGGCCAGATTTTTTGCGCCGCTCTGCCCTTATCCGAAGCTGCCCATCTACTGTTGGCAAGGTCCACGATTGCATTGTTAATCATAAGCACACTGGTACTTAAAGGGATCCCCAATGTAGAGAATTCATCAGAGAGCTCGACGGTCGTGCCCCTTCTGGCCAATTCATCCGCTCTGCAGTTGCCGGGAATGTCCTTATGTCCCGGTACCCATGTGATACAAACATCGCATCGGTTCGCCATCTCATTGAGACATCTGCGACAGTCGTATACTGTCTTGGAGTTTATCACACTAGAATCCAGCGCCTTGATGGCCGCTTGGCTATCGGAAAGTATAATGATCCTTCGCTTGCGAACATTTTTGTCCGCAACAATTTTCACCGCAGCTTGAATAGCCGACACTTCCGCCTGAAAGACACTGCAGTGATCTGGTAGTCTCATAGACTTGGATATTCCGATTGATCTCGAATAGATGCCAATACCAACGGCTCCTTCTAATTTGGAGCCATCGGTGTAGATTTGTGCGGCATTACCCGTTAGGTGCGCCACACCCTTTCCCCAGTCCTCCCTTTTCGGGATGGATGTCCTAAAATTCCTTGAGAAGTCATATTGCGGTGTCATATAGTCTATGCTTCCGACAATATCAGCTCTCTCAAGTATCCTTGTATGACCAATGCTCGATGCATGCCATTGTCCAGTCGCCCAGAGACGCCTACTGATCCTGGCCGCCACACCCCTGCAGTATAGGTCGAGCGGTAGAAGGTATAAGATCATCTCCAGAGCGATCGTAGGAGTAGTGCGCAGGGCACCACTAATAATTATGCAAGCAGATCGTTGTAGCTTGCTTAACAAGTTCAGGTTCGTTGTCCTATTCAGGGATTCCCACCACACCAGGCATCCGTAGGTCAGGATAGGTCTGACCACCGCTGTGTAGATCCAGTGAGTCATCCTAGGTTTCAGGCCCCATTTCTTCCCCAACACCTTGTTACAGGCGTAGAGGGCGATGGAGGCTTTTCTTAGTCTGTTAGTGATGTTAGGTTTCCACGATAGTTTCCTATCCAGGATAAGGCCCAAGAAGCGCGCCTCCTCCTTGAGTTCCAGTTCCGCCCCGTACAATCTCAGTGGACGAAAAGGTGGAGGTTTGTACTTCCTCGTGAAGAGTACAACCTCCGTTTTACCGGGATTAACACCCAAACCACGACCAGATGCCCACTCCCTAACCTTCCCTAGGGCAAGTTGCATCCTGTCTCTTATAGTGTCAACAAATCTACCCGAAATAGTGAGAACAACGTCATCCGCATAGGCAATCGCTCGGCATCCCACGTTTTCCAACAACACTAGCAGCTCATTCATCACAAGATTCCATAGGAGAGGGGACAGTACTCCACCCTGTGGAGTTCCCCTTCCTACTTCTCTGGAGATGAGCGAGCACCCCAGTGTCGGGTAGATTGTTCTTCCACGTAGTAGTCTGGATATCCAGTTCACCAGAGTATTGGGTACATTCAGTCTCGTTAGAGCGCCGGAAATAGCACCCAGTTCCACGTTATTGAAGGCTCCTTCTATATCCAGAAAAACCGCCAAGGTATACTCTTTTCGTGCCAGCGATCTCTCTATCGTACACGTTAGGTTATGTAAGGCAGTGTCAACAGATCTACCCTTATTGTACGCATGCTGTTGCCCAGATAGCAAATTGCTATCTAAGGTCTGGCGTAGTTCAACATCGATGAGTCTCTCCATGGTCTTTAACAGGAATGAAGAGAGACTTATAGGTCTAAAATCTTTAGGTGTGGTGTGAGAGTTTCTTCCTGCCTTTGGTATGAAGACCACTCCCACTTTACACCATTCCGACGGTATGTGTTTTAGCCGAATACTAGCGGAAAACATCTCTCTAAGTATCGCGATGTGTTCCAGTTTCAAGCGTTGTAGTAGGGCTGGGTATATTCCGTCTGGACCCGGAGATTTGAACGGTTTAAAACCATTTATTGCCCATTTGATTGCCTCTACCGACAAGATTGAGTAGTAGTCTTCATGTGAATCGCTTTCCAAGACTCTCACCTGCATATCCAAGTTTTGTCCCAGTGGAAAGTGCGTATTCACGAGAAGCTCTAAAGTTTCCTTCTCTGAGTTGGTCCATGAACCATCCGTCCTCTGTAGTACACTCGGCACGAAGGCCGTATTCGCAAGAATCTTTCTTAGCCTGGAGGTTTCGTTGATAGTCTCCATATTGCTACAGAAACTTCTCCACGAATCTCTCGTGGCTCGTCTCAAGTTCTTCTTGTAGTCGCCCAGGGACACTTTATATTGTTCCCAATGCTCCGCCTTTCCGGATTTTCTCGCCGCGTTAAAAAGTCTACGCGACTCTTTCCTGAGCCTGTACAGATCCCGGTTCCACCAGGGAGGTTTGTGTCCCCCTCTGCTGACTCTCTTCGGACAAGCTTTTTCAAAGGCCCCTAATATGGCCTTCGTAAAAACAGCCACAGTAGCTTCCAGTTGCAAAACACTATCAATTCTACTGTGCGTAAGTGGACCCATGCCCAGATTGACAAGACGATCATAAGTATCCCAATTTGTGTTCCTGGGATTCCTAACCTTTTTCACACTTTGGATCTCCCTATCTAGAGAGAATTCAATGTATCTATGGTCAGAGAAGGAGTGTTCCTCAGAAACTTTCCAATCTCTGACCTCATCAGAACTACTTCTCGAGGCAATGGTTATATCCAGTACCTCTTTTCTACTCTTAGTTACAAAAGTGGGCGTGCTACCCACGTTGCATACTGTTAAATCATTAGAGATTATAAAATCAAAAAGTGACTCACCCCGTTCATTAACGTCCGTGCTACCCCATATGGTATGGTGAGAGTTGGCGTCGCATCCAATGAGCAGGCCAACTTTTGCGCGCTTGGCTTCGGTGACCAGTCTTCTTACTGCGTCTGGTGGAGGATCTTCGGCTGGATGTGGCATATAACTGGATGAAATCCAATACTGCCTTCCATTTATCTCCGTCGCAACCGTAGTTAGGTCTTCGTTACTGTAAGAAGGGAGCAAATATGCTATTAAGTTTTTCTTAATTAGTATACAGGATCTGGGCCTACCCGTAAGTTTGGCGTGAACCAGCCTGTAGTCTTTGAGCCCTAATCCACAAACCTTATTGGCCATAGACCATGGTTCTTGGATTAGGGCGATGTCTTCTCCTCTGTTTATCAGCCGGAGAAGTAGTGCAGCCGATGCTGCCTTAGAGTGGTGGAGATTTATTTGGATTACTGTTTCATCCTCCTTCCTCTCTACCATCGTTGTGTCCAGGCTATCATCCTCCTGATCAGCCTCATCTTGGAGTTGAGATTCCCTCAGCAGCATACCAAAGACAGATGCTATGTCCGATCCAGTGGAAGATAGAGAGCTAACTCTGGATCGGCTATGGATCTGTGTTGAGGATGCTGTGAGGTTATCACCTTCCTTTTCTTCTTCTTCCTCCGATCCGCCCATGTGTTCGTCTTGTGGCTTATCCCCCTGAGGGGCATTGTCACCAGACTCCATGGGGCGGTTATCCTTTTTGTATACTTTCAGGAGGATATGTTCAAACCCAAAGGCCACCGCACCATTGGATTTTGCTAGGTGCTCCAGGGATTCCTGGTTGACTATGATAGTCGCACAGCGAGATCCATGGCGCTCCTCTATCTTTGCAATCTTCCAATTGTGCGTTGGTAGCTTTGGATTGCATATTTGTATCATCCTGAGTACCTTTTCTGGCTCCTTTGGAGTTACAGGTATCCAGGAGCGTATTCTTGGTCTGCTGGGTATGGCGTCCTTGGGCACTAATTCTAATTTGGCGCCCTTCAGATTTCACCTACCCTAGCTAAGGCGATTGTAGTGTGTTTGACTAATCTAAGTTGTCATACCTTTTGTATGCAACTTAATATCAACACATTCTTGTTGATATTGTCCACACTGCATAAATGTTGGGACGACGTGTATTATGTCGTCTCAGCATATTCCCACACTCATGGAGTGTTAGAATGTAAGGTATTTAGCATAAGTTTAGTTTTAAGTAATTAAGTAGAATTAATGATAAATAAACAATAAAAATGAACAGTCGCACAAGCGGCTGTTCTTAAACAAAATCAAAACAAATACAGACTATTTTTATTTTTATGTATATTACATGGCGATCCTGCCACGTTTCGGGACAAAAAGATATTTTTTTGTGACTTACGTGGAATAAAAAAAAAAAAAAAAACATAAGAAACGGAAAACTAATGCAAAAAAAAAGTGAGAAAAGCAAATACACAAAAAAAAAAAAAATCAAAGTGAAAATTATATTTTACAAGAAAACTAAACAAAAGCATTTAAATTCCCTAAGAAAAGTGTGCAATGAAATAAAATGTAAAAAAACAAAATGGAACAACAAAAAAAAAACACTTAAATATACAACTAAACGAAGAAAAACAGAAAAAGGTGTTTTTAGTGGAGTGTGAAAAAGGTGAATACAAAAATAAATACAACGAAAAAGAAAAAAATCTGTTAATCCTACGATTTTATTGAAAAATTATGTCAAATAATAATAATCCGCCATATAAACTAACAAACGACATCAGTGAAGTACTGCTTTTAGCGTGAAAGTTGTGAATTTTTATTTTTGTGCGAAAACTTTTCTTTGTCTGAAAAAAAAAAACCAAAAAAAAAAAAGTATCTGTATAAATTTATAACAGAAAAACCCAAAGCACAAATTCTTTTTGAAAAAATATGTTCAATTAAATTTTTTTTTTTAATTGCAAATTAAAATGTTTTATTAACTAAAAGAAGTGAAACTGTTAAAAACATTGGAATTTTAAAAAAAATAAATTAGAAATAAAAGAGGTCGTCGGCAAAAATAAAATAAAAAAAAAAAAAAATTGTTGCTCATTACATATAACAAATGAAACAAAAATTAAATTTAATTGTTGAATAAAATTTTGAAACAAAACAAAGTGAACATTAAGTGAAATGAGGTTTATTGCTAACGAAAGAAATCGTTTATTCAGCAAAAAATAATTGAAAATATTTCAAATCGTAACAAAAAAAAAAAAAAAAAAAACCATTCAACAAAATTTTTTCATCCAAATGAATCATAAACATAAATAAAAGTGAATGCAAATGAATGAAAAACTATTAAAAAAAAAAAAGAGCAGTTTCATTAAAGTGCTAACTTATCAAAATAATAATCTCGGACGGACGACAATGTGAAAATATAATAAAAAAAAAAAAGTATAATAAGAAAGAATTCTAAGCAACAATTAAAGTAAAACGCATGCAAGTGAGTGCATGCATTTGTTTTCTTCTTTGACTGCATTGATATCATGATATTGATATATTGATATAACTAAAAAGATTTGTGTGAAGTTTGTGAGAAATAATAGATACAATGCAAATACGACTGCCAAAAAAAATTCCTATAAAAAAAAATTGGCTTACTCTTTCCTTTTGTTTGTGCACAGTGAATGAAAAAAAAATTATAATTATTGCTTAAACTTTGTAAAAAAAAAAGGACTATGTACACAATAGACAAAGACAAAAAATACAAACGGTAACAAAGTACTTGAGTTTTTATCTCCATTAATTAAAAAACAAAGAATAATAAATTATAATGACCGTCGTGTTTTACGCAAAGAAAAATAAATAATAGTAAAAGAAAAACTAAAGGTGTTAAAACGTTTAAATAATAAAAAATATACAAAAAAAAAATAATAAATATAAATAAAAACAACAAATGGACGTTGCAGTTAAAAGAAGGGCCTCTTATTGGAAAATATCCATCATCAACAAATGCAACAACAACAACATCTGACGTTTAACGAAATCAACAATCAACAAACAAAATCGCAAAACGTAACGGATCCTCCACAAGCTTCTGACATAACATCATCAGGACTCATCATTAGCAACAACCTCAACAATACCAACAGCCTTATTCAACTACATCGTGTCCATAAAAACCAACATACGTATGTTTTAATTTTATTATATTTAATTAATATTATGTTTAATGTAGATTTATTTTTCTTTAATTACTAATTAATTAATTACTTGTTAAAACAAAATTTTTTTATTAATGTTGTTTAGTGAGTTTAAAATATAAAACTTCTTGTAAACTCACTAATAACTTAAATTTTAAACTTCATTTATACACCTCTTGTTTACATTTACAAACCTTTTTAAAAATATAAAAATAATTAATGTTTCATTTTTAGTAATTTTAAAATATATAATCAATCTTTAAATCTCTTCTAAATTGTAAAGAAATGTTATTATAAAATAATAAAAAAAAAGAAATAAAATACGAGAAATTGAAATAAACTTTACTATTACCTACATATAACATTATATATATATGTATATATATATATTATTATTTTAAATATTATTTTTAAAAGATTTTATTTTAAACTGCTGTGACACTTACGAGTCCCTCCAGTGGTGTAAAAAAAAAAAATTAAACAAAAAAAAAAATTTTTTTCATTATATTTTTTTATTTTATGTCTTTGTTTTTATAAAGTAGATTAATTTTTTTTATAATTTCATGTTATTTAGTGAGTTTAAAATCTAAAAAAAAAAATCTTGGTAAACTCACTGGTAACTTAAATTTAACAATAAAAAAAAAAAAAATAAAAAAAAAAATTATTAAAACAAATTTTAAACATAAATTATATTTAATATCCTATTTTTTTCATAACCTTAAGCAAATATTTTTTTAATATAAATTTAATTGTAAACTGCTGCGATACTTACGAGTCCCTCCAGTGGTATAAAAAAAAAAAAATTTTTTTGTGATTTGCCTATTCAGATATCAATTGGCGATATCTGCTATATACCATCGCCTTGGGAGACTATATCTGGTGGTATGGTATCCCAACGCCATGATATATGGTAATATTTTTTTTTTTAACTAACCACAAATAAGGCAGACTTACTAATATTTGTACAATTGTGTAAATTTAGATTTAAGTAAAATTATTATAAACCCATTTTATGCACAATTGTACAAAATACTGACGAGACAGTTCTGTTTCTGCTACAATCATTCAAGCAATTGAATGATTGAACAATTATCCTTGTGTATCACTTGGATAAAGCCCCAATTCTTTTTACTTTCATTTTTAAACGTTTGTCAAGGTACACGAGCCTTGATCTAAACATTTTCGCGGATCCCCCTAAGGATCAATATATGTAATTAAATACAATTTCATATTCCAATACGACAGTCGATAGACATTTATCCTTGCAATTATGGGTAATAAAGACTCAAAAATTGAGAACCCAAATGCGAATGTGATAAATGAAATCACTGTAAAGGTGGAATATCCAATTGTATATCTATTAATCATTATCGCGGTTTTAGTTCTGCAGTTCTTGACTACGCTCTATCAATTGCACAAAAGATCGCTAAAAAAGAATTATAGAAGAGCAGCATCTATGGCAATTGATATTGACAAAGTATAGGAACTGCACTAAGTTCTAAAAAAAAAAAAAAACAAAATTATTTTCGCATAAATTTCGTATAAATATTCGGTTAAATTTAGCAGCGCGTATATTACACGATGGAGAAGAGATCCAGGGCTCTCTTGTTGGCACACGTTACTAATTTCACGTGTCCTTGGTGCCAGCCACTCATCTGGTAAACTGGAGCCGGTCCCGGATTCTCCTCCATTACGTCTAGAAAGACGTCCGCAAGGACGTCTGCTACGAGTCTCCAGTTTGACGGTGTAATACTGCCGTCTGGATCGGAGCGATCTACAACCGCCATCTCGATGCTATCTTTTAACACCTCACTATATAAGATATTGGTGCGATGCGAGCTGCGTTGTTTTTTGGCGCCTGGTGCGTCGCCTTCAGAAGATCGTTGTCGTTTGACAGCCGTCTCTGTGGCCGACGTTTTGTCAAGTTCTTCGAGCTTTTCTTTGGCCCAGGCCACTGATTGTACTTCGCGCTGCGTGCGGTTATCTATTGGGATCTTGGAGATCCTGTCTAGAACCCGCTTAGCGCTCAATCGCTCCCTTACCGCTGCTTCGATTCTTTTACTTTTGGTGCCGTGTCAACCTTTGCATTACCAAGGCCACTCTTGCTGGACGAAGGTCCGGCTTTTGGAGCAACCTTGCTTTTGGAAAGGCCGACGCTTTTGGCTTGTTGTTGCTTGTAGTCTTTTGAGGTACTGGGTTCTTGGTCTGCTTTAGCATCAACCAAGTCTTTTCCCTCTTTTTTAGAGACGGGCGTCGGCTTAACACCCGTACGCGGATTTTTACGAGTTCCGTTCTCGTCCTCCTTAGTGGAGGTGTTTTTCAAATTATCCTTTTTATTTTTATTAATTTCATTCATATTTTGGTCCCACAAGTTGCGGATAAGGGGAAGGTCCACCTGAGCAGGGATCCGCTGTGCCCAGGTAAGGCTGGTTAATCCTGGAGGTCGCCCGGTATCCAGGATACTCCGTTAGCGACTGGGATATTTTTGATGGGCCCCCAGCCAGGCTGACTATCGGCACGGGTCGTGTAACACCTTAGTCCAGCCCATACCTCTATCCTATGGCGAGAGCCATAATTCATCCGACCTTACGATCAAATGAGTATAGACTCCCCCCTTGGCTGGTGGACACCCCATCGGGCAACCAACCACCCACCCACGTGGAGGGTTTGGTAGAGGATTTTTGTCGGCCTTCCAATGAAAGACTAGAGTTAGGGGCTGATATTAGTTTGAATTGTAGGAGGAATTACCAAATTTTAATTATTATAAATATATTTTTTAAATATTCATTTTAATTAAAAAGTAATAATAGAGTTTTCATGTTTTTTTTTTGTATATAGTTATATTATTAAGAAATGTTTATATTAAATAAATTTATTTATATTAATATTATTTATATATTTATTTATTAATTAGTATTAATTTTTTTTTATTAATATCAATTAGGGGCTGATATTAGTTTGAATTGTAGGAGGAATTACCAAATTTTAATTATTATAAATATATTTTTTAAATATTCATTTTAATTAAAAAGTAATAATAGAGTTTTCATGTTTTTTTGTATATAGTTATATTATTAAGAAATGTTTATACTAAATAAATTTATTTATATTAATATTATTTATATATTTATTTATTAATTAGTATTAATTTTTTTTTTTTATTAATATCAATTAGGGGCTGATAGTCTAGTCTTTCCAATGAAAGACTAGAGTTTTATTTTCATAAAAAAAACTCTCTCGGGTACACCTAATATTGAGAATTTATTGCCTTTATTAAACATCTTAAAATCAATGATAAACAAAAATTAAACAATTGAATTATTTTAATCTGAATTTACAACGTTCTATAGCTACTAGTACTTTCAATAAAACGTAAATCAAATAAACGACGCTGTCGTAATTCTGCTTACCGCAGTTAAAAATGAGAACATCGAAAACGTAATAAAACTAAAAAACTTTTCAACAAATTTTTTATGTCTTTAAAGAAATAAAAAACAAATAGATTTTATGACAATAAATTCTGTTTTCAAAGGTTTTATTATTATTACTGCACGAAGTAAAATTATATTGTAGGAAAATCAGAGTTAATGCTTTTTGTGAATAGCTTTCGAAACGTGAATAGAGTTTCAAACAAACTTCAAATCAATGTTCTGACTTATTGGTTTAAGTCTGCCCAACTTCTGGATATCTTCGCATGTTTTTAATGGTGATAGTTGTTTAGAACTTCATTTTGTTATTTTGGCATTTTACAGTCAAGGAAATGTTAATAATAGCAACAAGCATGCATCTCTTACAAAAGGGACGTCTTGTCTCACACTTCCTCTTAATCTCTTTCGTTGTTTCTTTCCAATCATCATACAAACGAATGATAACTTGCGTCCTATTTATACTGGTCCCCTCTAAAATATATTTCTACCTTTACTGACAAGCGTTGCCTAACAAACTTATAAAGTTATGAAGACGTTGATTTTATACAAACTACTTTTGGCTAGTAACCAATAAATTCGAAATGCTCAAACGAGACATTATTTCATACTTACAACACCAAGACAAAGACGACGTGTGCACCAAGGTGCCAGTAGGTTCATTTGATACTTTCGTAGAGAATAAGTTAATTCTGTGTAAGATCATGCGTTCACATACACACATATGTATATAATTGCTCATTATAGCCCTTCAGTCAGGTTTACGACCTAGCGTCTCACATCACTTTTGTTGTGTGTAATAATTTAATACATGATTGGCAGGACCTACAGTTTAAAGTCGACTCCGAATAACAGATTCTTGGGAAACATTTTCATGGCAATTTTATTTACTCTCAGAGTTTTTACCAGGAATCTGCTGAGAGGCATTCGCCGAAGAAATATTTTTTCACATTTCGTTTTGTTGGAGATGTCAGACCTGGGGCTTGAGCCGTGGCCTCACGTCTAATAAGCCAACACACTACATTCTGAACTACAGCGACTAGTTTACATACATACATACATAATTGCTCATTCAACCCCTCAGTCAGGATTAGGACCTAGTTTCTCACATCACTTATGTTGTGTGTGTTGATTTTATAAATGAGTGGTGGGACCTACAGTTTAAAGTCGACTCCGAACGACAGATATTTGAGAAACTTTTCACTTTCACATTACTACTACGGGATGCTACCTTGACCTCAAATTGCTCTCGCAGAAAATCCAATGTGCCATAAGGTGTGTGGAAACCATGTCCCGATCATTTAATTCACACCAGAAGAATTTTATATACGTCCTTCTATAGCTCTCGCCACTGCAAGAGATGGCCTGGCCAACTTTGTTTTTGAAGAAACATGGACTGAAACGCCACCAGTCCAAAATTCACGTTTTCAAGATACATAGAACACCTTTGGATCTCATATGATTTTGTTTCGTCGATGTATGGTTGTTAGACGATCGTTTGGTGAGCCAGTAGACTCATATAGTCGTCTGGATAGGACTAGTATCTGATAAAACAAAATGACAAACAAAACAAAACTGACAACTAATTTGACAGATGTAGCTTCCAACGACTTCCACTCACTCAGCAATCGACTGACAACACAAAAAACTCTGAGAGTAAATTAAATTACCATGAAAAATTTCTCTAATCTATCGTTCGGAGTCAACATTAAACTGTAGGTTCCGCCATTCATACACGCAACATGAATGGTGTGAGAAGATAAGTTGTCATCCTGACTAAAGGGTTGTAACGACTAATTAAGTAAGTAAAGCAAGTAATGACGCTTCAATCCACTTCAAGTAATCCATTTAGAAAGTCGTCTTACACATTAGAAACAACCATCACACACAAACAGTGTAACCTGTTAAGAAACAGTAGATACAATGAGCTGTTGGATAAAGGTGCAGCAAAGCCATTAAAGGCAAAGCATTTATCTCTCTGGTGCTGGGAATATAAAATTAAATTCGCAAAAACCCATGTCAATACATGCCTGATAAGAAAACACAAATAAATATAGGACCTATCGTAATCGCCGTAGTCTAGTAGGTAGTGTGTAGGCTTTTTAGACGTGAGGCCATAGTTCAAACCTCAGATTAGACATCTCCATCAAAACGAAATATAAAACAATATTTCTTCGGCCACTTCATACCAGCAGATTTCTGGCAAAATCTCTGGGAGTAAATAGAATCGCCATGACTGTAGATCCTGTCACTCATATGTATGTATGTATATTAAATTAACATACACAACAAAAGTGGTGTGAGAGGCTAGGATGTAATCCTAACTGAAGGGTTGTAATGACCAATTATGTACGTACATACATATATTATGTATGTATTTGATTTAGAGGAAAGCTACCATAAGTCATATGTACCGAATTAGTTAAAAATATATTCAAATTTAATTAACATTTTAAAAAAGGAATAATATTCATAAAATAACAAATAAACTTACATATTATTGTTCCTTTTTTATAAAATAAAAAAAAAATGGCTAAATAAATAATTCATTTTAAAAAGTAATTCACTTTATTGATTAAATGAATATTAATTTCAAGGTTAATTTAAATACTTTTAATTGAATATTAATTAGTTAACGCATTAAGAAGATTTATTACAATGCATGACTATTAAATGTTCAATTATTTATGCTATTTTTATATTAAATATTTATTTTTATTTGTTTTGTTTCTTTTTTTACAATTTTCCATTAATTGTACAGCACAAATGTGTAAAATTAATAAAACATCCTATAAATAATAATTTCTAAAGAATTTTATTTCATACAATGCATTGAATGCAGACAAAGGATAGTATTAAAGGTGAATGTTGGAATTAAATTATAAATTAAAGTGAGCAGTGGTGGAGGAATATGGTATTACGGGCTGTGAGGTGATATGTTAACCAGGTTAAAGTCTCCCAAATTGATAAAAAAAAAATCAGTAATCATCGGAAAGTAGACTATACCTTTAACTGAAGTTCTCATCGTTCTTGAAGACATATAGAACCTTAATGCCGTAGGCTCACCACACCATGCAGATCATCTGTCAAGGTTCATTGTCAGTTTTATTACTGATTCTGGATACTGTTCACAAGTCTCATACGGGCGAAGTTGTGACCTGAAAAAGCAAGTATTATTTTGGAAAATGCTTCTCAATGGCAGGTAGTAACAAGAGTATTTGAATCGAACTGGAACAATTCTGTGGTATACGGATGATTTCAGGACAGATAAAGTTTCCGTAATCTAATAGGTCGCCGTAGTCTATTAGGTAGTATCCTGACTTATTAGACGTAAAGCCTCGGTTCCAACCCCAGATCAGATATAAAAAAAATATTGAAAATATTTCTTTGGCGACATCCTCCCAGCAGTCTTCTAGCAAAAACTCTGAGAGTAAATAAAATTGCCATGAAAAGTTTCTCAAGAATCTGTCGTTCGGAAACAACTTTAAACTGTATGTTCCGCCACTCATATATTAAATTAACACACACACAACAAAAGTGGTGTGAGACGATGGGTAGTAATCCTGACTAAAGAGTTGTAATGACCAATTATGTATGTACATATGTAATCTGTTAGGCAGTGTGTTGGCTTGCTAGCCCCAAGTCCAAGGTTCAACCCCTAGCTCAGATATCTTAAACAAAACGAAATATGACAAAATATTTCGTCGATGACGTCCTGTCACCAGTTTTCTTGGCAAAAGTATTGATAGCAAAATAAAATTGCCATGAAGAGTTTCTCAAAAATTTGTCATTCGAAATCAACATTAAATGTGCCGCCACTCATGGATAAAATTAACACATGCAACTTACATAGATGGTGTGAGAACCTAGGTCATAGTCCTTATTAAAGGGTTGTAATTAAGTAATCTTCTGCGCTCCTGTGACATAAGCGCTGTAGTATGGATTCAAGATTATCTTGATAGTCTACCAGCTATTGAGTAGCCTCTTCAATCATTATAAATTAACCCTTTTGATTACAATTACGAAGCAAGACGTATGAAAAAAATTCGTGAAGTTCGACGGTCTATTTCCACCAAAGTTTGTTCCAAAACTTATACAAATGAACGCATTTCCGACTTAATATTGCAATAATTCATTACAATTCATTTTTCAAATTACTTTGAAAGCCATTGGATAGGTAAGTAAGTGTATTGGGAACAATGGTCGTTAACCAGCATATTGAGATACGGATCCGATATGAAGCGACACTTACGGCGTACCGTTTCCAGGCCATGGAGGTATGGATCAACCAGAGCATAATTAGGATACTGGATGGTTTCTTGTTATCTAAAATATCAATCGCGATATCACTTTGATGCTAGATCGACCTTCTTGTTCAAACTTGTCCATGACACAAATGCCTGTGACGACTTATGGCCTTACGGATGGTTCTAAATATGGAGATAGGACGGGACTAGGACACTATATGAATAAACCAGAAACCAAACAAATCCTCCGACTACAGAGCCATAATACGGTTTTCCAAGCTAGAGAATGTATACCCTGAACCAGAAATAATTTGGTAAACACATGGTAATAAGAATATTAAGACTAAGAAAAGACAACTAAAGCATGCTAATGAACATCCTTACGGGACAACATGCCATACATGTGCATTTGGATCGCATAGACATAGTAAATAATAATTAATGTGAGGCTTATACAGAGGACTTCAAAACAAAGAAACACTTTTAAGCTATTGCCTAACCTTAGTGGACCGAATGTGGACTGAAAGAACTTTAGAAAGTATGTACAGGAGATAGACTTTATGTAGCCAATGCCCTTGGTAACTCTTAATGGCAATGGCACAACAAGACGTCATGTCCATACCTATCGGTTCAAACTACCTTACTTTCTATCTATCTATGACGAGAAAAGCTAGTATCTATCTCTGCATAATTGGAATGTATTTTTTCCTACTGTCTAGCTTTCAAAAGCTCGAGATCCCAATATTCCAGTGAACACAATTTAACAGACATATCAGATGGATGAGTAAAATCATAGGTAGTCTGCGTAGAGTCCTTCATTAAGCGCTTCGTATGTATATTTAAGTTTAAATAAAACAAAGTGTGTGTGAAGTATTATTGCAACATTTTTATACGTTTGAAATATCTACGGATGCCATTGCGTGCGGACTATAACACCGTTTCTCTATTGTTATGTTGTCTTAGAGGACCGATGTGATTAATGGCTTATTCACATATAACTGCAACTTAAGAAAGCCTCACAACAAAAAGTCTAACGAGTCAAAGTTCACATTACTACTACGGGATGCTGCCTTGATCTCAAATTGCTCTCGCAGAAAATCCAATGTGCCATAAGGTGTGTGGAAACCATATGTCGTTGATGTCCCGATCATTTAATTCACACCAGAAAAATTTTATAAACGTCCTTCTATAGCGCTCGCCACTGCAAGAGATGGCCTGGCCAACGTCGTTTTAGAAGAAACATGGACTGATAACGCCACCAGTCCAAAATTCATGTTTTCGGGATACATAGAACACCTTTGGATCTCATATAATTTTGTTTCGTCGATGTATGGTTGTTAGACGATCGTTTGGTGAGCCAGTAGACTCATATAGTCGTCTGGTTAGGACTAGTATATGATAAAACAAAATGACAAACAAAACAAAACTGACAACTAATTTGACAGATGTAGCTTCAGCAAGTTCGAGGGCACCAGTTGGAAGACCCGATACAAAATATACACTTTTTATAGAGAATATGATTGGTGATCGTTTATTTTGAGCAAAAAACAACCCATCTTGATGGCTTAAGTGTATGCCAAAGGAATGAGACTTTGAACCACTATGATTACGAGTAGAACTGAATTAAATAAACATTTATTTTGCGTTTAACTAAATGCCCTGCACTGCACTGTACTGTATATTATTTTTACCATCCTTATAAATTTATTTCCTTTATTTATGTAGAAAGTTTTTGTTTTTTTATTATTTTTTGTGATTCCTTTAGTAATTTCTCTTAAATAATGTTTTTATTTCCTTGCTATTCAAATATAGTAACACATACAGAAACGCAAGGCTTCAACAACAACAACAATACAACATAAGAATTTGGTACAATACCAATTACAAAAGATACGACTTTAAACAAGAAAAAGACATTTAAAGAGAAGCGTAAGGACATCTTCTATAGCATTTACCAGCTCCCTAATCAATGTATGAGAAAAAAAATTTAAAATTCACGAACAAATACGTTTGCTTTGCCTGGCAAAAGATACGAATTTTTTATTGGATAATCCAGGCTAGTTTATTACTCTAAAAAGAAATTGGAAAACCTGGAAAGAAAAAGTTTTCCTTTAAATAGTAAAGAGAATGAAAACAACAAAGAGTAGCAACAAATTTTATAATTTGTGCGGTAATGACACCAAAAAGTTTTTCATGTTTTCCTTTTTTTACATTCGTTTCGGTTTATTATTTTAAAGAAAAAATAAAATAAAAAAGAAAAAAATTGAGAAGAACCTTCTTGAAGAGAATTTTAATATAATTACAAACGCATCGATAGGGACCTTATCAGTGCTGGCTTCAATAAAATGTAAACTTTTAAGGTAATGCAACAACTGAAGTGTGGCATTATTTCGATGGGTTTTGATGGATAAGAAGTTTTGTTTTTCGATACGATATAAAGTTCAAAAACTACTTCCTTTGATAATAAAATCATAAGTACCCCATAAGAACCAGGTTCATACCGGTATGAAATGAATTTGCACTACAAACGTTTCCATATAAAATATTTATTTTGAACGAGCTTTAATGTTTTTTTTTTTTTTTTTTTTGAACAAACAACATCATATTGTTCACATCGTATTAAAGAGGGCGAATTGTGTTCCAGAAAATAATGATTTGCCGAAAGCATTACTATTTGTTCCCATTTGAAGAAAAATGCTAGAAAGTCGCATTGAATTCTGCTCAAGGCATATGGTGATCATGCTTTATTAGAGGCAATATACATAAGATGGTTTCGACTGTTTAGACATAAGGATTTCGATATGAGAAATGAAGAACTTGGAAGAGCACCAAAGAAGATGACGTTTTGTGTCTGAAACAAATGTTGCACAACAAACAATTTTTGACCGTTTCAAAGCTATGGGAAAAGATCCAAAAGTCTGAAAAAAGGGTGCCACATTAATTGAATGACTGACAGATGGAAAACTGATTAAAACACGATAGAACGGCAGTGTTACAACGATTTGTTAGTGGCAATGAAAAATCTATTTATTTTCAGAATTCTAAACGGAAAACATGGGTTCAATCTGGAACAACCATCAACTTCGGCAGCAAAATGAACAAGAAAGGTGAAGTGCATCACGAGCTCCTAAAACCTAGTGAAACAGTTAATACAGATCGCTATCGAAAATAAATATTTATTTATTAGGCTGGGAGCTGATACTCCACCCGCCGTATTCACCAGATTTGGCTCCTTCTGGCTACTATTTGGTTTCATCGATAAGACAGATATTGGCTGAGCAGTACTTCGATTCCCACGAGGAAGTCGAAAATTGGGTGACTATTTCATTTGTTTCA
The DNA here is from genome assembly GCA_927399465.1 of Sarcophaga caerulescens. NCBI lineage: Eukaryota > Metazoa > Arthropoda > Insecta > Diptera > Sarcophagidae > Sarcophaga > Sarcophaga caerulescens. Next base: position 48,978,246 of record OV656867.1, read on the forward strand.
GAAGATGAATAATTTTCTAGGCACAAAATTCACATTTTGCCTGAAAGATTGAGCACATAAAAACGCCCATTTCATGCCGGTAGACCTGATACATATACATAAATCTGAATACAGTGACACTGTTAGCACACAAAGTTATTTTCTGAGACTGTATTGCAGGAATCACATAGTATGCACCTCTGAGTGCACTTTCTAATAACGCTCAACGAAAAACACAAATGTTTTAGGGAGATAAGTGCTTTTGTGGCCTCTACCATTAGAGTGTTCAACTCTTCAAGAAGTGCAGAAAGTTGGGTATTGCAATGGATACTAATATTTTCTCTAAAGGTTTGATCATGTTTTTAGTTAATTAGTCTAGCCGACTATTTTTCTGTTTGATGTTAATGAAGGCTATACGTACGGTGACCATCCGTCCACTATTATAGCGGACAGTCCGCTATTTTAACCTCCTGTCCGCTATTTTTTTTGCGTCCGCTATTTGTCCACTATTTTAAAACACGAAAATATAAAAAGTATTTATTTTCCAAAATGTCCGCTTTTGTCCACTTTTTTCACTAATTCGATAAAAACGCTTAGTAGTTGTTAAACTATATTCATACTTTTACATTTATATAAATATTTAAAGAAATTTTGGGACATTGGTTAACTTTAATGTCAGCCTTAGGGTGAATAATGGAATTGCTTTTATCCTTGAAAGAGTACTACCCAACAATATTGTTAAATTTTTTTAATGATCCTTTTGCTGTGTCTTAGTTATTATTTATACATAGTCAAGCTAGTGCCTTCCATAAATATGTATATACTGCGTTTAGAAAGTCAAAGGTAAATCAAGGTTAATAGAACGTCACAATGAAGTATTTTTACGACTTAACATACAAAATTGTTTAAGGAAAAAGTTAAAAACTTTTACAGAACCTGTATTAGTTACCTGAACCAATGGGATGAATCTTTTAAAGAAATTGAGGGATTTGCTTGGATATTGTTAGATGCAATTCAATCTTGGCCTTTAGTTGAAAAGTCGTTAATAAAGGTAACAGAAATCAGAAATGATTTAATTATAAATAATAACGAAATTTTTGATGAATTATGCAAATGCTGAAGAAATAGAAATATGGAAACAATCAGCATTAAATCCTGATACAAAGTGGGTTGAAATGTTCAACTTTTTCGAAACTAAAAACATTCCTTATGAAAACATCCTGAAATTAGTAGATTTTTCATTTGCTTTGCCAGCGTCTATATCTAACAATATATGGTCTTGCGAAAAATCCCAAATGGGTCTAGAAACTTTAGAATCTCTTTTGACCACAAAATGGAATTTTAAAATGGACTGTTCGGAATTTAAAACATTTTTATCTAACAGGCCTAATACTTTAAAAAAAACACATTCTGTAGAGAAATATCAGAAGTAAATTTATACACATAAGTATATCCATATGTATGTATATGTATAAATTTAAGTTTGTGTATATTATTTGTACCTAATTATGTCAGTATTTTAAAAATCTTTATATAAAATGTTAATTATAATAAACGAATTTTTTTGTTCTTCAATTTTATATATTAGTCCACTTTTTTCTCATGGAAATAATGGTCACCGTAGCTATACGGTATAAAAAGAGTAGAGGGTTACCAGAAGAGCAAAGGACATGAATATAATTTAGTGGGTGTTAAATTGTATGATCTTTGTGTCCCAAGGTTTGCTTTAAAATGTTAAGTTATTTGCTAACCAAGCTCAATTGTTAATAAATTCATGGTAACATGTGCCGTGTGCAATATATATGGCATCGTCTTGTTGACACCACATGTCAACCAAGTCAAATCCTTCCATTTTGAAAAAAAAAGTTAGCAACCATCGTTCGTTATCTTTCTCTTCCTTCTTGAAGATGTATGGCCTTTAAGCTGCATTGACAGATATTGCGACAGTAGTACGAGTTTTTACTTCCATGAGGAAACTCGCGGAGCAATAGTCGATGCTAGCAAAAGATGTACATATTCAATTTGAATTGTACAGAAACTGTAGAGAACGGGCCATAGCAATACTATCTGACAGTTAGGCCGTCATCCCAACTCTTAGCTCTTATGAGGTTATCTCGAAGATAGTATGGGACTGCCACGGGAAGCTAAAACAGTTAGATAGGGGAAATAGGCTTAGCACCTGCTGTGAGAATTCGTGATAATCAGCAAGCAGATAAGCGTGCGAGGAATGGAGCTTTCATGCCGCTTATGTGACCAGAAGCTTTTTGTGAAGTGGAAAGAGATGTTTAGGAAAGTATACCCAATGGAAAAGATGTTAAGGAGAAGCAATAAATCTTCTCAATTAAAAAGGACTTTATTGGAGTGGTAGCTTTGACACCAAAGCCCACTTGAACACGCATAGCTTCTCGGTGTTACGCCAAAAGTAAGCGCAGTCTCTGTACTGACCTTATTCTACCAAGCTTATCAAAGAAGTTAGTCAGTGTAGGGGTTGCACACTAACTGGACTTTAGGTAAACTTTTGTTGATAAATTATAGTAGGAGAAGATTGAAGTCATGCATCAGACTATCTAGGAATAACCTGAGGTTATTAAACGGTTTTGTAACAGAGCACTTTAGATACAAAGAAAACTTGTTCAGAATAATGATCATGTGAAATCAACACGTAGATTTTGTAACGGTGACAATGAATTATCACAACACTCACATGAAACCATTAAAACATTAATGGATACCAGGCTGAAAATTGTCTATGTTGACACCGAGCAGCATCCTGAAGTTTGTCCGAGCAATGGACTTGCAGGAGACACTATTAGGGGCATCCTGCACAGAGCAGTAAAATAGACTGCAACACCTCTACATCTAAACAGTAAAGCCTGGTGCCATACGAACTTGTGAGAATAAGTTGAAAAATACGACGATTTTTCTAAGGACATCGCAATGGATCTACTCGTTTCAAGATTTCTATAAGTTAACACGTTAAAAAAAAAAACGACCTCCGTTTAATTAGCATGATGATGGAAATAAAAAAAAAGAACAAAAAACTTTATCGACTTTCAATTGCTATTTGAATTAACTACCGTGTGTTTATAGTCCAATTTGTAAAACCTAAGCCATTAGCTTACTTCTCTCAAACCAATTTAATATCTTCCATTGCCAATTTTTTTTTTTAATAATTTTATTGCTATCATTATAAACAGCTTAAAATATAAAAAATCTTAATATATTTACAACTTATGAGATATTACTAAAAGGTATTGCATCAAGTAAAAATAATTGAATTAAAAATTATGTAATGAACATTTATAATATATGTATTTACAACTTAAGGCAAAAAGATAGAAAAAACCTTATTTCTAAAAACAAAAAGAAAAATATAAGAAATTCTTATTTTACCCCCTTTGTTATCTTCAAAGATGAAGATAGAAAAGATCTAAACATGCAAATTTCTTATTAAAGCATAGTTTGAATGTCTGTTACGATCTTCGAATCTTTGTGTTATTTTATCAAATACCATTGCAATCAAGTCTTCGTTATAATTTCTATGTAGACGAGCTGTGGAATATCTTCGAGGTAAATTATATATGATCTTCAAGTTTTTGTTTTGAATTACTTGCAGCTTCTGTAAATAGGCTTTAGCACATTTAGTTGACCATACTTGACATCATAGGTGCTGCTTAAAAGTTAATTTTGTATCTAGTGTAATTCCCAAATACTTAACTGAATCTAAAAAAGGTATATGTGTTCCTTGTATGTCAAGTTGTCTACTAGGTATTCGCTTTGGTGATTTGTTGAAAGGAAATAATATTGCCTGAGTTTTTAAATCGTTAATCTTAATTTTCCATTTTAAAAAGAACTTTAACTATAGCATATAACGCCGAGGTATGATCTTTTAATAATTTTAAATCAGATATATAAATTGCATATAAGGTTGGAGATAGCACTGAACCCTGTGGCACACCAGCTAAAATTTTTTGTTCACTAGAATACACACCATCAATATTGACCACAAACTTTCTTTCTTTTAAAAAACTTTTTAAAATCTTCTGTAAATAGATTTGGTTAGGCCAAGTTTGTAAATTAGACCACTATGCCATATGGAATCGAAAGCTTTTTCGATATCTAAAAATTCCATTCCTGTACTTTTTCTACTTTCATTGAAATGTTGAACTATATTTACAATTTTTCTTAACCTGGTGAATAGTAGAGTGCTCATTTCTGAAGCCAAATTGTTCGTTCTGTATGATGTTATTGTCTTCTGTAAATTTCTGTAGTCTATCCAGTATTATTTTCTCAAATACTTTATCCAGCATGTTTAACATACTGATAGGTCGATAACTATAAGGCGATTTAGGATCTTTTCCAGGCTTAGCTATAGGTAAGACTTTAGCAGTTTTGAAAAGTTTTGGAAAATAACTGTTTTTTAAGTACCAATTAAATAATTTGGTAATAAGGTTAAAAAAGGTATTAGATAAATTTTTAAAAAATATGGCACTTATTGCGTCAAGGCCGGGGGCTTTTGTGTTTTTTAGTTTTTTGATAAAAAGTTTTAATTCATCTAGAGATGTTGCGTATGCCGGTACACTATTCGAAACAGTTTGTTTGTCTAGCCAATCATTGTACTTTTGAACCTTAAGATCAATAGACGATGTAATATTACTCGTAGTGTTATGAACTTTTTCAAAAACATCAGCAATTATATTAGCTTTTTGATAAGTGTTATGTACATCAGCACCATCTATTGTTAGACTTTCTAGCGTTTTTTGTTTACCTTTTATTGCTTTACTTAATTACCAAAACTTCTTATTGTTATTTGACAAACTTCTTAGAAATTGATACCAGCTGTTGTTTGGGAATTCCCGGACTTTTTCATTTCCCGGGAAACAGGAATGAAAAATTCGATTTGCCGGGATTCCCGGGAAATCTTTTAAAATTCACAATACTAGTAAAATGCTTAAGATTTTTATTAAAATGTTATTTTATTAACAAAAAAGAAAACAATACATCTAAATTCATACTGTATAAACAGAAACAAACAGATTAATGATAACATTTTGAGATCAGTTACTATTAAGAATTGATTAAAAATATTATTTAAAAATAAAAATATAAAAAAATTTGGAAGAACTAAGTTTTCAAAAAATGAGTTTTTAAAATTATTAGTGCATTTAATAACTCATCAGACATTCTATTTTCAAAAAATTTACGAGCTAACGAAAAAACACGTTCGCTTTCTACAGAAGTGGGCTTAAGCGTTAACAACGCATTAAAAATTACTTATGTCTAAACTTTGGGTCTGTTTGTACTAGCTTCAAATAAAGCTCTCTTTTAAATAAGTTGTCTGTTTTTAATTTCAGTTTTCTTGTTTTTTCTTTAGCCCCATTAATGGCGTTTTCCAACTTTTCTTTAAAATATTGATATACTCGTGCAACGGAAATATCTTCATCACTTTCAGCCGATATTATTTCAGTACCTTGGAATAGGCGTTTGTACATTTGCTCTGCATAGGATTTTAACATTGTCTTTGTTATGTTAATATTATTGTGTTGTGAAGTGTTTAGATAATTTACTAATGACATCAATTTGTCATTATATCTTTCATTTACTTTACTTTTAATTGTGTGAACCATTTTTTCCGAAAGTATTGAATCAACAGATAATAACTGTTCATAAAACGTATTCATAATAGCATCACCTATTATCAAATTGGTTTCACGCCTGCCTAATGCTTCCACTGCATCTTTTATGGGGTTCAAAACGTTTACCAATGTTTCCAAGTGTGGGACATAATCTTCAACAAACAATGATGATAAATGTAAATCTATAGTGTACAAGAATACGTTAATTTAAAATTTCCCGTATTTCCCGGGAATATTTAAAAAATTTCCTGGGAATTCCCGTCAAAAATTTCCCGGGAAATACCGGGAATTCCCGAATGGGAATTCCCGAACCCCAAACTCTATAAGCAACGTCAGCTGTTTTAGGATACACAGTAAAGTATTTCTTTCTGTGTTATATTACTTCTTTGTAATTTTCTCCGGTATTTATTTCTTTGGCCTATTAAATACAGGCTAAGTCTGGAAAGTTTTCTTTGCCAATTCAGCTTTGTACCTTTGGGAATTAGATTGAAAGATTCTTGAAGTATACAGGTAATTTTTGATAAAACAGCTTCGATGTTTGTTTCTGTTATAATTGTTGATTGTAAATTATTGTTAACTATCTCATCGTCAACAAATTTTCTTATTGTATTCCAGTTTGTTTTGCTATAGAGAGGGATTTCCACTATATTTTCTCTAATAGTACCAAATATTTTGCATATTATTGGAATATGGTCCGACTTCAGCATCTTTGGAAATGTGTCAATTTGTGAAATTTGCAGACTTGAATTAGTAAGTAAAATATCTACAACAGATGGCTGTCTAGCTATTGAGTTTTGGCTGAATCTAGTAAATGAGTCTGGGTAATGTATATAGTATTGTGAATTAAGCTGATGGTTATAGAGGTTTAAACCTGCTGTATTATTTTGTAGGCACCCCCAGCTCAAATGGTGGGCATTAAAATCGCCAAAAATAAAAAATTCACTTATATGAGTGGTTTGTGTGATTAAATCCAGATCATTAATAAAGCTGGGTGAGTATTTTGGGCAGTACGCTGACGTGAATCTAATTGGTCTGTTCTTAATTTTAATCAATACGGAAACATTTTCTAATACCGCAGTTGGGTATTTTGAGATTCGTTCATGCGGAATAGACATTTTGACGCCAATTAAAACACCCCCACCATGTGTTACTCGATCCTGTCTATATATTTTATAGTTTCTAATTTTAAAATTGTGACATATATTTAAAAATGTTTCATTAATAAATATGAGATCTATTTCCTGTTCATTTAGAAAATGCTCTAATTCTACTATAGACGCAGAATTTGTTATACCTTGGGCATTCCAATGCATAACTTTAAGACAACTTATTGACTGATTATATGACATGACGGACCATATTTCCAAGTACTCTCAATTTCTCATACTTATTTTTACATTTTTCTAAAGCATCGATTGCTTCGAAATAAATTTCTAATATTTGTTGGTTGGATATGTCGTTTCTCTCGTCAGCGTAACGACTTGTACCATCTACTGTATCATAAGAAACTTTTGCAGAATTACCTGTTTTATTTTCGCCATTTACTTTAAAGTATTCTTCTACTTCTTCCATTAATGAGAAATTAATATTTATGGGCTGCACAAATTTGTTAGGACGTCTACTGCTGGTGGCTTTTATTCTAATCTCAATGTACTCCTTCCTTAAGGGACAGTGTGGGTCATCTGCTCGATGATTCACGTTTTTCAAATTCCTTTTTATGCAGTTAAAATATTTATAGATTACCGGACCGTTTGTAGGAACTTTATTTAGTTGGCAGTTCGCATAATCATGACTTCCACCGCATCCTAAGCAAGCGACACCTCTAAAGCAATTAGCTGACCCATGACCATACATTGTGCACTTCGAGCATTGGGTAGGGCCTCTTGATCGACGTATTGGATTTCTCCAGTGAACTACGACATCATAAACATATTTTATTTTGACTACATCACGTTTAGTAATTTGTTCTCTATTGGACTGTAGCATGTATAATGCGTCGTCATCATTTGAGCGCGAGGTTAGAACTTCTTTAATATTTGCCAGTTCAATGTTAAAGTTAAATTTGAACTCGTCTTTAATAGAATTTACATCAATCTTGGGTAGACCAAAAAGCATGAGTGTAAACTTTTTATTATCTTTTACTGGGTGTGTAAAAAACTGCATTTTCTCCAATTTTAGCTTTCTAATAACGTCTTCGTACTCAGACAATGTATTTGGAATTACTTTGTACCAATAGACATTTTTTTGTATTTGCAACATTTTCCTAAAAGTTTCATAACTGCTGTTAATTTGTGGCAGCTATCTACAATAATTGGAGGCACCTTTACAGCATCTTTCGTTTGTTGTTCATTATCAATACTCGAGTTGTCATCATCCTCCAGGTCAGAAAGAACTTGGAATCTATTGCTAGATTTAGATTTTTTAAATTTTGGGTTATTTCCCCAGAACTTCTTGCGTTTTGAGGTCATTTTCACGGAAATTTATAAAGAAAATTGTATCACCAAAGATTTATTGAAAAAGTATCAGCTGATATTTTTATAAACACAAACACTTCTGCCATTGCCAATTCAATTGAATTGAACTGAATTTAATTTTGTAAAATTAAATATAATCGCGTTATAAGTAATTGAATAAAAACATTATTTTTTCACACCTCCTAAGAAGATTAAGTTAAAATTTATTCCTCTCAACGGTCTGGCTGCACAAAAAGTAACGCAAACGGATTTTCTACAATCATCGTAAAACAGATTTTTATTCGACAAATGTGAGCATGAAAAAATTGGCTGTTGTTCTAAAAAAAAAAGGCTTAAATTACGGATTTTAAATCTTTAAATTCTATTTTTATCACTACAGCATATCACGAAATATAAAATTTAAATTAAAACAAAATGTGTGAGATATGACTGAAATTTTTAATTCGTTTTCTAAGTCCTACTGATGCCATTGTGTGAGCTTCTCTAGGGGTAGTGCATTCGAAATGTCTAATATGCCATAACTCTGGCTCATATATTCGACTGAATTTGACCGATAGCATGGATTAGCTTTGAGAATCGCAGTATTTCGCGTAAACTTCCGATTTAAAAAAACCCGTATAGGATATACAAATATGTCATGAAATGTGTTGAACGTAGCGACGTCCAATTGAAACAACATGTCGTTGGTGTCCATATCATGCAATTCACGTCAAACATCTTTCTCAAATAAATATAAAACAATACTGCCGCGGACCCATAATCCACACCAAACATTGACTTTTTCAGAATGGTCTGGATGCTATCGGATCACATGTGAATTGGTATCGAAGACTTCCACTCAGCTCCACTCTTCTGGGAAAAACTCTGTAAGTAAATAAAATCGCAATGAAGAGTTTCTCAAAGATCTGTCGTTCGGATTCAAACTGTATTTCTCGCCACCCATCGATAAAATTAACACATAGAACATGGATGATGGGTTCAGATAAGTTGTAGCACGACCCTACTGCCGTTTATGCCAACACAATGTTTTGTATGGCTAATGATCATTAACGACACAACATGTAAACAAACGAATATCAAATAGCATAAGTGACTACGTCACTGACATAATTCTGGGACATTGACTCTCGCTGCTTTTGTCGTGTGCTCAAGCCGTCAATGCATGTTGTTGTTGTTATTGTATTCTCCGCTGGCTAGCGTGGGAATTCTGCTTTGCTTGCATTACTGGTGTTGGACTGAATGCTTGGTTCGTGTTACATACACACAACCCATATATTTAGAATATAGGTCACTAGAACATAATGTAATAAGTTAAGAATCATATAGAGTTAAGTGAGTTGATTCGGAATTGTCGAGTCAGCTCAAATATAGTATAAAAGAGGAAGTTATTCCCACATTCAAATCAATTGAATAAATTTGAATAAAGCATACAGAGCTCTTGACTTGAGCTCAAGAAATTTGCTAAAAAACTATTCATCTTTTATTTTTGATCCTCCATCCTTTTACAAAGTCGTAATCCTAACAAAAGTATTGTAATGACCAATTAAGTCAAGTAAGTAAGGTACAACTAAATTTACAAATATTCAAACAAACCAAGTTTGGAATATTCATCACATGGAGACGTATAATACACTGGGAACTGGAAACGCGTAAAGTGAAGATGTGAAAATAACAGCAGCAAACCGTTGCCACCAAATGGAGATCAAGCATAGGATCACTCTTGCCAACAAGTGCTACTATGGTCTCAACAGGCAATTGAGTACCAGAGACCTCTCTCGTACGACAAAACTAATACTCTACAAGAGGCTCATCCTCACCGTGTTTCTTTATGGCGCAGAAGCATGGATTCTATTAACCTTCCTATACCCGCGCGTTGGTCTGTGAGACCGATTTTTTTATTATTGCGATTTTTTTGTAAAAAAAATAGTGCCAGTAAGTTGATATCACTGGTAGCTTCATTATTCGTAATAAGCTTCGTTTTTGCATCAAAAAAATTTTTTTGAAATAGTACCAAGGATATAGGATTTTCCATTGTCGGTCTCACAGACCAACGCGCGGGTATTGGTGTTTCACTTTTCGGCGCGCGTATAGGAAGGTTAAGCACTGATGCAGCACCCTTGAGAGTATCCGAGTCCTGCGTAAGATCTTCGGTTCAGTGTGAATTGGAGATGATTTTCGCATTCGATCCAACAATGAGCTCCCCAACGATGCATACGTTGTGCAGCATATTAACATCCTGCGGCTGCGCTGGTTCGGCCATGTCAATCGAATGAATGTAAATGCTCCGGCGAGACGGGTATTTGATGCGGGAAATTGCGGAGGTCAGACTAAGTAGAGGAAGCCTTGTCATCGATTGGTGTGACTACCTGGCGAAGACGCGCAAGAAGCAGAGGCGATCGGAATGATGTGCTGAAGCAGGCCGAAATCCGATAATCGGCTTGTTAATGTCCAATTAAGTAAGATGCAGATGCTGACTCCACACGTCCAAAACTTTGTTAAGCAGGTTCTAACACGATCATATTATACTCTTGAACGTGCACAGAATATTCCTGTCTACGGCAATTTTTTTTTTTTTGTTGTGAAAATCGTTTGTGACTTTTGGCCAATAAGCCCTCGGAAATGTAGACAGATGTTAACATATTATTGAACGCAACAATCCAGTTTTATAGTATTTAGTTAATTTTTCAATTTCTTAAAGTTAAACTATCAAGTTTTTATATTTTCTATTCCAGTGTACATTCGTCACGTAGAACTTTTTTGTTTTAATGATTTTTGTTACACGATTTTTTCTTTTTCTTTTTTTTATGAAAAACTGTCGTATGCACTTGTAATGCCTTTGAATTGTTAGAACTTCAACACAAGGCATCACAATAAAAATATTGAAATATTTTTGAAATAAAAATGAAAATGAATACATGCCAATAAGATATCATTCATGTTCTATTTCGAAAACATTGCGGACGTGACATCAGAATCATTATTAAATATGAATGATGGTGCGTATTTGTATGTAAGTAGGAATGGATTATATTTCGTTTTTACATTTCATAGAATTAAGAAAGATTTTTGTTTTATTGAATTTAATTTTATGCTTCCCATTCTAAATCCATTAAGAATTCTGCAGTTAGAAAAACTATGTTTTTGAAAAACTATAATTTTGATATCAATAATATTGAGTCCCTCCAACAAAAGCATCCGAAAGTTAACAGTTGACAACGGCCATATTGTCAAATTAGTTGTCATTTAATCTGTAGTCTGTTTTGAAAAATCACCATGAACAACCATAGACAACCACGTATATTCACTGAATAGCCTCTGGAGCACTTTACAACTGAAGTTCATTCTTATCGAAAATCATCATCAGCGATGATGACCATGAATAGATGAATTGGTACGTGAACAAACAAAATTTTTTTTTTTTTTTTCTACTTCAAGAAAGTTCGTTAAATTAGGCAAGATAAAGCAGGCGACGAGTAGTAAGAATTCAGTCAGCCTTGTGTGAAGACGCGTTGCGTGTGAAGAGAACAGTCGTAGTTTGAAGATCTTCGCTATACGGATCTAACGAACAAGTGTTGTTGTTTGCGCAAAGGGCGTAAGCAAAGAAGGATAGCGAACAAGCAGTTATTGTTGTATACGACAAGTTATAAAAATAGTGCGAACATTAAAGAATTTGATTAAAACTAGACACCAATTTATTTTTTATTTTGTTTGCAATCAACGAACTCATATTTTAAAAGTTTTTAAAAAGGTAAAAACGTAACAATATTAACAATAAAACGTAACAATATTATGTGGTTTCAATAGGATAGTGCTACACACGATGGAGCCCATTCTATATTATTTATTCTGCACAAGAGATTTGACTGCATCCTCATCTTACATAGAGGTGATGTTAGACTTCTTCTTGTGAGATTTTCTTACGTGTCAGGTGTATGCGAGGACCACAGTGGTTTTATATGCCAGACACATGGAAAATTTAATATTTCTCATGTGCATCGATAACATTGGCATCGTTCTCAGCGATTTCATATTTCACAAAGCACTACCCAGTAAATTTTAAGGGAAGTCCTCCACCTTCATGGTACAAAATACTGATACTGTGAACGGTGTTCGTTACAGGAGCATGAAAGAGAAGTTCTGGTGGCCACAACTGGATGGCATAAATTTGGACTACAAGTGGCTTTAGCAAGACGGCGATACCTGCCACACAACACGTGCAAAAATCGATTTATTGCTACATCGATTTCCATAAGAAATTAACGGAAAATTTTCTGATCTCATCTGGCTATAAAGATATACAATTTAATGGCGGTTGCAATTTTTTTTTCTTAGGGTTTAGTGAAATCTCCGGTTTGTGTGATTGTTCTAAGAAAACTTTTTTGAAATGAAATGTTATTCCATGACTGTTTTACTTACTTACTTACTTAAATTGTCATTATAACCCTTTAGTCTGGATTACGACCTAGCTTCACACACCACCCATGTGAGTGGCCGATTTTTGAGAAACTTTTCATCGCAATTTTATTCACCCTCAGAGTTGTCGCCAAAAAACTGTTGACAGGATGTGGCCGAAGAAATTTGTTCGTATTTCTTAATGAACGACATGTCTGAGCTGCGGTTTAAACGTTTTCTTTTCAAACCGCCTGTATCCCTGTTGCGTTTATTATTTAGTAACTCAATGAAACGAAATATTCATTAAAAATTCCCTGTGTAGAATAAATTGTGCTTTTAATTTAAATTTCGCTGAAGACAGAGAGGGAAATGTAATGAAAACTATACAATACTGATAAAACAACAGAAAACAATTTAATTGAATTTAACTTCAGGGGTTCAGTTACAATACAAGTATTTCTATTGCAACTGAAAGAGAAATGCAGAAATGCACAGGCTCCTTGGCAAATTGTTGCATAATTTAATTTTGTTTCTTACCTTTGGTTATAAGTATGGATTCTGATTACAAATGAAAGTTATATTTATTTATAAGAGTAGGAATTCAACAATTTCTTTATTTTTCCCATTGAGGAATTGACAGTTTTGTTTCCTTACCTACGGTAAAGGCGGCTGTCTAACCAAGGGTTCTTATCACAGTTTCACAGTTTCCCTCTAATCATAGAATCATTCGGAGTTCTCTAACCCTTCAGTTAGGATTACGGCCTAGCTTGTCACACCACTTATAATGTGTTTGTTAATTTTATACTACAGGTCCCAGTCTCCGAGAGGCAGATTTTTGAGAAACTTATCATTGCAATTTTGTTTACTTGCAGAGAATTTGCCAGAGGAAGTCGCTGCCGAAGAAATATTTTTTCACATTTCGTTTTGTTGGGGATTTGAACCGTGTTCTCACGTCTAATGAGCCAACACACAACCTACTAGACTACGGCGACTTTTAATCATTAATAGTTTGTTTAAATTGTCAATAGAGTAGACACCAAGGAGCCTTTTCACCTTGGCTATAGGCTGGGAATGTGCCCAGTGGGTAAAGAACAGTTTCCTCCTCTTCCTCATCTTTACAGCTCCTTTAGAATTCATTTGCAATCTGTATAAGACAGATTCGTCCCGCGTGCTCCTTTGGACTTATTTTTTCAGATTTTCTATGCCATTCTGCCCGTAAATGAAGTCGCCCAAGTGAGAATTCATCGCAGACTTCGATGATTGTGCCACATCTGTACAGCCGCGTGGCTATCAGGAACATATTTTCCGAAGATTTTACCGCCTTTCATAATCCATGCTGCAAAGTGAGTTGCGCCTGAAAGACGCCTATACTTTGTTTCATTTCCAATCGGTATTCCGATTGTAATGTAGCGCAATAAATAGTCGAACTTAGTCAACTGTACTGAAAACCAATGTTTTTCTCTCCCTAGAGCGCAACACAACCCCAAGAAAACTTTTAATTAAACCACTTGTTGTATTTGTTATTTTTTAATATTCGAAGCCTAGAAATTTTCCAAAACTTTATACACTAAATGACCCTTTTCAACGTCTGTTAAACAAGTTTGATACTCATTTCATATTCATGCTGCTTCCAAACTTGTTCTCTTCCAACAGAGAATCACCATTAACCGCAACTGACAAAAATTTACAAGAAATTTTTCTTTTTCCATCAGACTGCGATTTTGTAAATTATAAACGGAAAAAAATTTATGAATTTTTAATTACTCAAGTTTCATAAAAGAAAACAAAACAACACAAAATTTTTTTGTAATAATTAAAATGCGTAAGTAAGTTGTGTGTATTTTAATGATTAAAATACTTGCAAGTGTTTTTCAATGACATGCCAGGGGACTAATTAGCATTAATGAGATGAGCTGTGCTTAAAAACGAAAAATTTAATGAAAATTTACTTGTGGCAACAAGTGTTCTTCCACGTGTTGCAAGTTATATACATACACACAAATAAATTATTTCTCAGGTATGTTTTGCTTTTTGCTTTATTGCTTGGTGTACATGTTTCATTCACATTGAATAGTCTCATAAGATATTTATTATTGGCAAAGAATTTTCTTTAAATAAATTTCCTAAAATCATAACACCATCTTATAATTAATGAAAGAAAATAATGACAATCACAGTTTATTTAAGACAACTTGTCCTGAGTAATTTATTGTTTGCGTGGTATTTAATAGTGTCATCCATAGATTGGCGTAAACAGAAAGCAGAAGTAGACAGTTAATTTTTCTAGTACTGCGATGCAGATAAAAACAAAGAATTTCCGTTTTACTACTTATTCAACACAAGAAGTTGGTACCAATTTCCCCAGTCCCGGAAACATTCGAAACTAAGATGTTCTGTAGGTATTGAACATTAGGAATCTTAGATTATTTAAATCATTTACTTAGTGGTCGCTGTAGTCTAATAGGTAGTGTGTTTGTTTATTAGACATGAAGCCACGGTTCAAACCCCAGGTCAGACAGCTCTAAAAAAAAACTATTCATCAAATGTTTGACGATGGATTAGCCTTCTCTTTGAATTACGAAAAACACATAATATTGAAGTCGTCGTAGTCTAGCAGATAGTGCGTTGGCTTATTAGATTAAATCTAAACAAATATTTCTTCGGCTGTCTCTCTAAGAGTAAACCAAATTGCCATGAAATCTTTCTTACAAATCTGGTGTTCGGTGCCAACTTTAAACTATAGGTCCCGCCACTCATGTATAAAATTGATACACACGACACGGGTGCTGTGAGAAGCTGACTGAACGGTTGTAATGACTAATTATGTATGTATGTGCTTAGCAGAAACCAAAACTCTTTATCCCTCTCCTATACAACGCTGAGCATTTGTAAAGAACAATTTTCCTACTCTTCATCGTCTCTACAGCTGGTACAGAAGTCGTTTGCCACGTAAAATTTACACGCCCCTATGTTCCCCGGCAATTTCTAAGCTGTTTGAAAAATTCAGCTCTAAGTGGCTTATAATCCAGATAATTAACAAGAAGCAGAGACTTAAATCAGTAAACATACGACTTAGTTTCTTACACCAACGTATGTATGTATGTGGTGTCTATTAATTTTATGTACGAGTGGTAAGACCTACAGTTTAAACTCAACTCCGAATGACAGATTTTTGAGAAACTTTTCATGGCAATTTTATTAACTCTCAGAGTTTTTGCCAGATATCTGCTGAGAAGTCGCCGAAAAAATATTTTTTCCAAATTTCGTTTTAATCGAGATGGCTTACCTAAGGTTTGGACCGTGGCTTCACACTACCTACTAGACTACTGCGACTTCTAAATCATGTTAAACATGTTAGATAAATAAATTAGAATTTGCAGAAGAATAACTGCCCGCCGAATTAAACTAAAGTCTGCCCGTTTTTAATGTTTTAGGTTGACTGTTCATTGGTACTTGTGTGAATACTTTTACTATCCGTTACGGCCTCATAACAATGTAGTAAGAATTGCTTTTCAACTGGAATAGAGAAGCACAAAAATTGAGATTTCAACAAGTTCTGTCAGATTAGGAAATTTTCAGGCAGATGATGAAGCTGCATTTCATCCTTACACTCTCTCGCCACTATAGCGCAAAACGGCCGGCACCTATTCGACAAAGGCAAATTTTAGCAGAATAAGAACAATTGAAAGAAAATAAGCGGAAAGTAAAAATCCATTTTTTTAAATATTGGCCATTGCTGACTACACATTTTGTTCATCTTTCAGGCAATTTGTGGACGCCACACC
This sequence comes from Sarcophaga caerulescens, assembly GCA_927399465.1. Lineage (NCBI taxonomy): Eukaryota > Metazoa > Arthropoda > Insecta > Diptera > Sarcophagidae > Sarcophaga > Sarcophaga caerulescens. The sequence goes on from OV656867.1 coordinate 48,994,512, forward strand.
AATAAAACTGTTCGCCTTTTGAAGCAAACCAATTAGTCACTCAATTTTCGACTTTCTCGTAGGAAACGAAATGCTGTTCAAACAATGCTCACACAATTTAATCAAGTCAGAAGGAACCAAGTTTGTGACAAAAACGGACGGGAGGGGGTAACAGCTCCCAGCCTAATGCTTAGATGGTTGAGACGTTGCAAAATTTCCTTGGCATCTCTTGTGACCCAATCTCGCAGTTTTTCGGTCAATGCACGGTACAAATTGATCATTTCAAGTCAGTAGCAATTTGTATTAACGGTTTCACTGTATTAACAGTCTTTGGAGCTCGTGGTACGCCCACACGATGTTGAATCGATCTAGTTAATGGTTGTCACTAATTAACACTTTGTTTTTTCCGTTTAGGATTCTAAACACAAAACCATTTTTCATTACCAATAATAAGTCGCCGCAATAGTAGTAGGTAGTGTGTTGGCTTATTAGACGTAAGGCTGCGGTTCAAACCCCAGGTCAGACATCAAAACGAAACAAAAAAATATTTCTGGCAAAAACTCGGAGAGCAAATAAAATTTGTGGTTCGCAGTCGACTTTAAACTGTGGGTTTCGCCACTCATGTATAAAGTTAACAAACACAACTGAGAAACTAGGTCCGTAATCTTGACTGAAGGGTTGTAATGACCAATTATGCATGTAACAATTTGATGCAACAAGGAGTTTGTGGTGATCGTCGAGTCTTTGAACCAAAATTTGACAAGTGGCTTATCGGTTTACCATCTGCTTTTCATTCAATTCATATGGCGCTTAATTGCCAGATTTTTTGGTTTTTACAATAACTGTAAAATGAAAAAAAAAATATTTGTTGTACAACATTTAACATTTCAGCCATTTGTTTCGGGCTTAACATGTCATCTTCATCCAATATTGTTTGCAATTCGGCGTTTTCAACATTTTTGGTGGTATTCTACTTTATTTTTTCTCACATGAAAATCGTTATCCCTGGACCGTCGAAACCAATAATGACCATATGCCTTGACAAGCATTCGATGCCACTCTCCAGCAGGAATTTTTTCAAATGAAAACAAAAAGTGAATATTTTCTACAAATCATTAGTTTCTGGCACAAAATTCGTTTTCTTTAGCACGATTAAAAATTATGATTTTGTTTGTTCACAGATTTGATGTATGCTCTGAATATGTTTGATAGATGTCATCGCCAACACAAAAAAAAAGAAGGCTTGATTTAAATTTAATTTTTTCTGTTGTGAAATACAATTATTCCGGTTAGAAATGGAATATTATTTCATTGATATGGCTCACACGCCTGATCTCACATTACCTCATGCGTTCGAACCAATTTTCGTGCACTGTTTCGAGTGTAAAAGGTCGCATCCCGGCAATGGCACCACGAATGTTGGCCTTCAAATGATCAATTACCTCTGTATTGTCGACATAACACTTTTCTTTAACGGCGCCCTACAAAAAATAGTCCAACGGTATCAGCAGTTTTTTGGCTAATTAAACGGCCATCAAACGTTTGACGCAATAAATCGATTGTGGCATGAGAAATGTGTCAAGTTGCACCATCCTGTTGAAACCAAACATCGTTAACATCAATACAATGAAGAATCGCTTATCATGATGCGATAGATGTCGCCATTGACCGTAATGGTTGCCTCGTCCTCATTTTCAAAGAACTATTGGCCAATAATGCCTCTGCTCCACAAGCCCCACTAAACAGTCACTCGTAGTGGTTGCATTGGCTTCTGTAGGACCACGTGTGGGTTTTCTAAGCCCCAAATACGGCAATTTTGCTTGTTAACGTACCCACCAAGATGAAAATCAGTTTTTTTGCAATTTTTGCAATTTCCGACAAGTTGCCTTTATTTTGGAAATAAATATCCAATAAATCCCAACGTTGCTCAAGCGTAAATCGATCCAATACATTCAGTAGAGATAATATACTGAATTTTGTAACAGAATAGAATGACATAAGTTTTACCATATTCGAAATAACCGATGGTTCAAATTTAAACCGACTTGTAATAATATGAACCATTAATGACAAACAAATGATCTTTATCTCTCTTATATCAGGCTCCTGCTCCGTAGAGCCAAAAGAAGAGTCCCTCCAAGGGACCTGATGTAGTGGCGCCATCCCGAAGTAATGCTTCTCAAGGCGGTGCCGGGATGGTTTCACCACGCCACTAAGGATGGATATGAGTTTAGTCGGTAGTGCCGTAAGGTGAGCCCGACACTCCAGGACTTAATTGATTATAACAAAAAAAAAAAATGCGTTTTTCAAAATTATATGATTTTTTTTATTGTCTTGAAAAATTATAAATTGTAATTATTTTTTTTAAATTTTTTTTGATGTTAACAATCCAAACGACAATTATATTCTCGCTCTCTTGATACAATATTCGACTCTTTTATAGTTTAAAAATAACAGTAAGACCGACACTTATATTCTAGCCTTCTTATTACAATATTCGGATCTTTTTATATAGTTTAAAAATAACAGTAAGTAAGTAATTTAAAAGAAAATAGTTGATAATTTTGGATGATAGAAAATATTAATAATTAGAATTAAAGCAAAATAAAAATTATAGTAAATAATAATAAATTAAGTAGTAAGAAGAATTAAAGTTAAATTAAGGAATGTAAATATAAAGAGATAAGGAAAGAATTAGGGTAGTTCGTAAACATGTAACTCCCCCACACTTTGAGTACACATTACTCCTGGAATGTGGAAATTTAGATTTACTTCTCAAGTATTTCAAATATTAGCAATGAATTTTAATTAAAAATATACATATAAATTCTTATAAACTAATTGGACATATTATACATATATTACAATACATTATATTGAGTCTGATTAATTAAATCCATTACTTGTTATTCAATGATTTGTTTTTCCTCTCTTTAGATTTTTTATTTAGTTTTCGAATAATTTCTGCCAGTGATTTTTCTGTCAAACTTTACATCTGGTATTTCTTTTTGGTATTTAAAAATTCTTTTAACAATCTGTCTATCTCTTTTGCAATTCTTTTCATCAATAAAATGCGTGTTCTTTTTTTCCTTAACTTGTTTTATTATATATTTTGGTTTTTGTTTCAAATTCTGAAACCCAAGATTCTTTACTAATTCTCTCTCTGTATATTCATGACAATCTTCTCTATTTTCATTAATTTTCCTAATTCTATCAATCTTTTGTTCATGAATTTTCTTATGCAACGTATCCCATACTGATTTATCCACTTTCTTGTGAAGTAAATCATTTGGTTTATATCCCGTTGTGTTATGTATGGAATCATTATATATTTGTACAGATTTATATACAAGTGCCTTATCATCTAAGTCATTATCCTTTCGATCCAATTTAAACAGTCTTATATGTTCATTCAATGTTAAATGGAACCGTTCTATATCCGAGTTCCCAGTATGTGTATTCGGAGATGTGAAGTGAAATTCGACACCTTCTGCGTTCAAAAAATTTCTAATAAATGCTGTGTTGAATTCGTTGTCAGCAATTATCTTTCCTGGTTTTCCTAAAACGGAGAATCTTTCCCTTAGTTTTTCAACAATAGTTACGGAATTTTTGTCGCTTATATAATGTACTGAAACATGTTTAGAAAGTTTATCAATACAAGTTAAAAAAGTTGTCTGCTTGTTCAAAAACCATATATCGACATGAATTATTTCGTTTGATTGAATAGGTGTTTCCGTAACACAAAGCTTTGTCTTTATAGGCCTTCTATCAAATTTACACATATTACATATAGTACAATTATTAATAAATTTATGAATTTCCCTTTTCAGATTAGGATAGTATATTTTATCTTTCAACTCTAGAAATGTTTCCTCTATCCCTCTATGATTCTTATCATTGTGATATTTTGCAATTATTTCCAAAAGATTCTCTATATCATATATATCCTTAATAAATTTGGAGCAACGTAAAAATTTCATTCCCGATAAATTTGAAAAATAATGAACTATTGTCTGTTGGAGATTTTTGTAAAGTTCAAAATTTCCACAAAAAATTGCCACTGTTCCCTTTATAGGAAAAATTTGTCTCAAAAAATCTAGTACTTTTTCCTCAAAATACTCCTTTAATGTTATTATATGTCTAGTTTTGTTATCGTATAAAGTAAGTTTTTCATAATTATACTTTTTTCCCAACATCACTACAATCTGATTTTTAAATAAATTAATTGGAGATTCCGAAATAAGAATATGGTCGTTCAAGTTTTCCTTTCCACTGTGAATTGTAGCTCTGTCAGTATTTACAGTTTCCTCATTTTCCATTAAGGCATTAACATCTACACGACTAAGAAAGTCTGCAACCTGATTTGTTTTTCCCTTAATGTACTCAATTTCAAAGTCATATTCATTTAATAGAATTTTCCATCTTTGTAATTTCATATTAGGCTCCTTTAAAGAACTAAGCCACATAAGTGGTCGATGATCAGTTTGTACTTTAAATTTTCGTCCAAATAAATAGGGTCTGAAATATTTAATTGACCACACAATGGCTAACAATTCCTTTTCTATTGCGCTATAATTAAGCTCATGTTGGTTTAATGTCCTTGACGAAAAAGCGATTGGGTGTCCATCCTGCGATAAAACCGCACCTAAGGCCTCATTACTGGCATCTGTTGTTAAAACAAACATTTTGTCAAAGTTTGGAAAAGACAAGACTGGAGTAGTACATAAAATTTTCTTTAATTTGTTAAAGGAATCAATGTAATTCTGATTATTCACATCTATATGTGAGCCTTTCTTTAAATATGAAATCAATGGTAATGCAATTTGGCTGTAATCTTTTATAAATTTCCTGTAGAAACCAGTTAAGCCTAGGAAGGATCTTATTTCCTTAATTGTTCTTGGAAGTGATATTTTCTGTATTACAGAAATCTTACCAGGATTTGGTTTAATCCCGTCAGGCGTTATAATATGGCCAAGATATTCTGACTCGTGTTTAAAGAAATTGCATTTGTCTACCTGTACTTTTAGGTTATAATCAGAGATTCTCTGAAAAATTTTTCTCAATGACAAAATATGCTCTTGAAGAGAAGTCGAAAATACTAAAATATCGTCTAAATAGACTACACATATATTATTAATGTAATCCTGCAAAACTTCGTTCATCATTCTCTGAAATGATGCTGGGGCATTTTTCAAGCCAAAAGGCATTCTTGTAAATTCATAGTGGCCAGTTGAAGTAGAAAATGCAGTCTTATGTCTGTCCTCTGGTAATATAGGGATCTGATGAAATCCTTTAGCCAAATCTATAGTGCTAAAATATTGAGAGTTCCCTAATTTTGAAAATAAGTCTTCCATATTAGGAATGGGAAATTTGTCCTCTATAGTTACGTCATTTAATTTTCTATAGTCTACTACTACTCTCCATTTTTGCTTTCCTGAATTATCAATTTTCTTGGGTACAACCCAAATTGGAGCATTGTATGGGCTACAAGATTTGGTTATTATTCCCGATTTTAACATTTCATCTATCTGTTTTTCAACCTCTTCCCTGTGTATTTGTGGAAAACGATATGTTTTCGAATACACAGGAATATCACTAATTGTCGGTATCCTATGTCTGTATTTAACTACGGCAGATAAATTATCACCTTCTATATAAAAAACATTTTTAAAATTCCTAATTAATTTTGTTAATTCCTCAATCTCTTCATTATTCAAATTGTCTGTTTTTAATCTTTCTGTTAAATATTCTATTTTAGGTTGATTAAAATTAACGTCTATTACTGTGGTCTCTAAATACGATTTATCTTTTTCATTGTATTCTATAGAAGAATTTTCATACACTAGTGGAATTTTAGCATTTGAAGTTATCAATAAATTTTCCTTTAAATCAATTTTCGCTCCTAATGGCTTTAAAATATTGCATCCCAAAATGCCATCGAAATCACTAAATATTTCCGTTTCTAACATTTCAATTTTTGCACCAGGTGAATTAAATTCTTTAAAAAGAGGAATTGTTATTTTTGAAGATGTCGCAGTTTTAGAGCAAATAGTGTCGAGTTTAATAGGATTTTCAAGTTCTGTTCTAAAAGAACTATGAAATAAGCCTCTCCTTATCAGTGTAGTACCAGATCCTGTATCTAATAATAATTTAATTGGAATGGTTCTTGTTTGCACAACTATACAGGGTAAAGCTCTTCGGCCTGTAATTGAAAATTTGAAGCCTGAATATTGCTAACGTCCATTCTATTTGAGCTATTAACACTAGACTGTTGAGATCTAATTGTATCAAGGTTTACAGGATTATTGCCGCTAATGATACTATTATTATTATTAAAATTCTGCGATATTCCACGATTTTGAAAATTTCCTGCGTTATTTTGTGCTTGTCGTGAACTTTGAAAATTATCATTGTAGTTTGTTTAGAAACACGCCAAAGTGGCCACATTGTTTTGTTAACTTCACCCCCTGAATTGACAATACAACTCCACTCCTACTTCACACATTCCAAACTATACGTCTTTGACCCTTCAAAGGAATTCTGACCCTACAGAATTACAAGTCAAAGATACTTTACTGTTTACCGCTGTAGTCCAAATCGAAGTCAAAGGTATACGATACCAGGCGAGAGCTATCATCGACCCTGGATCACAATCCACATTCATATCGGACAAATTGCAGAAACGATTGAATTTGACCACTAAAAGAAACCTAGTGCACGTGACAGGGTTAAGTCAGACAGTTTCTGAAACATCAACCAAAGCGTGCTTGTTCAACCTGTGCTCCCGCGTGGACCCTGGTTACAAACTTGAAGTCTGGGCACCAGTACTCAAGTCTCTTCCATCAAGCTTACCCGCACAAACTTTACCTTCAGACATTTTTAACGAGGCAGCTAAATTGGACTTAGCAGACCCTCACTTTTATAAAAGCCGGCCCATCGATTTACTAATAGGTCTTGACCTGGGCCCATCCATTTATTGTATGGAAACACCAATGCGCTCCTATGGATCCCTTTTGGCACAAAAGACAGCATTTGGCTGGATTGTGGGGGGACCAATTACGAAGGAAACGCAGACGCGAACAACGATGTCGCTACACAACACTACGTCCCTTGACCAAATCCTCACACGCTTTTGGGAGGTGGAGGAAACCCCAAAACAGATTTTGAGGTCAGACGAGGACACGCTATGCGAAGAAAACTTTAAATCTACTACGCGTAGAAACGACACAGGGAGGTATATCGTTACCCTACCCTTCAAAAAAGAGGAGGAAATAGGATCCTCCCGCAACATAGCTATGGCTCAATATTTAAGAATGGAGAAGATGCTTAGCAAAAAACCCGAAGTGGAAAAGCTATACAGTCAAGTAATACTCGAATATCTAGAGTTGGGACACATGAGAAAGATCTCCCCCTCGGATATAAATAAGGCTCCAAATTATTACCTGCCGCATCACGCAGTAATAAAACCAGACCGGCTTACTACTAAACTCAGGGTAGTTTTCAATGCCTCAAGCCCGACGTCGAATAAGAATAGTCTTAACGACATTTTATATCCAGGACCCATTCTTCAGCAAGATCTTGTTCTTCTGATTGCCAAATGGAGATTCTTCCGATTTGTATTCAACGCGGACATTACCAAAATGTACCGGCAAATACTCATCGACCCATCTCAAACCCCTTATCAACGAATATTGTTTCGCAAAACACCGAAAGATCCTATAGAGGATTATGAGCTCTTAACCGTCACGTTTGGAGTTAACTGCGCACCATTCTTAGCCATAAGGACACTTCTACACTTGGCTGAAGAAGTAAAAACAACAAACCCGTTAGCGTCAAAAATACTACAACAACACATGTATGTAGACGACGTTTTAGCTGGCGGCCATACTTTCGAAGAAACTATTAAATCCCGAAAAGAACTAACTAATGTCCTAGCATCGGCAGGATTTGACCTTATGAAATGGACATCCAACGATCCAAGAATCATTCAGGATTTACCCAAGGAAAAACTATTGCCCCTAGATTGGTTAAATCTTTCAGAAGACGACAGCACTAAAACTCTTGGGATCAAATGGAATATTTCGTCAGACTCTTTCACATTTACTGCCCCAGATGTCAAATTAAGGGAAGTCTATACAAAACGAGAAGTTTTGTCCATCATTGCCAGATTTTTCGACCCATGCGGTTGGCTTGCGCCCATCATCATTGACGCCAAGCTCATTATGCAACAAATATGGTTAGACAAAATAGGTTGGGATGATCCTTTAAAACCATTAACGCACAAAAAATGGAAAGACTTTGTGAAAAACTGTCCCCAAGTCGACACTATAAAAATTCCACGTTGGATTCACTACAAGCCTTCATGCGTTGCTGAAATACATGGATTTAGCGACGCGTCTGAGAAAGCATACGCAGCAGTACTATACATAAGAGTATGCGATGGACACAGCCCAGCCAAAACTTCTTTACTGGCATCTAAGACTCGTGTGGCCCCGCTAAAGCAGCTATCTCTTCCCCGTCTTGAGCTTTGTGAAGCTGTATTGTTAGCACACTTATCAGCAAGTGTATTGGAAAAACTTAAAATCCCAAATTTAAAAACTCATTTTTGGACCGACTCCACAATCGTCTTATCATGGCTCAACAAACCTCCTTGTACATGGAATACATTTGTTGGAAATCGAGTGTCAGAGATTCTTCGAAAAGTGGGTACAAAAAATTGGAGACACGTAGAATCCAAATTTAACCCTGCTGACATTGCTAGCAGAGGATGCTCACCTACCGAACTAGAGAAAAACACTCTGTGGTGGACAGGACCCCCATGGTTAGAACTACCTCAACAGCTATGGCCTTCATCAAATGAGATCCAAGATACAAAGTTAGAATCAAAAACCATCAAGGCTTTTACCGTTAGCTAGCGATGACCCCAATGATTTGACCCCATTGACCCCTGGACACTTTCTTATTGGTACTCCAATAATAACTCCACCTGAAAAAGATCTTACAGATGAAAATGTGACTCTAGCGAACCGTTGGAAAAACATAAAAATCATTTACCAATCGTTTTGTCAAAGATGGAAGTCTGAATATCTGGCGGAACTACATCGCAGATATAAATGGAAGTTTCCAAAAGAAAATATAAAATTCAATGACCTAGTGGTCGTAAAGGACGATAACTTGTCTTTCCATGAGTGGAAATTTGGTCGAGTCATCAAAACCTATCCAGGACATGACAGCAACGTTAGAGTGGTAGACATTAAAACCGCAGCTGGTATATGTACACGACCCATTACTAAATTCGTCATATTATTTCATAATTAAAATTACTTTACTAATTAAGTTCTATTTGCAGACATGTCAGCCAAACCACCCAAGATGACCCACATTCATGGCCACATGTTTTTGTACCAACGGCTTCAGTTCAAATCTCATCTGAAGAGAGAAGCGACAATTGGGTATTAATCCGTAGTTTGATGAACCCATCCAGCACCACAACTAAGATAGCCTCCTCCACAGTAAAAAGAGTCAAGTTGACAAGAATCAAACATCAAGGACATAATTTTGCAATGGTTTACATGCGTGCCAGAAACAACAAAACCAAATTTAATAAGAAAATCATGGCACTTATTACTGATGATCTGCCTCGTCGACCCTATTTGACCCCAATCAATGAAAATCCTGGTGAAGAGTTTTGTGAGGATACCCTAGCAGATATGGACCCGAGATCGAACACCATGATCGAAATGGAGTTGGGTGCTGACGTATATCCTGATATTCGAAGAGATGGCACCATCGAATTAGAGATGGGAAAGGTTGTAGCACAGAAAACGTGCCTTGGCTACACCTTCACAGGACCCACCAGGAGGTTGTATTAGTCCACACCCAGTCAAGGGGGGCGGTATGTTTAGAAACACGCCAAAGTGGCCACATTGTTTTGTTAACTTCACCCCCTGAATTGACAATACAACTCTGTTCCTACAAATATATACATCTTTTCTCTTTAAAAAAAAGACTCTTACTTCTTTTTTGCGACTCTAAGCTACAAGCAGCAACAGCGGCAAACAGTAAAAATAAAATTAAAAAACATTGTTAATTAAAATAAAAATAAATTTAACAATTTGTGAAAATAAATAAAAACCTACAGAAAAATAAAAATTGGATTTAAATTAAAACATATAAACAAAGAACCGTGTTATTTATTAATATTTAAGGCAGACCCTTAAACATAGTTAATTGTCCGATATTGATTTGGAAAATTATTTGGGTTATTGTTGCTTTGGCGAAAATTATTATCATTATTAGGAATGATTCTATTATTGTTCTGCAAAAATTGATTGGAATTAGGATTATAAGATTGTGAATATAATTGAGAATTAGTAAATTTTCTATTACGATTATAATTAAAATTTTTATTTTTGTTATTGTCTGAATTGTTTACGTTTTGAAAATTTGATTTTTTTGTATAAAAATACTCAGTTTCTATTAGTATTTCTTTGGCTTTTAATAATGAATGAGGATTTCTGGAATTCAATACTAATTTTGGTTCATTAGGCAATTTTGATATAAAAATTTTCAATACCATATTCTCATTATTCTTAAAACTATACCATTGCTCGTTTTCTCTATCTATACTTGTTTTCAAATTTAATTTTGTTAATAATTTTAACATATATTCGTAAAAATCACTGACATCATTTCTGAACTCTGCAACTTTTATTTTATTAACAATACTCTCTATACTTTCTGATATGTTAAAATTAATTCTTAATAATACCTTAATCTCGTCCCATTTAGTTGGATTATTGTTATTAATAAGAGCAATATTTGCCCTTGATACGATTTTGTTTCTTACCCTTAAATCAAATAAAACAAGTAGAGAAGCATCAACAAATTTACGAATCTCCTCAACTTGTTTCGTAAACATTTCCAAATCCTCTGTTCTGCCATCGAATTCGGGTACACCTTCCAAGAGATCAAACGCATTGAAGGCCATGATTGCAATATTGTGTTGTTGTCGTGATGAATTAATTTTTGCTAATGTTCTTTACAATGTGACGATTGCTATTGCTCTAGCTAGTTGTTGTTGTTTTTCATCAATTGTTGTTAATTCTGGAGCAAGTGATCCTTATTCCTGCTTTCTTTTTCCTTTGCTTTTAATGTTTTCTTGTAATATTTTTTTTTTTTTTTTTTTTTTGTTGACAATTTGTTTTTTAAAATTGTCAATAGTTTTAATAATATTCTTTTATTTGGACAAATGATTTAAAATTTGCCAAAGAATATTTTATAAAATAGTTTTTAGTTTAATTTTTATGCAGAAAAACTTCGCTTATGGAATTTTTCTTTTCTTAATAATTAAACTTGGTTCGTATAACGACTGCGCCACTTAATTGATTATAACAAAAAAAAAATGCGTTTTTCAAAATTATATGATTTTTTTTATTGTCTTGAAAAATTATAAATTGTAATTATTTTTTTTAAATTTTTTTTGATGTTAACAATCTAAACGACAATTATATTCTCGCTCTCTTGATACAATATTCGACTCTTTTATAGTTTAAAAATAACAGTAAGACCGACACTTATATTCTAGCCTTCTTATTACAATATTCGGATCTTTTTATATAGTTTAAAAATAACAGTAAGTAAGTAATTTAAAAGAAAATAGTTGATAATTTTGGATGATAGAAAATATTAATAATTAGAATTAAAGCAAAATAAAAATTATAGTAAATAATAATAAATTAAGTAGTAAGAAGAATTAAAGTTAAATTAAGGAATGTAAATATAAAGAGATAAGGAAAGAATTAGGGTAGTTCGTAAACATGTAACTCAGGGCGGAGGGACCTACTTGGTGATGGGTCCCACAGGCCGGACGGAGCCCCAGGGTCAGTGCGTAAAGAATAGCATTCTCAGACCATCCAAAAAAAAAAAAAAATCTCTCTTATATCCTCATTTAAACTTTTTCGTTTTATATTTTCCATCTTATAGGGTTACTATTACTTGCACATAATATTATTAGTAATAAGAATTAGATTGTTGTAGATTATTGCTCTTCACTGTGACAGCGCACATTTGAATATGCATTTGTCTGCATATCTAAAGCAGTTACATACATATATGTAGCTACGGCTGCGTGCCGTTATATCACGTGATTTGTGTGCGCGGTCATTGGAGGAATGTTCTACAACGAGTTAAGTATATATACGAGAACAATAAACATTGTAACGAGTAGATTAAGAAATGCATATGATATTGGAAATAAAGACAGTCTTGAGTGAGCAGCCAAACTAATCAGACTAAAATTCAGAAGTGGGATAAGTACGCATATACAAAAAAAAAAATTCAAAAGATAAAGAATTTTTTTTTCTCCTTCACTTGTAATGATATGTCGTTTGATTTCAACACAATAACAACAGAGTTTTTAAAATTGTGGTGTGAAAGAAATAATATTGAACCGCAAGGCACTAGAAGAAATTTAATAAAAAAAATAACAGAAGGCCCAGAGAAAAGGGCAAAGTGTCTTGTTGATATAAATTTACATCATAAAAATATGCTTAAAATGGATACAGCTAAAGATAAGGAAGGTCAAATGGAGAAAATAACAATGAAAGCCAACGATGACAATGAAAATCGCAATGAAATAACTGAAAATGTGGTGCACAATGTTGATATGGAAAACGTAACGGAAGATGAGAAGAAGATGATATGATTACCCAGAAGAAAAGTCTAGAGCTACAATTAGAAATTTTAAAAAAGGAAAAAGAAATGATAGAGTTGGAAAACGAAATGAAAAAATTAAAGATGAAAATGGAACCGGATAATGATGCGGCAGCACTAAGCCAGAGTGTGCCATTTGAGGTACTCAAGGAGCTCATACCCGTGTTTGATGGCAACGACCAAGTAGAAGTTTGGCTAGTACAGTTAAAAAACGTAAAAGAGTGCTACAACTTATGCGACAACATTTTGCGGGCACTGATATGCTGCAAATTCAAAGGTAAAGCGCAGGAATGGCTGCATTTACATTCATCTCAATTAATGGGTCCAATTGACGAACTGATGGTAAACATTCAACAAATGTTTAAGAATAAAATATCAAAAATAGGTATCCGTCAAAAACTACAAGATCGAAAATGGCAAACTAGCGAAAATTTTGCCTTATACTATAAAGAAAAATTAAGTTTGGCGAGCAGCGTTGGTCTTGAAAATGATGAGTTTATTGAATATTTAATTAATGGCATTCCAGATGTTCATTTGAGGAATACTGCAAGACTTCAAAATTTTTCATCACCAGATGAGCTACTACAAGCATTTTATAATGTTGAAGTTTTTGCGAATAAAAAGGAAAAAACAGCCAGTGTTACCAAATGTTACAATTGCAACAGTAAAGGGCACATTGCAAACGAATGCCGCAAACCTAAAAGACAGGATGGAGCGTGTTTTGCTTGTGGCGAGATTGGGCATGTTGCGAAGGACTGCACCTTATACAAGAAGAAAGAAATCAACAAAAATGAATACGTAAGATATGTGGAAATTATTTTAAGATCAAAGAGTAAAATTTTGTATTCTTATTGTTTAGAATGTCAAATAGATTCGGGAAGCCCCATCAGTATTATAAAAAAATCGTGCATTCCAGACTAGGTCAACATTGAAGAAAATGAGATTGGAGATTTTTTCGGAATAAATAAAAGTAAATTAAATATTTTAGGACAAATAAAATGTTCAGTTCTTTTTAATAAGAAAATTGTTTCTATGATACTGATGGCCGTGGATAAAGAATCTATGGGATGTTCAGTTGTATTAGGAAGAGATTTTTTAAGAAAATGTAAAGCAGAATTAGTAGTAATTGATAATTATGATGATGTTCATTATTTAAGAAAATGTAACGAAATTGAAATGCTACTATGTGAGAGTAATAAGAGAAACCTACAGTTTGGAAAATCGGAAATGTTTATTGAAGAAAATGACGAAAATGTGAGGCCATACGGGGATAAAGGTAACGATGTAGAGTCTAGCGATTTTGTAGAAGTTAATTGTGAGGGCAAAAGTGAAGTAGTGGACATGAACGGGAAACAGGTTGATATAAGTGAATATAAGGATAAGGAGATATTTGAAAGGCAGATTCTGAATATTGAATGGGATGTCGAAAAAGTAGGTTATGAATTGGGTGAATTGAGTGTTAAGAATAGGAAAAGATTTACGGAAATTTTTGAGGAAAATTATATAAGCCAGTAAGACCAAAAGAACCTAGGATAAGATGTGAGATGCGTCTGACACTTGATGACGAAAAACCATTTAGCTATGCACCTAGAAGGCTTTCGTATGCGGAGAAACAGAAATTTCAGGATATTATAGACGATTATTTGGAGAGGGGAATAATACGACCAAGTGAATCGGAATATACCTCTCCAATTGTTTTGGTAGGGAAGAAAACAGGGGGAGTTAGAATGTGTGTGGACTTTAGGAAGTTGAATAAAGTTACTGTCAAGAATAAATATCCAATGCCATTAATAGACGACCTTTTGGATAGATTATTGAACAAATGCTTGTGTTGCCGCCGCCCACAGCGGGTTAAAAATTTATTTCTTTATGCTTAAATTTTGTTTCGATCATCTCTTTGCATACTTCTTTTATTTTTCTCTTTTAATGTTAAATTTAAAGTTACATACTTTTGTACATTTCACATTGTATTATTTATACACATATGTACATACATGCGTAGGTATTTACGAATATTCTTTTTGAATGCACATATGTAATTATGTTAAAAAAAAAACATTAACGGATACTTTTGCACTCGTCACGTAAGAAATTAAGAAAATATATGTACTCCAATTCGAAGTAACGCTTATTTTTGCACCCGTCACGTAAGAAATTAAGAAAATTGGAAGTAAATTAAAGAAAAAGTAAATCATTATAGAGTTGGATTTCGACATAAAAGGACGAGGCAAAAATTAATAAAATTTTAAAGTGTTCTGTTTTCTTGGATTTTTTATAAATTTATTGATAAATAAAGAAGAGAATTTATAAAGTAAAAGAAAAGCGCTCTTAAAATTATTTTTTGCCCGCCGTAATCCAACAATTCTTTAAAATTTTATTAATTTTTTATTAAAACCATAAAATATGGAAGACGATAAAAATGAAACCAATCACAACTGCAAGAAATGTGGCCAATTGGACAACGATCAAATGGTGATGTGTGATAGATGCGACAAGTGGTATCACTACACTTGTGCCGGAGTAGACAGTGATGTAGCTGACTATAGTTGGAACTGCGATTTATGCGAATCCCCGTTATCTACTGCTAATGCTCCACAACAAACAGTAGGACTCACCACACGAGCGGGCGCATCTTCATCTCCGATTGTAACTACACCAGCGGCCACAACAACGGTTATGGTAACTACCACAGGAATTACCTACCCCAACGTAGCAGCGCCGATTAATCCGATTTCGTCATCAATTATGCCGCCCAAAATTGTAAGCACTTTAGGTGCACAACATCTTGCTAACACAACATCAAGTACATCAGTTACATCTGCAAGTGCAGTAAGAATGTTTCCTGGGCAACCAGCAACAGTGTTTAACACAGCACTACCATTGTATACAACACCGCCAGCAACAACAATACAGTCGAGTCAATTTCGAACAAATATAACTTCTTCAAATAATTTTGAAAGCATGCAAAGGCAAAAAATTCTAGAGCTGCAAAGGCTAGAAGAGGAGAGAAAAATTCAAGAGGAATTTTTAGAACGGAAATATAAAATACTATCACAGAGTGAGATTCAGCCTTCGAGAAGTACAAATTTACACGAATTTAATATAAATTACCAAGCCCCGACACAGCTTCCATCTGTAAGTAGTTTTATAAATAATGAACAATATTTTTGTCCTCCAGAACGTGTCCCTACACCTTCACAACTGGCAGCTAGACATTCAATACCAAGTGGACTTCCCACATTTAATGGCGACCCTGAAGATTGGCCAATTTTTATTAGCAGTTTTCAAAATAGTACGGCTATCGGCGGGTTTTCTAATGCAGAGAATTTAATGCGCCTCCAAGGCAGCCTAAAGGGAAGAGCAAGGGAATTAGTTAAAAGTAAACTGCTGTTACCAGCACTCGTGCCAGATATTATAAACACCCTTCGCCTCTGTTTTGGCCGACCAGAGCACATTTTGGAGCGTGCTATAAGTAGGGCAAGAGCAATGCCAAGCCCTCGGGATAAGCTCGAGGTACTTATAGAGTTCGCCCTAAGTGTACAAAATATCTGTGCTACGATGGAATCATGTGGGATGGAGTATCACCTTAATAACCCAATGCTAGTAAAAGAGCTTGTTGATAAGTTGCCAAATCAACATAAACTTAATTGGGCAATGTATCAAAGGGATGAAACAGTTCCAATAGTAAAAGCATTTAGTACGTGGCTTTACCAAATTGCCGAAGCAGCTAGCAAAGTCGTGCCCACGAGTTTTAGCAAAGGAGCTGCAGCGATTAATACTCATACACAAGTTAAAAATAATGAAAATAAAAAATGCAGCGTTTGTAAAGTAGACACTCACAAAATTCAACAGTGCGACAAATTTAAAAGTCTACAACTCAAAAGGAAATGGGATGTTGTAAAATTTAATCATCTGTGCCGACAGTGTCTTAACCAACACAAAGGCAAATGTGCAAAAAACAAGGAATGTGGTGTCTCAGGTTGCAGGTACAAGCATCACCCTTTACTACATAATGAATCTACCGACCAGTTGACCGTAAGTACAAATGAAATTAATATGCAGCGGAACGTGCAACTCAACACACACAGTAACGATGGCGAAGAAAACCCTCTCTTCCGCATATTGCCAATCCGCATCCATCTAAAAGATAATATTATTAACACATTTGCTTTTTTAGACGAAGGTTCATCAGTTACCTTAGTGGATCAAAGTATATTTGAAGGTCTTCTCCTAGATGGCACACCGGACCCCCTCTGCTTACAGTGGACAGGTGGAACTACTCGCGTAGAAAACAACTCTGTTCGAACATCCTTGAAAGTGTCCAATATTTTCAACAACACAAAGTTTATTCTTTCGAACGTACACACAGTTAAACACCTAGAACTACCGTCTCAATCCCTCAACATGGTAGACTTGGCCAATAAGTTCCCATATTTGAAAAGGCTCCCGATACAATCTTATAACAACGCAAAGCCTATGATCTTAATTGGCGCAAATAACTGGAAACTAGCTGTACCGATTAAAGTTCGTGAAGGTAATTGGCAACAACCTATTGCAACCAAAACGCGCCTTGGATGGACGATACAAGGCGGCACAATCAACAATTCAACTCAGCATATGCTAAACATCCATACCTGTGCTTGCCAAAAAGATTACAACGAAATTCATGAAGCTGTAAAAAATTATTTTCGTCTAGAAACACCGCTACCATCTGTTTTACAGTCCGCAGACGACGTACATGCGTTAGAAACATTGAAGTCCACATGTAAACAAATAAACGGACGGTACGAAGTCGGTTTGATATGGAAAAATAACGACATACAATTACCAGAAAGCTACGATAACGCCTTAAGACGACTAATTTGCTTGCAGAAGAAAATCGCTAAAAATCCACTCCTTCAACAACAAATGCAATCTCAAATTGACAATTTATTACAAAAAGGGTATGCGAAAAAATTAAGTCGTGATGAAGGATTATATCAGTCAAACAAAGTGTGGTATTTGCCTATTTTTATGACATTAAACCCTAATAAACCTAATAAAGTACGCCTTGTGTGGGATGCCGCAGCTAAGTCGAAAGGCGCTTCACTAAACGATTTTCTGCTCAGTGGTCCGGATTTACTTAATCCTCTTGTAGAGGCCCTCTTGGCCTTCCGCGTAGGAAGAATCGCAGTATGTGGAGACATTGCTGAAATGTTCCACAGAATAAATGTTCGAGAAAGCGACATGCATGCTCAGCGATTTTTATGGTGGGACAAAGGTGACGAGTTATATCAGCCCAGCAAATATGTCATGAGCGCACTTACTTTTGGCCTTAATTGCGCACCCTGCATTGCCCACTATGTTCGTGACACCAACGCAAACAAATTTAAATCACAGTTCCCTCGTGCTGTAGAATCAATTCAAAAATATCATTATGTCGATGACATGATCGATAGCGAAGATACCGAGGAAAATGCCGCTCTCCTTGCAAAACAAGTAATCACAATACATGCAGCTGCTGGTTTTCATATTCGTAACTGGGCCTCTAATTCCGCTAGTGTCCTAAAACAATTATCCGACACATCAAAAGAATCTCAAGATTTCAAAGAGTGGGGATCCACTGAAAAGGTATTAGGTATGTATTGGGACCCTACTAAGGATGTTTTTAAATATATCTGCAGATTTGCACGTCTACGTCGAAACTTGATCGAAGAAGAAATAACCCCAAGTAAACGAGAATGTCTCCAGGTACTCATGTCTATTTTTGACCCACTGGGTTTTCTGTCTTGCCATACAATCGGACTTAAAATCCTGCTGCAAGATATCTGGCGTTCAGGCATAGGATGGGACGATCAGTTAAACGAAGCTTTAGAGGCAAAGTGGCGTCAATGGAAAACTACAATAGCACTTATAAAAAAAGTAAAAATTCCACGTTGCTATTCTCCAATACTTACTGAAGCCGATAAAGTTGAACTCCATACCTTTGTCGACGCGGGTGAATATGCTTACGCCGCTGTTTGTTACGTGCTCGTTGAACATAAAGGCATAACAACAGTCACACTTGTCGCAGCAAAATCAAAAGTGGCACCACTAAAACCAATGTCAACGCCTAGAATGGAGCTGCAAGCGGCACTTGTTGGTGTAAGATTAGCAAACAAAATTAAAACAATTCGCCGTTTACACATAACTTCATGTTATTGGTGGTCAGACTCAAAAACCGTGCTTCAGTGGTTACGTATGGACCCAAGAAACCTACAACAATTTGTTATGCACCGAGTAGGTGAAATTTTGGAGCATACAAACATAAGTGAATGGAGGTGGGTACCAACTAAAACGAACCCAGCAGATTTTGCAACGAAAGCAACCACACAAAAGGATATCTCCTTATGGTTTGATGGTCCTGAATTCTTGCACAATGCACCAAGTCAATGGCCCGAATGCGACGACTTAGGCCCGATGGATACTTCCGAAATAAGACGTCATTTGCTAGTTATCAACAGGAAGATCGATGATTTCAATTATCTCAACGTCGAGTACTTTTCGAATTGGAAAAAGCTATATCGTGCGGTATCAACGTTTATTTTGTATTTGACAAAAGTAAAAAATATAAAAAAAAGAGTTATTGGTATTAACGAAGTAAATTTCGATATGGTTCAACAAGCACAGCGTTTCCTATTTAAGGTAGCGCAACAAACCGAGTTCAATCAGGAAATTGCTGCGCTCAAGTACGGAGCGAACATCGAAAAAACAAGTAAGTTATACCCATTGAACGTCTACTTAGACAGTTACGAAATTATACGATGCCGTGGCCGAATAAAACGTCTTAATAATCACGATGACGAAATCGTGTTACCAACTAACCATCACATCACATTTCTCATAGTACGCTCATTTCACGAGAGTCTTCATCATCAGTTTCATGAAGCAGTAATCAACAAAATTAAAAGCCAGTTTTATATTTTTCGTTTACGTGTCCTCTATAGAAAAGTGCGTGCGTTATGCCAGGTATGTAAGAACAATGCAGCTGTGCCACAGCCCCCACAAATGGCGGTTTTACCAGCGGCCCGCCTAGGTGCCTTTCAACGACCCTTCACGTTTGTCGGCATAGACTACTTTGGTCCTCTAGCTGTATCCGTTGGTAGGAGACGAGAAAAGCGATGGGGAGTAATATTCACATGCCTCACGGTTCGTGCCGTACATATAGAAATTTCTTACAGCCTGGACACCAGTTCATGTATTCTCTGTATCCGAAACTTTGTCGCCAGACGTGGAGTACCCCGCGAGATATACACAGACAATGGCACGAACTTTAAGGCAGCCGAAAAAATACTCAGTGAACAAGTAAAACAAATTGATTACTCCGGTATATCGACAAAATTTGATAAAACTAAATGGATATTTAACCCCCCTGCTGCCCCTCATATGGGCGGAGCCTGGGAACGGCTCATAAGGTCAATAAAAAATGTTTTATATACCTTATACCCCAAACTCAACTTCAACGACGAAACTTTAAAAAATGCACTGTGCGAGATAGAATTAATAATTAATTCCCGCCCCTTAACTTTCGTCTCGGTAGATCACGAAGATGATGAAGCCATAACTCCGAATCATTTACTACTCGGCTCGTGCGATGGTTATAAACCTTTCTTTGAAAATAGTGAAAGCCTACGTCAACGATGGCATCAAACACAATCATTTGCCGACCACTTTTGGCGAAGGTGGCTTAAGGAGTACACCCCAATAATAGCTCGTAGGGGCAAATGGTTTGCCAAAGTACCACCAGTCACAATCGGCGCCATAGTCATCATCGTAGACGAAAATCTTCCCCGGAGATGTTGGCCAAAAGGCAAAATTATCGACACCGTAGTCGCAGAAGATGGTCAAGTTCGGAGGGCGACAATTAAGACGCAGTTTGGTATCATGCAAAGACCAGTGACGAAGATAGCTGTTTTGGACGTCAGCAATGAACATAAGCAAGCTCACCCATAGTTTGCTTACGGGTGGGGGAATGTTGCCGCCGCCCACAGCGGGTTAAAAATTTATTTCTTTATGCTTAAATTTTGTTTCGATCATCTCTTTGCATACTTCTTTTATTTTTCTCTTTTAATGTTAAATTTAAAGTTACATACTTTTGTACATTTCACATTGTATTATTTATACACATATGTACATACATGCGTAGGTATTTACGAATATTCTTTTTGAATGCACATATGTAATTATGTTAAAAAAAAAACATTAACGGATACTTTTGCACTCGTCACGTAAGAAATTAAGAAAATATATGTACTCCAATTCGAAGTAACGCTTATTTTTGCACCCGTCACGTAAGAAATTAAGAAAATTGGAAGTAAATTAAAGAAAAAGTAAATCATTATAGAGTTGGATTTCGACATAAAAGGACGAGGCAAAAATTAATAAAATTTTAAAGTGTTCTGTTTTCTTGGATTTTTTATAAATTTATTGATAAATAAAGAAGAGAATTTATAAAGTAAAAGAAAAGCGCTCTTAAAATTATTTTTTGCCCGCCGTAATCCAACAGCTTGTTTTCTAAGTTAGATCTTAAGAATGGATACCACCACGTATATATGAACGAGGAATCAATTAAATTTACTTCTTTTACAACGCCTATTGGGCAATTCGAATTCCTTAGGATGCCATTTGGCTTAACAAATGCACCATTCGTTTTTCAAAGATTCATTAACAAGGTATTTGAGGATATGATCAGGGAAGGCAAAGTTATAGTGTATCTCGATGATATCATGGTGGCGACAACTGACATTGAGGAACATATGGAGATATTAAGGGAAGTTTTTGGACGACTAGTGGATAATAAGTTAAAGTTAAGATTGGATAAATGCAGTTTTTTCCAGAGGGAAATAAAATATTTAGGGTATATGATATCGGGTGAAGGAATAAGGGCCAATACTGAGGGGCTCGTGGCAATTCAGAATTTTCCGATTCCATCTAAGGTTCAGGATGTTCACAGTTTTCTAGGAATGTGTTCATATTTTAGAAGATTTATAAAGGACTTTTCTATTATAGCTAAACCACTTTTTGACAAAACTAGAAAGGATAGAAATTTAAATTTAGTGAAAAAGAATTGGAAGCGTTCAATGTTTTGAAGGATAAGATGATGGAAGCTCCGGTTCTGGCGATATATGACCAGAAGGACGAAACAGAGTTGCACTGTGATGCGAGTTCTATAGGTTTTGGTGCTATATTGTTACAGAGGAGAAGTGACAATAAATTGCACCCAGTTTATTATTTTTCAAAACGGACAACGGAGACAGAATCGAGGTACCACAGTTTTGAACTGGAGACCCTTGCGATCATATACGCTTTACAGAGATTTAGAATTTATTTACAAGGTATTATGTTCAAAATTGTGACTGCTTGAAATTCCCTAACTCTCACACTTGGTAGAAAGGAATTGAATCCGAGAATTGCTAGATGGGCATTAGAGCTTCAGAATTATGAGTACATATAAATTGGAGCATAGGTCAGGGTCAAGGATGAAACATGTAGATGCATTAAGCAGGTGTAATAATATACTGATGATACCGGAAAATACGTTTGAGGACAATTTAGTGATTTGTCAGAATAACGATAGGAAAATAAAGGAATTAAAGGCGATGTTAGAGAAACAGGAGCAGTCGTTATACGAGATGAGAAATGGTGTAATTTATAGGAAGATACAAGATGAACTTTTGTTTTATGTATCGGAGGCAATGGAAAAGCATTAGCTTTTCGAATATCATGATGAAATTCGTAGGAGTTATTGGTTTCCTAATATGAGACATAGGGTAAGGGACCATATAACAAATTGTCTGAAATGTATAGCATTCTCTGGTAAGAACGGTAGGCAAGAAAGATACTTACACAGTATACCAAAGAGAAACATTCCATTTCAAGTGATACACATTGACCATTATGGACCCATTAATAACAGAGACAATGTGAAAAAATATATTTTGGTGATTGTAGATGCATGCACAAAGTTTCTGAGGTTATATGCGACCAAGACAACTAGATCAAAGGAGGCAATAGGTGCATTAAGTGATTATTTTAGGTCATACAGTAGACCGGCTTTTATAGTGTCAGACAGAGGGACTTGTTTTACTTCAGATGAGTTTCAAGAATTTTTACAGGAACATAACATAAGACATATAAAAGTAGCGACAGGGTCACCACAGGCAAACGGGCAAGTGGAAAGGATAAATCGGGACTTAGGGCCGATGATAGCTAAGATAATGAACAATGGGGAGAATAGACCATGGTATAACATTTTAGAGAAGATTGAGTTCGCAATGAATAATACGATACCCAGAAGTATAAGTGAATATCCGAGTAGGATGTTGTTTGGAATAGTACAAAAGGGAGAAACGATGGATTGTTTGAGGGCAAATATAATTGAAGGGGGTATTCAATGTAAGGGCAGAAATTTAAAGCAGATAAGAGAAAACGCGGAAGAAGTACAGGAAAAGGCGCAGATGTGTAATAAGGCTTATGTGGATTCTAAACGGAAAAGACCACACACTTATCTTGTCGTCGATTATGTTATGACTAAAAATTTCGATTCTAGGGTTGGTATGTCTGGTAAGTTGTTGCCAAAATTTAAAGGGCCTTATGAAGTAGTGAAAGTGTTAGAAAATGATCTGATCACTGTGACAGCGCACATTTGAATATGCATTTGTCTGCATATATAAAGCAGTTACATACATACATATATGTAGCTACGGCTGCGTGCCGTTATATCACGTGATTTGTGTGCATATGAAATTGGAAATAAAGACAGTCTTGAGTGAGCAGCCAAACTAATCAGACTAAAATCTGTACTGACAATTAATTTTTTTTTCTTTGCTTTGCTCTGCTTTGCTTTAAAAATTCCATAATTTTCTTTAACGTGGATTTTGTTTAGTTTTCTATTTCAAATAGTCTGAAATTTCTATCATTTTTCTTTATTGCTTATTAACAGGTTCATTTTTTCTAGAAAAAACATCTTTTTCTGTTTTTTGCTGATACTTTTATTATTCATTGCTTTGGCAACTTTTTTGAAAGTTTGCAAAATTTTTTACCCATATTTTTGTCGTATTTTTTCTTTCTTTAGTCTTCCTTTAGTAATAACCTCTTTGGGAAAATCATATAATTATTTTCTGACATTTGGGGAGGGAAGGGTAAACTCGAAGGAAAAAGTTTTATAAGAGAAGCGTTTCTTATTAAAAAAAAAAAAACAAAATTTGCTTAAAGTGAAGCGAAAAAATTGATGTTTTGTCTGCCTAACTCACATAAAAAAACGTTAAGAACTTGTATTGCCATAAAAATTAATATTTAACTGTTTAAGCCTTAAAGGGAACCCGGCAAATGTATGTATTTTTGTTTGTCTACTAAGTTTAGAGAAGAATCGTAAAAAAATTCTTTAACTCACATAAAGAGTTTATAAATCAAAATCCATATACAAGCAGCAGTCATAAGCACGCATTTAAAGAAATTTCATTTCCAGAAATTCTTTTTTTGTTTCTGTTTTTTTTTTTTACCCATAAAACAATGACAATGGGAATTGTGCCAAGTGAAATACAATTTCATTTATATTGTATTGCAATAAATAATTTCAATAATATTTAAAATATTTAATTTTAATCAATACATTTGTTTTACGCAAGAAAAAACTATTCATCAGATTTTTGATGTATGACGATGGGTTAGCCTTCTCTTTGACTTCGAAAACCTCATAATATTGAAGTCTTCATAGTCTAGTAGGTAGAGTGTTGACTTGTTAGACGTTAGGCCACGGTTCAAACCCCAGGTCTTTCCACAGTTTTTAATACAGTATGAAATATGAAAGAATATTTATCGGTGACTTCCTCTCAGCAGTTTTCTGGCAAAAATTATAAGAGTAAATAAAAATTGCCATTAAAAGTTTTTCAGAGTTGACTTCAAACTGTAGGTCCCGCCACTCATGTATAAAATTTACGCACAGAACATAAGTGATCCTGACTGAAGGATTGTAATGACCAAGTATATATGTAAGTAAATTTAAGGTTCCATAACAAAAGGGAGAGCACACTTCCGAAGTTTAAGTTTACAATTCTTATCTATGCATTTTTCTACAACTCATTGTTTATTTGTTTTGTATCACGATAAAGCTATTTTTTGCTTAGTGTTCCGTTTTATTATTATTGGTATTCGTTCAAGAAACGAAGATAACGAAGATAAGACAATATATTCCGGCATTAAGGTACATAGAATTCGTAGTATGCCTTAAAATTAACATCATCTATACATGCATACACAGGGTATATTGGGAGCAGGTTTTAAACAATTCTATGATTTTTTTCTTTCATTCAACATGTCTTTTACAATTTATTAATGTATGAATTCAAATGTTTTACAATTTCACATACAGATAAACACGCACACAGGCACTACCCGTTTACGTTTTTTATTACTGCCTTTTCACAGTCTACAGAGCTTTTTCCAACAGCAAGCAAAAGGTTCTGACATACTCTATGACAGTCGTAAAATTATTATAAAATATTCCAGAATTTTATTGTTTTTTTATTTTATTTTTATGCACAATGGCGTCGAAACGAAAAAAGGTGTTGACAAGTTTTGCAAAAATATTTTGTGGTTTTGGGAAAAATACAAACAAACAAAAAAAATACAAACAAATAAAAACAAATAAGTCAACAAAAGGAAATATAGTAGTTCCAATATAAATTGAAATTTGAATACATTCATATGTACTATACATGTATACATATAATCACACATTCGAACTTTTTATGTACAGCTCACCTTCATATTTGCATATGTAGATAGAGTTTGCTTTTGTGGTTTCTAAGCGGGAGGTTTTTCGAAATTTAAATTGTCTGCGTATATGGTAAGTAACGATTTTTAGTAGCTTGTGGATTGTGTCACGGGAACATAACAAAATTATTTCAATTTATTTAAAAAAAAAATAAACTTAAAGAGCCGATGCCGAAGTCATAGTGGCTCTTTAGATAATATTCCTTTAGTTCGATTAAGGGATTAAGGAAGCTGTCTGTCACATCTTCACTTTTATTTTCCATTTTTGGGGTACTATCTGCCGTTGCTTAGAAACGACATCCACTGTGTAGTGGGTGTAACGCTGCATGACCTTTTTTATTGTGTTTACGTCCGATGGCTATTCTCACTGGCGGTCAGTTGGCTTGGATATACACATGAATATTTAAAATCCAATACATCCTTAATGAAAACTATTTTGTTTTCTGCTATGCTGTTCAAATCTTAGTTTTGGTGTCAAGCACTTTGACCACTACTCTACATTATCTCATGAGTGAACATAATATCAGTACTGTTCGTCATTTCACTATAAATAGAATTACAAACGAAAAAAGTTCTGAAACCCTTTAAATTTATATATTCGGAATTCAAGCGAAAAATTTAAAAATTATGTTTAGCGATGAAGCTAACTTTACGGCAGCACTATCAACTTAGATGTGAAGAGCACTAGACACAGTTAAAGAAATGCCAATGCATCCTTGTACTTCTACAAGAACGATAAAATCGCAAGGCTACAATAAATGACTTTTTCTTCACAAAATGGAAGAATTGTACCTGATTTCCTTGTAATTTCAATAAGATGGTGCCAGTTTGAAGAGCAATTAATGTCATGTTTTAAAGCCATGTATTAACCGCTACGATCATTACACTTCGACTCTGTTGGACTACATTTTGCAAGCATTTGTAAAGTCCATTTTAGGATTGGAAGACATCAGAACGCATACCATTACCGCCTGAAATACTACAAAAAGTAGGCCACAGTTGGTGCTTACGAATGAACTGTCATGGTCGCAGACCCCACTCAGATGAAGTTATCTTAAAAAAAATAATTGGAAGGCATTGATATATCGCTTCAAATATTTTATATTTTATTTTTATTCAATATTTTTTATTCTTGAATTTCCGAAAACCAAATTCTTACAAAATTGTTACTACTTCAGTAGTTATTTCCGCTTCTAATTATACTAGTACAAATGCAAGTCTTGTTGTTTTTTAGATGTCTTCCATTTTTTTGGACGATGACATGCATTTGTATTGAGTGCATTGTTAGACGAATATACAACAGCGTATGCTTGTTGTTGATAATTTTCATGTAAAAATCCGATACACTTATACACATTTTTTTCATATGTTTTTAAAAGTTGGATTGGTTTCGTGATATCAAATTGTGTGAATAAAAAAAATGTGTATATGTTTTCATATGTTTTTTAAAAGTTGTGTTGGTTTCGTGCTATCAAATTGTTTAAATGCCAAAAAAATACATTTGGAATACGAAATACACAATAGAGCATAGCATTGAGCGTTCACAAACAACAAGTGTATTCAATACAACATACACTATACAAAGTCGTGTGAATTGCCCAAATGTTTTTTTTAGACTATTCAATTATGTATGTATGTATATATCATATGTGTCTATTTTTGTATAGAATGAAGTTGTAATAAAACGAATGCTTTTTTTGTTTAGTATTTATTAAATTTATTTATCATTTTAATGGTTCAAAATTTTAACTTTTTCCATACTGGATAATTTGAATTTGTATGTTTCCCATGTGGAATGCTTCCGTATTAAAACAACAATTAGTAAATTAAGCATCTCCATTCTGTGTTTATAACATTCGTTATTTTCATCAAACCAAAAGGAATAAATTGTATTTTTTTGTGCAACTTACGCATTGGTGAACTACAAATGTTTTTATGTTTTTTATAGATTTATTTTCTAAAAAAATTTTTTCGAAGACATATGAATTTTGCAATAGACACGTGACGTACATGATAACACGGTGAAATGTTTTTAACAAGTAGTGGAAAGGAAAGTCAGTTATCATGAGCAATAATATTAAAGAGTAAAAGAGAACAGCATTATATAAGTTACATATTTAAACATCCTGTTGCTAGAATTAGAAGTCGCTGTAGTCTAGTAGGTAGTGTGTTGGCTTATTAGACTGAAGGCCCGAGTTCAAATCCCAGGTCAGACATCGAAACGAAAATATGAAAATATTTCTTCGGCGACTTCCTCTCAGCAGATTTCTGGCAAAAACTCTAAGTATAATAAGTTCTCTGAGTACAATAAGTGTACTGAGTCTTTTTTGGTGAGAGCGGGTCGTACTCCTACAACCCGCCATAAGAAATTTTACTTCTACATAATGCGCATTCTTTATATCCATATTCTTTGGTATTATTGTTAGGCTTAAGATCTTTTAATATGAAATAAAGAATCATTCAATCAACCCTTTTTTAATATTCGTTTTGTTTGTCGTGCACAGTGAACAATTTTTAGTTCCCTCAATATATTTAGTGGCATACAGAAGGAAATTTTAAAAAGTAATATAAATATTCTGTATAGCCACCGGTAGGAAAAAGCTCTTTACCGAACAAATGTTAAAAAACCAAAACGATTTAAAATTTTGCTAAATAATTTTTTTGTTCTGAAGTACAATTGTTCCGGTTAGAAATGGAATATTATTTCATACATTATGTCTGCCGCGGCTTCAAGTTTTGAAATGAAATGAAGCCAATGAGGTAATGAGACGTGAGTAACCAAAATAACATTCAAAAGTGCGCGTTTATCACGAAAACCCGCTCTCCTGTTCCACTATATGTCCTAAGAGCGTTCCTCCGTTCACTCTCATTACTTAGTCTCGTTGCACAGTATATTCCAAAATCATAGAGTTTTCTTGGAACCTATTCCAAAACAAGTGCTCTTTGCGTCTCCAACACCCGACAAAAAGGTAGTTACTACCCTCAGGTTACTTGTGGGTAGTCTGATGCTTAAATAAAGTCACATTTTATTGCAATTCCATAACAAAAGTTCAGATTTTCGTAAACTCGTTTGGCTTGAGAAAAGTGTCATCTTTCCTCATTAAGTTTACGCTTTAAAATGGCTTCTTCTACTCCATAGAAAGGTTCTGGTTTCATCAGGGGTATGAAGCTAAGCTCTTCACAATCTGATATGCCTGCTGATTGAAGTGAATCCTACCCTGCCAAGCTGATTAAAACTTCCATTATAATCTCAAGTGAACCGAATGAGCTGAGTATTCGTGGCAGGCGACCTGACTGATAGATAGTATTGCTATGTCCTGTACTTTGTAATTCATGTCCAAGTTAAAGTGAACACATATTTCAATGGCGTAAACTTTCGCTTGAAAAAAATTCCCAAGATTGCCGATCGGTTCCGCTCCCTATACCACATAATACTTCTAGCCTTGAAGTTTCTTCATTAATTTTTATTACTCATTCCCGTTGGGAAACATGTCCCAAAGTCATAAAGCTTATTCGTATTGTCTAGAGGACACCTAAATAGGGCAGTGTTAGGCATTCCATTAGTTAGGTCGCAATGCCCTCTAATGTGTCCCAAGTTAGACTTCTCTTCCATTAGTCTCCACGACTCTGGTTTTCACTACCATATTCAACGGACTAGTAGTCGCCGTGGTCTAGTAGGTAATGTATTGGCTTATTAGACATGAGACTTCGGTTCAAACCCCAGGTCAGACATCTTCAACAAAACGAAATAAAACAAAATATTTCTTCCGAGACTTTCTCTCAGCAAATTTCTGGGAAAAACTCTGAGAGTAAATAAAATTGCCATGAAAAGTTTCTCAAAAATCTGTCGTTTTGAGTCAACTTTAAACTTTGGGTTGCGCCACTCATGTATGAAATTAACACACACAACATAAGTGGTGTGAGAAACTAGGTCGTAATCCTGACTAAAGTGTTATAATGACCAGTTATGTACGTAAAATCTAACAGAGACTTTAACAGCGATATAGGACTGGTTCTTATTATCACGGTAATGCTAAAAATTCAAAGACTGCTTGTTATACCAAAAACTCGAAACTTCATAAAAATTTCGAAGAGATAACTGAGAATGAAAAATATTTTGAAAGATACTAAAACAAGTTCACATTTGTTTAAAATGGACTATTTCACAGCTAAAGTTCTAATAAAAAACTTGTCAATAAATTAAAAACAAAATCAACAAAAAATATGCAACTACTTCAGACAAGCACTTAAAAATATTACATTTCCCTCGACCACTATGGTAGTTATTCCGTCGCTCTGCAAAGAATTTATTTAATTTTTGTTACGTACTAAAAGTCTTTTTAATGTTTATATACTAGAACGCAGTTAATTTAATGTTTAAATTATAAAAATAACAAAATTTATTCTGTTTTTGTTTTTGGTTTTTATTAAGATGAGTGAGTGTGCATTTAAATAATTTATAATATTTTTTGGACACCGAAATGTATAAAAAAATTTGCTGTCGCACTTAAGTTAATACGTTTGAAAAGGTTTTTGTAAATAATATCAGTCCCAAAGGAAAATTCATCGTCTGTTTATGCATACATACCATACATTTATATATATATACATACATAATGTGACCAGATATTATATTGCTTTTTTCAAAAGGGTACTATGCATACTAACAGTTGGTCTAAAAAGTTCGTGGGCCCATACATGCGCTCCAACATACCAATAATGCTGTGAAATTGTCGCCATTAATAGAGTTTCCGTATATTCGATGAATGCAAAGGGTGGATCATTTAAAAGTTTGAATTTAAAAATGCAATAAAGAAAGGTTCGGAATTTTGCCAAATTTATCTTTTTTTTTGTGAAGTACAATTGTTCCGGTTAGAAATAGAAAATTATTTCATTCATATGGCGGCAGCGATTGGCCTCACGGTACCTCATTCGTTCGAACCGATTTTCGTGAACTTTTTCAAGTGTATGGGGTCATATCTCGGCAATGACATCACGAATGTTGGCCTTCAAATCCTCCATTGTCTCTGGTTTGTCGGTATAACACTTTTCTTTAATGGTGCCCCGCAGAAAATAGTCCAATGGTATCAAATTGCAGCTTCTTGGCGGCCAATTGACATCACCATTTAGGCTAATTAAACGGTCTTCAAATGTTTGACGCAATAAATCGACTGTTGCAAGTTGCACCATCCTGTTGAAACCAAACATCGTTCACATCAATAACATGATGTGCATGAATAACATTGCGCCGTCCTCATTTTCAAAGAAATATGGGCTAAAGATGCCTCCGTTCCACAAACCACTCCAAGCAGTCACTCGTAATGGGTGCATTGGATTCTGTAATACCGCGTGTGGGTTCTCTGAGACCCAAATGCAGTACTTTTGCTTTTAACGTACCCACCAAGTTACAAATTAGCTTCATCCGAGAAGATGAATTTTTTTACAGTATCAACATCATCGTTCAGTTTCTCGTTGGCCCAATAAATCCCAACGTTGCTTAAGCGTAAATCGATTCATTACGCTCAGTGGAGATGAAATACTGAATTTTGTAACAGAATAGAATGGCATAAGTATTGTCAGATTCGAAATAACTGATGGTTCAAATTTAAACCGGCAGATGGGCCACCCGAAATACGACATATAACCTTACCAGCCGGCAGTTGCGTCCTTACACGCTTCAGACTCGATTCTCTCCGTGCATTCAATTTAAATAACGATTCTGATATAATATGGTACAGCCATAATACACATCAGAGATCAGCAATGAATCGTATTTTCGCTACTCATAAGTACTCATGAAATTTTGAGTATGAGTGAGTCAAGAGTATTGAAATTCAGCTACTCTGATTCATTCGTACTCGCTACAACATTGATTTATAAGTATAGGTTGCAATGAGTATGAGTACAACGTTGACATCAAACCCATAACATTCGATTCATTGATTGATTCATACGCCTAATCATTCAGATCCATAAATTTAGAAAAATACTTATAATACTTACGAATGATTCTAGTCACTCGAATCATTCATCAAAATTTACAGTATACAGTATGTGGTGTTCGTACTCGAATCATACTTATTTTGTGCTTCGCGTATAATTTGAGTCATGGAGAGTCGAAATCAAAAACATCGTGCGTATTGTTAAGTATGAGTACGATGAGTATTTCTAACTTTGAATATGAGTAGTATGAGTATGATATTAAAATAAGTATGAATGCGTATAAGTATCTGAAATTATAAGTATGACTCGAATCTACTCATTTTTTTGAATACTCGTTGCTGATCTCTGATACACATCAACGCATAATTGCTCAGAAAAGCTACAGTCAATGGAGTAGGGCAATGTGCAATGATTAACCCTTTAACTACTTAATATTATTTCTAAAAGCTTTTTTGGCCGCTTAAGTATTTTTCAGGGAAGACGAGTATACTTGCCATAAACAGTAAAGAAACATAAAATGTTTCTGCCTGCAAATGTAGGTAGTTGTGACGAAAAGTCAAAGCTTGCGTATTGGTTTTTTAGAAAATACATGTTTTTATGCGTTGTTAAAAAATAAAATTTATTTATTTATTAACGTTAATTCCCCAGTATTTGTTATCTTAGCGTAATACAAGCTATTGTTTATTAAAATAAATAAGGTTGCCAAACTTGGCGAATATTCTAAAATATACTTTTCTAAAAAGCCTTTATGTGAACTTTCTCACAGAAAATGAAATCCAACAGTTTCGTTGAAAAAATACGAATATGTTTTTTTTTTCTTTAATACAAGTATACTCGACATTCTGTAAAAATTATCGTTTCGCGCTGACGACTATACTCGACATAAACTGTTAAAGGGTTAATGACTTTTTTTTCTAAAAACGAAAGCAATAAGACGATACCACATGACAATAAGACGATGCCACATGACAATAAGACGATGCCACATGACACGCAATAATACCTATATGAACCGATAAAGAGGCGAACAATTGTTGATCACTTAAGCTCATGTTTTAAAGTATTTCACTATCCGCCAAGATCATTTTTTGTCCGCAGAAGTAAAGTCTCTCGTGTAGAAGGAAAAGTCAGCCACAATTCTAGTCTGATGGACAAGTTTATTTTACTCCCATATCGACATGAAATGGCTGCCTGATGGTTAAACTGTTGGTATTTGGGTTGCGACATTTTTAAACTATTTTCTATGTTACAGTTTCTCTTCTCAATGCTTCCGCTATAGCAGTCCTTCTAATGATATCGAAAGATTTGTTGAAATCGGTAAATAGTAGATGCAGGAGAGTATGCTGTTCTATAGATTTCTCTGTTATAAGGTATGATATATATTTATTAGCCTGACCTCTGCAACGTTTTGCACATTATATGTTTAAAAGTCTTGTCTGTGTATCTGGGGTCCCCATTTACAGTGATTACAGTGCTAGGCCAATGTAGTGTTTAAATAAATATGGACCAGACCAAATATTAACTTTTTTTTGCATCTCATGTGGATTGGTATCTTCTTTAACTCGACGATTTTGTTTGTTCAAATCCCATTCACCTTATCACTGAAGGTGATTTTCTTTTCGTTGAGAACTGGGGTCAGTTGCAAATTGCCCCACAGCCCGTTATCAACTGCCAAAGTTCGGAAATCGCTGTAGGAAAACTATATACGTTCATACAGTCAAAGAGAGTTGAATTTCTCGAATGAGACTTGGTTATTGCTAAGGCAGAAGAGCCTTTATGTTGCCGGCTACTATGTTAGTGTCATGGACAGACGTTTTGGACGCTTTTTTGTCACATTTTTTGATGACCTTTCTCCATAAGATTTTAGAGTTTTGGAGCTTGAACTGGTTAGTACAATAACAATGGCTCGTGTTCAATTTTGTATTTTAGAAGTAAAATCCTAGAATCTAAATTTTCAATATAAGCCATCTGGTCATGTTAGTCACACATTATGATGGATTTGAGCAAATGTACTCTATGGTACATTAAATATAACTCATATTAAAATTGCTCATTGTTTGCGTTTACAGTAGAAACATAATTATGATGCCTGCTTTAAGCAGTTTGGCCACTTGATGTAAAATTTTAATTTTGTTGCGAGTTAGTTTTAAAAATTTGAAACATTTTTTTAAACCAATTGCTGAACTTTATTCCATTGTCAGAAAATCAGTATTGTACTGTTCATTTAATATTTTAATAGACATTAAATCTCTGGAGATGGAATTGTTGAAAGTATACATTTTAAAAATTAAATAAAATTAAATAAAATGAAACTTTTGAAAGTCTAATTAAATTTAAACAAATTTAAGAAGTCTGTTAAATTTATTTAATGATTTCAATGAAATTTAAAACAATTCATATGACGAATCACATTTAATTTGCGTTTATCGGTGTTCAGGAGATATACATATCGCAATGTGATGACTTGATTGTATCCATACGGTCTTCATGTACATACATTAATGGTATCTTTACAAAGTTGTGTTATTGGCTTCCTTCTCTTACAATATTCCAATGTGCGTCACTCCTTGTGAATATCATACTGATTGTAAGCAAACCGACTGATAATCTCCAAGTTTCGTGGGGATAGATTTGTTACTTTTGAAGTCGCCGTAGTCTAGTAGGTAGTGTGTTGGCTTATTAGACATGCGGCCTCGGTTCAAACTTCACAGGTCAGACATCACTAACAAAACGAAATATGAAAATTTATTTCTTCGGCTAATGTAATGCTATGTAATGTAAGTATGTAGACTTGTTACTTTTTTGTACGACCAAACTTTAGGAGACGCACCGACTCAAGCAGTACACTTTATTGAAATTTAAGAGTTCAAACCATATTTTGCTTTTGTGTTCTGACGAAAACAAATGCGCTTGATACAACCTGGCGTATACTTCTACGGTTACAGCTGTAGACAATGCCTTTAAGTTGATGATTAGTAAATCATATGAGACACATTGCTTGCTGTGTAATCGATTCACCTCGCTATTAAACTAATTAATTATTACAACCCTGTAGTCAGGATTAGAACCTAGCTTCTCACGCCACCCATGTTGTGCGTGTTATTTTATTCATAAGCGGCGGAACCTACTGCTTAATGTCCACTGCGAACGATAGATTTGAGAAAATTTTCTATGGCAATTTTATTATACTCTGAGAGTATTTACCTGAAGACTGAGAGAAAGCCTCTAAAAGAAATACCTTTTTATATTTTGCTTTGTTCGAGATGCCTGAACTAAGCTTTGACCACGGGCTCTCATGTAATAGACCTACACACTACTACGCCGAAGATCAACAATAGATCAAAGATCAACCTCCAATCCAATTGTGTTCCCTAAAACTGAGTTGTGTTCATGCAATAATACTGTTATTTATGGACATTTAGTTTGGCTGAAATTTCCTTAGGTCGTTATAGTGTAGAGGACAAAACTCAATGATGCGTAGACTGTGGACAAACTGGATCATATTGCCAATTATCCCTCCAGCCAAATAACAAACGGTTTAGTGACTAATCTTCAGGTCTAAAGTGATAAGCCGTTGGCATGGCTTGCTAAGCCTAGTTTTATATCATTTAGCTCACCGTATAAAGCACTACATTTTTTATATTTTTATGCTGGATTTCAAAATGTGAAAGTAATGTTTTAATATGAAATCCTAACGCTAGTTGCCGATTAATCTGAACTTTTCAGTTAGCGCAGAGGCATTGTGGTATCACTTTTTTTTAGAGTATCAAATGAATATTTCTAATCTTCAAATCCAATTGTTTGATTGATGTTTTCCCACTACTTGTTGATTGTTGACAAATTAAGGTATCACAACGAACGACTAAGTGTGCTTAAGTTAGGTTAGGTTAGCGGGTAGGTTGGCGTATACAGGCAAGTTCATTCGGTAACCGATATGGCCCATTCCGCTACCCAGTGTGAGGTAAGCCTCCTCATGATCCGTTAACGATGTGTTTGAGGCACCCCGAGCTCAGGATGAAACCTGTCAGTTCCCTTAGTGGCACGTCCGTCATCATACCCAGATCTTCAAACGTTTTGTTACCCAAAAACCCATGACGTTTGTTTTGAAGTGTAGCCCATTCACACATTTCACACGTTTTTTCCAAACCCTGGCAGCTTTTGCAGTAATCGTGGTGGGGCAGACCGAGCTTGTAAGCGAAACTGCCAATAGCGCAGTATCCCGTTAGAATTCCTGTTGGAGTGCAAGCCGTTCTCTTATCGAACTCAAGTAATTCCCTGGTTTCAGTGCTGTCCACTGCTGGACACAGCAGTTTTGAATCAATCGGCAATCAGTTATGTTGGATGTATGCTGAAGTAAGATTTTTTTGCAACTAAGCTGCTACTCCATTCTGTTCTATTCTGTACCACCGCTTCACATCCGTGGATCTTTCCTAACCTTAGTATTGTTTAACAACTTTATTGATTTGTTATATAATTTATCCCCGCTTAAGAGAACTTTAATATTCCTCTTCGATCATTCCAAATTTAATATCATGAACAAACATTAGTGAAAAATCTCTGTGGTTTAGCTTGAGATTTCGATTCCTTTACAAAACTTAATCAATAATATCCCATTTCGTTTGCAAGGCCATCTTTTATTTCTTCTTTCTTTTTATTTTTCTTCTTTTTTTCTTTCATTTCAGTTTTTCCGACATTTCTACGGTGTTATCTCTTGGTTTAATTTTATTACTTTCGTACTTTCTCTTATTTAATCGCCGTTACGTTTATTAGTGTTTATGAACTTTGAACTGTGCGTCTGTCGGTCGCCACAATTGCATGGCTGAATACGTAAATGATTTTCCTGCCTGTTTAATGCAGAAGCTGAGTATCTTAAAGGTTGCCTAATAATTGCGTGTGGTTTCAAATGTCTTACACAAAAGGATTATTGTTTGTGCGCAACCTTTCCACGAACGAGGACTTTTGCGTATTGTTTTGTCTCTTTGGAAGCATCTTTAAGCTGCAGTCATACTTAAGCTCTTTTAAATCATTTCCATTGTGTTTTATAAGTGATGAGGGGTAAGCACCACCAACGGCTGTAGTAGTAGCAGCAGTTGTAGTAGCGTTGTTTTATGTGTGTCAATTCTACTTTGCTGACCTGTCACGATTGAAGATTAATGTTGAACATTTGATTACTTGCTGCTGAATATTCGTTTTTAATTTTCATTTTCAATTCATTTTTACAAGAGCATTCGTATTTGTGTGCTGATGTTTTAGCGATTATTTTGGGGTTGTTTGCGTGTTTGTGTAAATTTAAATCATTTACAAAATTAAAGTTAAGGTGGCTGTTGAATGCTTTTAAGACTTCTTTGTGTCTTAATACTGTGCTAACATTTATGTTGCATTTCAGATCTGTAGTAAAAATTATTTGCTTGTAATAAAGTTTGTATCCGTAAACTAGTGCAACAAAATCGTATTAAAACGACATTAACAACACTTTAAAGAGAAAAATTTTCGTAATAATTTCAATAAAAAATTTTTAAGTAAAACAAATACAACCAATGTCAGTGAAAGTTTTGTGGCAAGGTAATCAAGGCAACATAACAAATTTGTTTTCTTACTTCAATAATAAAGGGTGGTTTTTAACCGTTTTTTGGGATGTTATGAGGGCGAAATGATTTTATCTAAATAAATAACTTACTCACTTACCTAATTGATCATTACAGCCATTTAATAAGGATTACAACCTACCTTTTCACACCACTTATATTGTGTGTGTTAATTTTATATATGAGAGGCGGGACCCGCTGTTTAAATTCGACTCCGAACGATAGATTTAAGAAACTTGTCATGACAATATTATTTTACTCTCAGAGGTTAGGTTAGCTAAGTTGGCGGACTGTCCTTACTTCCTACTTATACCAGCATTTATGCTCATTGTGATATCACAATCAACTATACCCTTGGATTCAACATTATATAAATAACTCACACCACTTATGTTGTGTGTGTTAACTTTATACTTGTGTGGCGGGACCTACAGTTTAAAGTCCACGCGGAACGATAGATTTTTTGAGAAAATTTGCATGGCAATTTTATTTACTCTCAAAGTTTTTGACAACAATCTGCTGAGAGGAAGTCGCCGATGAAATATTTTTTCACATTTCGCTTTGCTGGAGATGTCTGGCCTGGGATTTGAACCGTCGCCATATGTCTCATAAGCCAACAGACTACCTACTAGACTACGGCGACATTACGGGGATTAAACATTCCCTAGAGAAACCCAATATTGTTATTGCAACAATCTTTATATGTATTAGAAAGCTCGGTCGAGGATGTTAGAAAATGTGAGTTTAAAAACCTCCGTTTCTTTAAGGCAAAAGCAGGACACTAACACATAAGGTAAAAGGCAGTCACTCTCTGCTCCTCAGACTCACACATCCTGCAGAAGTCATTGGTCGGAATGAGAAGTCTTTCGACATGCCAACAATAAATTTGGCAAAATTTTAAATCGTCTTTGTATTATTGCATTTTTAAATTTAAACTTTTAAATGGCTCACCCTTTAATTATCCATTAAAACATAGTATCAATCCACATTTCTTGCCTGTGCTTTAAATATAAAATTACATCTTGGTTATCAGATATTGAAGAATTAAACAAATATCTCAGAAGATCTCAGCTGACAGCATTAATTCTAGCAACAGGATGTTTAAATATGTAACTTAAATAATGCTGTTCTCTTTTACTCTTTAATATTATTGCTCATGATAACTGACTTTCCTTTCCACTACTTGTTAAAAACATTTCACCGTGTTATCACGTACGTCACGTGTCTATTGCATAAACTATCAGCAACAGAACCCTGCAGCGTTATACGTTCTCCATGTATATCTCAATAACTTTTAAATTAGAAATTAAATGTAGAAAAAAGTGCAAAAATGTTTTAAAATGAGCATAAGTTTGTTTGTGTAGTGAAAATATCATTAAAAAAACACGAAATTTTCTTTGAAATTACATTGAACAGGTAAAATGATGTGGAAAATTGCATGAATTGATGTGTATGAAGAGCCAACAGAATTTCAAAGTTTTTTTTTTTAATTCGAAGTACGATTTTAAAAGTTTTCTTTAGAAATGAAATCACGTTGATTAAAAAATTGATGTCTAGAATTTGTAAAATTCGTTGAATTAAATTCTTGTTGATTGATGGTATTAATCAAAGAACATAAGGATTTTTTTAATAAACTTGAGAACATATATTGTTGAATATTGTATTGTGCCTTAAATACTAGCTTTAAAAAAATTAAAAAATTACTAATTTCTCCGCATAAATCAATGGAATCAATAAAGCCTCATAAAAATTAATCCAGAAACGTTAAATAAAATGCAGACCTCGTTGTCACCAATTTGAATTTCCTAACAGTACGCTAGGGAACTAGGCATACGTCATCAAACACTTATAAACTATTTGCAGAATGCAGGATACACAAATAGGTTCGATATTTAGGTTTCACATGAATTAACAGTGAAAAATTTATATTTGGAACACGCATACATACATAATTGATCATTGCAATCCTTCAGTCAGGATTACGACCTAGTTTCTCACATCCCTTATGTATGTTGTGTATGTTAATTTTATACATAAGTGGTGGGACTGTAATGCGTCGCCACGTCACATATGTAATGCGATCCTATATTTTCAACTGTTCGACCACCTACATGTAACGCGTTATATACATATTTAACATTGGACCTATGTAGGCCGATATACCATATGTATAAATTTCAAATACAGAAGTTAAGAGACATGAATTCTGTTTACCCGCTAGCTCTACACTAGGTTTCGTTGGTTCTCAACCCGATTTGACGCATTAACATATAACACACTCTACATGTCACCAGAGTGTGTAAGAATAAATAAAGCAAATAATTCAAATAAAAGTATAAAATATTTTCAAAAAAAAAAGTATTTTAACAAATGAAACGATGGCGAGATGAATATGCCAACGTAGGGTACACTTTTCCCATCCCTTTATCATCTGAACACCAATGACAGATAGAATACCCATAGTTTTAGATCTGTCCCATAAAGAAAAATACAAAGACCGCCTATACGCTCACATCTTGGCCGAAGATATCCTTCCCCATTAAATAATTTAATGTTTCATATTCATTGAATATACATGTACAAACAATTTTATTATAATAAAATAGAAAATAAAAGGAGTTAACATTAATCATATACATTCCTTACTTGGCAAGTGTAAAGAGCAAACTAAAGTTATTAATTCAAAATGAATTATGAAATAGAGAACGTAAGAAAACAATAAATTCGGACAGAGGAACAAAACTGAATCGGACCGACTATATAATATTACTTAACGAAATAATAAAATTTAAGGAGAGAAATATGAATGAATTTTTGTAATCATCACTTACAGATTATGTTTGTCCACAGCAATTGAGATGATGGGCCCAGCCAGCGTTGCCATTTGCCAAGTTTTGCCTTTTTTTCAAGTTTTTGGAGATGCTAAAAAGTTTTCATTAAATCTGTTTTCTAACAAAACAAGTTTTTTCGACAAAATTAAATTTAAAATTTTTTTCAATAAAATCCATATTAAAACAGGAAATATTTACATTTTTAAATAAAATATTGTGTATTTTATTAGTCCCGGACAAAAAACGCAAAAAAACACCAACAGAAGAGGGTACCGTCCGGAATTTCCTTTAAAAATGTTGGTACTTTTGTAGAAAACAAGTTTTTTTTTGTAAAAAAAAGTTTTTTTCCCAGTAATAAAGATTTTTAAAAAAAATCTGGCAACGCTGGGCCCAGCAGTCAATGTGTGTTGTTGTTGTTATCTAAATTCTGTTTCAGCAATGATTAGTAAAGATCATTCATACTTATATCTTACAAATGAAAAGATTTAGCAAAATATACTTTAAAAAAAATACACTTAAAGAAAAATGTTAGTAAAAAAAAGAAATTAATAAAAATTTATATTTAATGCAAATAATTATCAAAATAGGTTAGAAAATTCAAAGAGGTTTAAAATTAAAAATAATTCATTATACAGATATTTGGTAAAACATATTTAATTGATATTTTAGGTTATAATTTTCAAGTTTATGGGAAAGTTTATTTTTGAATATAAATTAAAATAATTATACAAAAATAAAATTATAAAGCAATAATTTTAAATCAATCATTTTTAAGTTTTAATTTTAAATAGGTTATAGTTGAACTAGGTATAGGTATAAATTGAACATTTTAGTTTTAGATTAAGTTTGAGGCAATTGATAATGATTTTAATACATTTTAATTAGACTTTAAATTCTTTATAATAATTAAAGATTTAAATAAATTTATAAATAAATAAATTTAAATCAAATTTAGAATGTAGGAGATTCTTCTAAAATTGATTTAGAAATCCTTGTGCTTCCAGAAACTTCTTTGGACGGCCCAGTTGAGTCCAGTTATGTTTGGCCTTATGGTTTGTGGAATGCGTAGACCATAAATTTTACCAGGACAAATGTGATGAAAAATGATTTAGCACCACAATTAAATAATATCCTGTAGTCTTCTGATTTTTTTACTTTTTCACTTTTCTTTTTCTCTTCTCTGTACTTTTGCACTTTTTATTTAAAATTTCATTTAAATTAATATTTTAAAAATTTTTTTAGAAGCACTTGCAGACTTCTGCACTTGTTGAGCTTTTTTTTGTAAGTCATTCTTTCTGCTTGAAATTATAATCTAGCAAGCTTACATCAGTTCCAATGAAAAATATCATTTTAATGGAATATGCATTAGATATTTAAGATAAAGAGGGATAGATATAT
The DNA here is from genome assembly GCA_927399465.1 of Sarcophaga caerulescens. NCBI lineage: Eukaryota > Metazoa > Arthropoda > Insecta > Diptera > Sarcophagidae > Sarcophaga > Sarcophaga caerulescens. The sequence continues at coordinate 49,035,754 of OV656867.1, forward strand.
GTCTATTGGCAAGAATTGTACTATATATATAGAAATCATACGATAATCACATGATAATCACTGATCTTGCTATAAATAACGGGACAAGACAAAAGTCTATCATGCTATAAAAAAATATGTAATGATACAATGTAAAGATGACAGTACGTAACAAAAGTTGTGAAATAAAAAAACAAGACGTTAATAGTACAGAGAGAAAAAATATTGTTTTCGTAAAATCGTGAAAGGACATATAGTTTAAAGACAGATATTTGAAAAAAATTTTCATGGCAATTTTTATTTACTCTCAGAGTTTTTGCCAGAAATCTGCTTAGAGGAATTCGCAGAAGAAATATTTGCTCATATTTTGTTTTGTTGGAGATGTCTGACCTGGGGTTTGAACCTTGGCCTTACATCTAATAAGCCAACACACTACCTACTAGATTACGGCAACTACTCTATTCTGTTGAAACCAATCGTCATTGATGTTTTGTTTCCAAAAAAACAAATTAAAACGATAGTCGTTTGACTTCAATAATTGCACTGTATTTGATGTGAACTTAAAATTCAAGAACCTTACTTCGAATAACAAAAACGAATAAGTTAAGAAACGACATTTCAACGCCTTCTTCAACATTTCGCACTATAGCAGCAATGTTTTCTTCGGTAATCATATTTCCCCTCTCTCTCTCTCGCTTTAGTGATACGGCTATGAATAGAGTTATGCTATAAACAGCAAATTTGTATTCTATAATGCATGGAAAAATTGCTGGAATAATTGTGGGTTTTGAAAGAGTGATAAGAAATTGCCTAAAACTTTGCAAAAAAAAAGGATCAGAATGGGCCTAAATGCTGGTCTAAGTGGGACTTCTTCTTTCGAGAGGATCCACCACCTATCCTAACCTAACCTAGCAAAAATTTTGAGATTAAAATAATCAAACAAAGGAGATTCCAAAGGAAAAAGACATGAACAAAAATGGCAGAGTTGATATGATTCCACTGAAAATTATTTATCATGAATCATTTATCAGGTTATGAAATAAAATTTTTTTTTTTTCAGTTATTACAAGATCTATAGCTCGTGTTCTCATCGTTTTCTTTGTCATTGTCAGTGGTTGACATCGTCATTTGAACATAAGTTTTTTCCATAAACATTCGATTATTATTGTCATTAAACATTTGCCACGTTCAGCATTTGACGAAAAGAGGCAAATCAATGAATGAAGTTGCTCATCAATTTAATATCAACAAATCAACGGTTTGTCGGATTTCATCGCGATATCGTCAAACAAATAAAGTGGAAAGAAAGAGAAAGTGGTCGACTTCGTAAATCTACTGCCCGCCAAGACCGTCAAATGGTAAAAATAGTAAAAGTTGACCATCGGAAGACGGTAGTAGATGTCACTAATTATGCAAACGACCAATTAGGGGTTTCTATTGGCGTCCACACAGCCAGAAACCGATTAAGAGAGGAAAATTTATTAGCTAGAAGACCAACCAAGAAGTCACTTATAAGTAAAGTTAATAAGAAAAAACGGCTTGACTTTGCTAGACGGTATCTGCATTGGTCAAAAGAGCAGTGGCCCAAAGTTTTGTGGAGCAAAGAATCAAAGTTTAACTTATTTGGCTCTGGTGGTACAGAATGTTGTTTATTTACAGAATTTTGTGAATATCTTTGTTTTAGGGGCCAACGAATGTAATTTAACCCATCAGAGCCAAATAAGTTAAACTTTGATTCTTCGCTCCACAAAACTTTGTCATTTGCATAATTAGTGACATCTACTACCGTCTTCCGATGGTCAACTTTTACTATTTTTACCATTTGACGGTCTTGGCGGGCAGTAGATTTACGAAGTCGACCACTTCCTCTTTCTTTCCACGATATTTGTTTGACGATATCACGATGAAATCGGACAAACTATTGATTTGTTGATATTAAACTGATGAGCAACTTCATTCATTGATTTGCCTCTTTTCGCCAAAGATCTTACAATGGCAAATTTGCTATCTGCTGAAAGCTGTTTCTATTTTAAAATTCACAATTTGCAAAGTTTTCATTAAACTTTTATTTTAATTCCTCTTGTTGATCTCCTTTTACCTTTACCACATTGCGTTGCATTTTTTTTCTCGCTAAATTTTTTCACTTTTTTTATAAATCGAAAAAAATTAAGTAGAAAGAGAAGCAAACAACGCTTAATGATATCTTTTATTAAAATTTAGAAATCAATGAATAAAAAAACAAAAGTGGAGTGGAATTGGATAACGTTATAAGTTTTGAGCCTCGATTGAATATCATACAACATAGCGTTGCATTTTTTTCTCGCTACTGTATTTCGATTTTAGTTGGGTATTGTGCAAATCTTTCAAACCCTTTAAAATCACGCAAATAAATATAATATTTTCGGTTATTACTACTAAGGTTGACTCCCCAAAATAAGATTTTTAAAATTCTTTAAATTGTTTCTTTCTTTCTTCACATACATATATGTATGTATTGCTTGCGTACTGATTATTTCTTAAAATAAATTCAATTAAATTATTCATTATTGGGAAATCTTTATCGAATCATTTTGTAATCCCCACAGTTTGTAATAAAATGAACACAAAATCATTCTTAAATACCCTCTCTTCCATAATGTTCATAAATAAGTGCTTATTTCAAATTGACTATTTAAGTACTCCAGCATATAAATAATATTAAATACACAGATCTGGATGTACAAACATACATACATACAAAAATGGAATGAATTTGTGTAGTCTAGGGGCCTATTAATCGCATTATACGATGCGGCAAACAATATTAACGTAGTCAGAAAATATAAAATGAAAAGAGATTCGGATCATAAAAAGTATTTATTAACAAAATTTACACTTACAGTTGTACTCCACAAACTAGCACAAAAAAATAATTGTCCAATTTTTTTTTTTTTTTGTAATTATCGGAATGTAACAGCAACGTGCTGAATAGTTTTTGTGAGGTTTAAAGCATTCTAATGTTTGTTGGGTTACATTTTTCACGTTTTTTTATTTACTTTCCCCAAGACTATACAATAGGACCTTGATTATCCGTGATTCGATTATCCGGCAACATCAATTATCCGGGATGGAAAAAGAAAATTTTTTGCATCGACTTAATTTTATTTTCGATCGACTTAAATTTTTTTGCATAGTTTAACCGTGATTGCCTCTATTATCCGTGATTATAAGCAACAATTTTTTCCTATTATTTTGGACAAACAAGCGAAAAAGGGGAATTCCCTCTTTAGTATGCGGAATCCTTATCTACTGTTCACTGTTTTCTGACAAAATTATTTGTTTTTTATATTTTTGAAACATGTATGTATATAAAATCCTTGAATTATTTAGTTTTTATATGAATATGTACATATTCATTTATTAATTAATAAAAATATGTATTAAAAAACTAGCCAAAATTGGTACTCAATTAACCGGGAAAATCGATTATACAGAATGCTTCCGGTCCCGGCCATGACGGAAAATCGAGGTCCCACCGTATTTGAAAATGAATGGTCAATCGGAACTGTACAGTCATGTGTTGGTTTTCTGTCACAGACTATTTGAAAAAATTGTGCAAATCACGGCTATAATTCTGTAACCAGAAAAAACTTGAAAAAAATTGTGGTAAACAGTATGCTAGGGAACTAGGCATACTTTATCAAACAGTTATTAACTATTTGACGATTACAGGATACACAAAGAGGTACGATGTTTAGGTGAAATGTTTCTATTTGCAATCACTGCTAACATGCACACATATGTACATAATTATTCGTTAGAACCCTTCAGTCAGGATTACGACCTAGCTCCTCCACAGCACTTCTATTGTGTGTGTTAATTTTATACGTTAGTGGCGGAATCTACAGTTTAAAGTCGACTCAGAACGACCGATTTTCAATTTTAATTACTCTCATCTGCTGAGAGATGTTGTCGAAGTTATATGTTTACATATTTCATGTTGTTAGGTTTAACTGACCTGGGGTTTGAGCCATGGCCTTACGTCTAATAAGTCAACACTCTACCTACTAGATTAAGACGACTTTAACCTGCTGACGTTTTAAGGCCCCAAATCGTGGAATAAATGATGCTTATGATTATGGGCAATGAGCAGAGATAAAACTATACTATATTGAACGTGAAGCTCGTTGATAATGACAAAGCCCGGTTTGACATCAAGATGAAAAAGGGAATTGTGCATTAAGAACAATTTGTTCAAACTATATTGGCCGCAATTGATCAACAGAAAAGATATTGGCTTCCCTCACTACTATGCCACGCTACAACCTACTTTTTTTTACCAGACATAAAATGAGAAAACTTGATTGAGAAGCTTCGAAACAAACATTATACATATGTCCCGGATCTTGTGCCTTCAGTATGGATTCAAGTGTACTTCAGGTTTACATTGAATATTTACAGTTTCGTTCATCTTGACGTATACGATGAGTCTTATACTAGTTTAAGATCGTGTTTTCCATGGTGGGCCCTATTTAGAACCACCACTCTTATTCAATCCATTGACCTTCTTTGTAAAATTATTCCGGGTATATGCATGTAATTAGATCCAGTTTCCTAGACGCCAGGTAATTCTACTTCTACACCAAAACGGATACATATTTTTTTGCGTAACTCTTGAACTGAAGAATTGTGCAGTTTGAGATGACATATGGGTATCTAATAAGTCTCATAATTTTAGGAATTTCGGCTTTATATCAAGTGCGGCTTATATTGCGGCCCATAGTCATAAAGAGTATTTTTATGCAATGTCTGCCATTGATTGAAGTCGTAAGCAAATAGGTAGTGTGTTGTCTTATTAGACACGTCGATGAAAACGAAATATGAAAAAATAGATTCCTCTCTACAGTCTTCGACAAAAATAAAATTCCCATGAAAAGTCTATAAAATCTCGGAGTTAGAAGTCGACTGTAAACGGTAGGTAGCGCCATTCGTAGATAAAATTAACGCGCAGCATGGGTGGTGTGAGAGCTAGGCGGTAATCCTGACCAAAGAGTTGTAATGACCAATTAAGTAAAAAAATTAATTTAAAAAATTGTTTTAATATTCCTTTAACTCTTTACCTTGTAATACACTTACTAAATATATGACCACAACTGTTTCCAAATACACAAGCGTACCATATTTGTAAAAAAGTTTGAACATTTTTGAACATCAAACAAAATGATTACACAGATAAAATTAGCATGTACTTAAATGGTTATTAAAATGGCATCATAATTACTTTGTAAACAGTTTAAATATGGAAAATAATAACAAAACAGCAAAACAAGTGAAATAATAACAGTCGGTAAATACAACATTATCATACCTTACACCACAGTATGCATTTCACACCAAAAAAAATATTTTATTATTATCGTTGTATAGAGTTAATAGAGTTCTACGATCAGAAATCTACCGTGCTGGGTCTTTCCCAACGCTGTGGCCTAGTGGACCTCAGGATACTCTTCGGCATCATTAAGTATAACTCCGTAAATACGTCAAGTATCTGTTCTGATGTTTTGTTTTCATCACAGATTATTGAAGCGAGTCTTGCTCTGAACAAGAGTTCTTTAAGTCCGCAGTATCCAATCAGATAGTCGTTTACTATTTTCAGATTACTTGGAAAAAACCTGATTCAAGATCTTAATCTCTTTCCATTATAATTGCCTGGCTTTTGTAGAGTCATCATCTCCCTTAATCATACCTTTAGTCTCACACACCTTTCTGAACTCTTCTTTCCACTCAACAGAAGAGTTCTTACCCCACCAGCTTTCCATTTTGCAAGCGCATCTGCCTGTTTATTACGCCAAGTTTTTATTTCTTTTTTATCCTTTAGACACTTGAGGGTTTAAATTCCGTCTATATTAGATCAGGTACTCTTTCGGCGGCATAACATGCCTAGACGAAGAGTAAATCTACATTACTTTGAAAAATTCGGGAATTAAAAGGAATATATTCACACTACGTTAAACCGGAGTCAGTTATTAATGCTATAAGACAACTGGATATTAACCCTGCTCTCGTTGGAAAAGTGTCAAGATACGGGCACATCTAATATACTTTGGGTGCTTTAAGAGTTTCCAAAGTGGCGATTTGTTGATAACCAGAAGGTGCACTCTGGCCTTTGCTATGTAACGTCAACCGAAACATTTTACCAAAAAACTACCGAAAAAGCAGGCTGCATGATTACCGCTTGTGCAGACGACATGACAGTTACAACCACAGCCAAAGATCTAAATTAACTTTCAGAAATTCTGATACCTGCGCTCAAATTACTATCTAAACAGTGCCAGAAATGTGTATGATGCAAGAATATACAAAATGTACTACTCCGTTGCCCCTCGTATCAACGAAGTAGCTTTCACTCTGTTTAGTTAAGCCAAATATTTTGGTATCATATGGCACATAGGGATCATGCTCTTAGATCTACATTAAGTATGGTCGTGATGTATGAGTATGATGATGATGTATTAGTATGATAATGATGTATCAGCATGATAATGATGTGTAAGTATGATGATAATGTATTAGTATGATGATAATGTATGAGAATGACGATGAAGTATAAGTTCGATGATGATGTATGAGATTGATGATGATGCATGATTATGATAATGATGTATGAGTATGATGACTATGTATGAGTGTGATGATGATGTATGAGAACATCATCCAAGCATTCTCTGACAGAACAAGATCTAGCGACAAAGTCAGATGTGGAATCTTTTCGGAACATTTGACTCTTAGATTGCCCGAGTATTATAGGATCCAATAAGATTCCAAAAGAGTTTGTAAGCCATATTGTGCATGTAGAGCAAGGCTTTATCCGTATATGGGTTCTTGGACACGACGACATTGACAACATAGTTGACGTTCGCTAAAAAGCTGGTACAACAGATAATTCGAACGAATTCTCAATCGTCTATTCTCGTAGACTTTGCTCATTAGTCGCCGTAGTCGAGTAGATAGTGGTTTGGCTTATTAGACGAGAGCCCACAACAGACATCTCGAACAAAACAAAATATGAAAGAGTAGGTCCAACTGCTCATTGATCAAATTAATACACACAAGATGGTTGATGTGAAAAGCTATTTTGTAAACCTGACTAAAGGGTCTAAATGACCAATTAAGTAAGTAAGTAACGGAAAAATGGAAAAATGAACTCATTTGTATAGAGACCAGATAAATCTACTCGGGTATATGCATAGCGCAGAGACTTTTTATTTTAACAAACCGAAATAGAATGTTGGGTTCAAGTCAACCAAAAATTATAGCAGATAACCTTGAACTGCACTGTTCAAATATGTGGATAATTAAACATGTTTTGATTACATCAACACCGATGTACATACATAATTGGTCATTACAACCCTTCAGTCAGGATTACGACCTAGCTTCTCACACCACTTATGTTGTGTGCGTTAATTTTATACATGAGTGTCGGGACCTACAGTTTAAAGTCGACTCCGTACGACAGTTTTTGAGAAGCTTTTCATTGCAATTTTATTTACTCTCAAAGTTTTTGCCAGAAATCTGCTGAGAGGATGTCGCCGAAGAAATATTTTAATATCTTCGTATTGATGTCTGACCTGGGGTTTGAACTCGGGCCTTCAGTCTAATAAGCCAACACACTACCTACTAGACTACCCTACCAATTTAGCGTATAAAAGCACTGAAGAGAAATCCAAAACACTCAAAAGCAACATTCAATTTTTGAAGAAACATATGTACGTACAATTATTTAAACACATTAACAGAAAATTAGCATTTAAAGTGGTCGTTTAATGTTTAACACCTTTACAAAAAAAAATTAAATTAAATTATTATTGTATTTTTTCTCAGAACAGCCAAAAGAAAAACTTTCCTTTTCGGAGAAGACGTAGGGAGGAGTACTAGCCAGCATTTGAATATCATAAGCTTTGCTTATACCTGTACTCGCGTCAACAATTTTCACGTCAATGATAATGATGATGATAAAAATCATTTTACTTCAGTTATTTTCTTACTTTGTGTTCCAGTGAAAGTTGAGAAACCAAAAGATGAAAAAACCGTGAAAATGAGGAAAAAGTAAGAAAATAATTTTTATTTTAATTTTTTTGTTTTTGTTTTTCTACATGAAAAGTCCAACCCAAAATTAATATTAATGAAGTGTAAATTGTTACTAAATAAGCTTTCTATTTATTTTTATTTTTTCTTTCCTTTAGCTATTGTCTTCAAATAAGATTTTTTTTCAATGCCAAACAACATTTTCTTTGAGGTCAAAGTACTGTTTTGATTTTGTAAAAAGTTAGGTTTTAGCTCGAAATAATGATGGAAGTAATAATTTTTAGGTGAAACTTGTTTTCGTAAACTAATAAACAATCTCAAATCAGAAGAAGAGTAAAAAATAAAATTGATAAAAATTAATTGAGGGTATATGAAATACCTGTCATCGGTACTTAGATGCCTAATACTACAAGTGATGTATTGTATGTTCAGTAGTCGTTCACAAATTAGAACCGCTTTGTTTTTGAGGCAATTCTAATTTCTGGACGTTTTTTTTGTACACACGTATCAAATTTCACAAATAAACTAGCCACAAAATACTTACATAAATGCTACAAAAAAACATCAAATACGGAAAAACGTATATAATTTGGTGATTTCCCTTTTTAGTTTTACAGAATAAAAAGAATTTTGGGATTTCTTGTGTTAAAATAGCAAAAAAGAAAAACGCTTAGAAAATAGAATTTTAAATTCGAATTTTAGAGCGTATAATGTATTGCAAGCACTGATTCTAATTTCTGGAATTTCTAATTACTGGAGGTTCTAATTTGTGAGCTTCTACAGTATATATAAAATGAAATTTTATAAAATGAGTTGAAAAGGAATTCAAAAAACTTCAAATTAGAAAAATGCATTGTATTCCCAGACGAAAAGAAAAAACTGCGGCTCTCCAACACGTGAATACTTATGTCACATACAGTTGACCGTGGAAAAATACAGAAACTTCTAACGCAAACTTGCAGCTACTGACAATGACATGTAATTGATTAATTCGTCAACCTGAATAGATTAAATAATGTAATGTAAATTATTGACGTCGCCGTAGTCTAGCTTAGTAGACGTGAGGCAAGGTTTCAAACCCCAGGTCCCACATCTCCACGAAATATGAAAAAAAAAATATTTCTTCGGCAAAAACTCTGAAAGTAAATAAAAAGTTGTCATGAAAAGTTTCTCAAAAATTGTCGTTCGGAGTCGACTTTAAACGGTAGGTCCCGCTACTCATGTATAAAATTAACACACACAACATGAGTGGTGTGAGAAGCTAAGTCGGAATCCTGACTGAAGGGTTGTAATGATCAATTATATTATGTAAATTACTGAAATCCTTACATTACCTGCCAATATAGTCCTTTTAGTATACTAAGCATACATTTTTAATTTTTTTATCATGTACCGTGTGTATCGGTATGAAATAAACGTTTTGGTAAAAATAAAAAACAATGTAACTGTTCGTCTTACCAATTAGTCACCCAATTTTCGACTTCCTCATAGGAATCGAAGTGCTGCCCAGCCAATGCGTGAACTCTCAATGTACTCTCAAATAGTAGTCGAAAGACGCCACATCTGGTGAATATGACGGATGGGGTAACAGCTGCCATTCTAATAATTTGATTGTATACAGAACCAGTTAAGTTTTGTGTGTGATGTTGCAAAATTATCTTGCCGATACCGGTCGTCTTGCGATCCATAGATGATTCAAATTGATTATTTATTGTCGGTATAGATCTGCATGAACGGTTTATCAGGTTATACGAGGTAGTGGTACACTACATCTTTCTGGTTTCTTTGATTTGTTCAGTGGGGCATATTTCTGGCCTCATGCCAAAACGTGATATTGGTGACAATAAATAATTAGGACTATCGTCTGCCAATGTAAATGTTTTGATTTGGTTGGAAGTGCGACGTTTGATTTAACTTTGAAAGTGCTACCTGCGAAATAGCTGTGGAAGGGCTTGTGCTTATTTCTCGTTTGAAATGCACATATTTTTTATAAATGACCTTAACCTTTGCCAAATGCTTGAGCAACGTCCGTGAATAAGATACATATGTAAATATTTACTTACTTACTTCATCGGTCATTACAGTCCTTTTGTTAGTATCACAACCTAGCTTCTCACATCACTCGCGTTGTGTGTATTAATTTTATTCGTGAATATGGGGAAGCTACAAGATTATGTCGACTGTGAATGTCAGATTTAAGAAACTTTTCATGACAATTTTATTTTACTCTCAGAGTTTCTTTTTTTTTTTGCCAGAAGACTGCTGAGACGAAGTCGCCGAAAGAAATATATTTTTTTTAATATTCTGTTTTTTATTTGAGATATTTGAGCTGGGGATTGAATCACAGGCTCTCGTCTAATAAGCCAACTTACTGGCTATTAGACTACAGGGATATTAATTATTATTTATGCAACGGATATTTATTATCAAAAATGTTTCCACTTACTCAGAGAAGCACTCTCACTTTTTGCCAAACGTCCGTATGTTTTAATTTTTACATATTTTATTAATTTTTTTTTTTTTTTTTTTTTTTTGGGGTTTTTATGTGTATTCCCATTCTTCAAATTTATATGACAGCACATTACCTGATTGTTCAGGTCTCGTCAGTTAATCATACACGTTTTCCTCTTGGTGAACGTGGCAATTAATTTCAATTATTTTAAATGAAATTTTGTGTGTGTTTCTCAAGTAATTTATGTGATGATATAATGATTTCATTTCAGACTATATTGTTCTACGGGCATTGTTGTTATATATGTATGTATGTACACAATATTTAAAATTAAAATAATATTGTCAGAATTGTTGTCCTTTTATTTTTATTTCATAATTAAAGAGAAATAATTTCTATAATCAGATGCATAAATAAACAATGAGAGTGTAGTATGAGACTATACAGTTCTGTATCAACTCAGCTTACACACTTTGTGTTGATGAACTCGAATATATTTGTATTTTGAAAAAATCTTTTAATACAAATTTTAAAGTAAATATGCCTACAAAAAGTAAAATGAATTTTAATTTCATTTACAATTCTGGATCAAATCAAAACACTTATTCGCAACACTCTTATTTTGGGCAAATGCAAACATGAATGAAATAAATGAATGAATGCATGAAATAAATCATTACCTCCGTTTATTTACTTAACTCTTTTCGGAGTAAAATTCCATAGAGACGCCTTTATTATTATTAATATTATTAAGAAAATAACGGCCTTAAATTATAAAAGCTCTTAGCATTCCACAAAGTTTTTTAATTTAGTGCGGACACAAACCATTAATTTTAATGCAATGCTTAATGAATAAGGTTGCCGGACTATAATAGATACTAGATATATAGGAATATAATATGAGACTCGGTGAAGCACTCATTTAATTGGTCATTATAACCCTTTAGTCAGGATTACAACCTAGCTTCTTACATCACTCATATAGTGTGTGTTAATAATATTCATGAGCAATTATATTCATGAGCTTTTGATCGCAATTTTATCTCACTCTCAGTGCCATTATTTCAACTTGCCGTTAAACTTGGATTTAGTTAAAGGTACTGTTAGCTAAAGGGAACTGTAAAGTTGCCTTTAACTTATTTTCGTTAGTACAACTTACAAATAAAACAAACTTAACTTTTTCAAAAATGTGGCAGTGCCGGAGCAATGTCGATAACACTGCTCAATTAAACAAGTTTTTTTTAGCTTAAAGCTCACTTCTACCATATTGTCCACTTTTAATAATGAAAAACAATTTATCTGCCCGGTAAAATCCTCCCTTTAGTTAACGGCAAGTTGTAATAATGGTCCTAAAAGTTTTTTGCCAGAAGGCTGCTCAGAGCAAGTCGCGTAAACAAATATATTTTTTCATTATTTCGTTTTGTTTGAGATGTCTGACTTATGTCTGACTGGATTGAACCGAATCGAATAACTATCGAGGCATAACGTGATGATGTTCTATCAGAAACGACATGCAGAAGCAACAGTTCAACAGATAACAATTTTGATATGAGATATGAAGAACGCAGAACGGTACCAAAAAGTTTTAAGGCGCCGAATTGCAAACAATATTGGATGAAGATGATACTTTTGCGTCAGAAACAAATGACAGAAATGTTCAATGTTGCTCAACAAACAATTTCTAACAGTTTAAGAGCTGTTGGAAAGGCAAAATAATTAGGAAAATAAGCGCCATATGAATTGAATGACAAGCAGATGATAAACCGATAAACCAGTTGTTAAATTTTGCTTCAAAAACAAAGAAAGGTTAGAAAATCAGTGTTGCATTGAATTCTTGCTGGCTATGAATAATTGAGATATTTTCAGAATGATAAATGGAAAAAATCATACATTAAAATGGTACAACCATCAAATTTGGCTGGAACCAGAAAGGTAACAACAAGTGATCAATTTGAAACATATATTGATCGAAAAAACACCAAAAAGTCCACTAGACATGATACGGAAATTTTGCAATCATACTAATGCTTTGACACACAAAACCCAACTGGTTCAGAATACAATCAAAACATTATGCTGGAAGGTGTTACCACATCCTCCACACGCCTTATTCACCAGGCTTCTTTCTTTTATTTCTTCTCATCAATGGGACACGCATTGGCTGCGCAGGACTTTGATTTTTATAAGGTAATGTCAATTGGCCGCCAATAAGCTGCGATTTGACATCGTTGGACTATTTTCTGTGGGGCGCCGTTAAAGAAAAGTGCTATGACAACAAACCACAGACAATTGAGCATTTGAAGGCCAAAATTTTGTGATGCCATTGCTGAGATGCGACTTCATACACTCGAAAAAGTGCACGAAAATTGGTCCGATCGAATGAAATACTATGAGGCCAGCTGCGGCAGCCATATGAATGAAATAATATTCCATTTCTAATTGGAACAATTGTACTTCACCGCCGCCGTAGTCTAGTAGGTAGTGTTTTGGCTTATTAGACAGAAGGCCCGAGTTCAAACCCCAGGTCAGACATCAAAACGAAAATATTTCTTCGGCAAAAACTCTGAGAGTAAATAAAATTGCCATGAAAAGTTTCTCAAAAATCTGTCGTTCGGAGTCGACTTTAAACTGTAGGTCCCGCCACTCATGTATAAAATTAACGCACACAACATAAGTGGTGTGAGAAGCTAGGTCGTAATCCTGACTGAAGGGTTGTAATGACTAATTATGTTATGTTATGTACTTCACAACAGAATAATAAATTTAGCAAATTGCATTTTGAAATGTAAACTTTTAAATAGCCCACCCTATATTTTCCCATTAAAAAGTATTTTATTTTCACAGAAAAATGCTCATTTCATAGCAATACGCCTTCAATAGCATAGATGTGCGGACAAGTGTTTGAGTAAGTGTCTTTACAGGAACAATAATGAATGTAGCCAAGATGTTTAGAATATTTGTTAAACTACTAAAGAGATTTAGAAAAAATAAAACCGAAAAATTGTTTGCCAAGGCAACTCGTCTATGATTTACTTACGACTTCTTGGGTACTCTTAATCGAATAATGAAAATACAATTTATATAACATGTTTGCATAATATTTATATGTATGTATATATATTTTCTCATTTATTTTTATTGATACAAGTTTAGATATACATATATTTTCTTTTATATAATTTTTATTTTTATTTTCCATTTTTGCTTTTTTATTTTAGCTTTTCATAAATATAAGTTCTATAATACAATATTACAACAGATTATTTATTACGTGTATTATACTTATAAAGTTCTTAAACCATTGTATGCTTCATATTGTTTACTTACTTACGATTAATTTTATATTGGATTTTATTTATTTTTTTCTTTCTTTTCTTAAATTATAATTTCCTTGGCTATATTATTATTGCATAAATTAAGTCTCATATATAAGTTTTTTTTTTAATATTTTTACTCGTTTTTTTTATATAAGTTTTGTAATTTTTTTAATTTTATTGTGTTTTCTTCCACAAAAGATATATAAGGTTTTTATTTATTTTTTGTTGTTGTAATTTTTGCATTTAAAATCAATTTTACATAATCAATTAAATATAATTTATTCATAAGTAAGATTACTATTTAATACTTAAACTAATTTAAAATATTGCTATGAATTGAAATTATTTTATGGGTTAAAAAAGAAAGAAAATTTAATTAATTTTAAAATGATTTTTAAATTTAAAAATATATTGGAAGGCAAGAAAAAAATGTTAAATTTTACTTAAGTTTGGCTCTTCTCTTGTCCAATTTCCATAGATTTCGAATCGAATCGAATTTAAACTGTAGGTCCCTTCACTCATATACAAAATTAATACATAGAATGTAAGTGGTGTGAGAAGCTACCTCGTAATCCTGACTGTAGGGTTATAATGACCAATTACATACATACATTAGTGTGGGTCTTCTTTAAAAATATATTTCAATTCACATTTCATCAGGATTGCCTCAATGGAATTCCTCAGTCTTTTACTTAAAACATACATGCATACATATTAGGTCATTACAACCGTTTAGCCAGGATTATGACCTAGTTTCTCACACCACTTAGGTTATGTGTATTAATTTCATACATGAGTGGCAGAACCTATAGTTGAAAGTCGACTCCGAAAGACAGATTTTTGAGAAACTTTTCATGGCAATTTTATTTACTTTCAGAGTGTTTGCCAGAAATCTGCTGCGAGAAAGTCACCGAACAAATATTTTCTCATATTTCGTTATGTCCGCGATGTCTAATAATAATAATAATTATTATGATAATAACCAACATACCACCTACTAGACTACGGCAACTTCAACAATCTGATTAGCGACATGAAATACGGTTTCCATAAGCGTTGTTCTATGAAAGCTGGAACCAAACCATCTAACGATTTGGTGAGAGTAAGACTATAGTTCTTTACAGAGTCTTTTGTGGAATGTGGTACGGCGTACTTACATATGTACTCGTACATCGTAACTTGTTGCTTTTGGTGTTGGTAGTTGTTTCTCTCGATTTATATCGAGCTTTTTTCGGCATCACTTTATACGGGTTGTTATAGATGGGATGCCATCATATCCCATCATTCCTTTATTTCACACATTTGCAAAATAATAAACCCACTTGAGAGAATGGATGTGAACATACATTGTTCAGAACAAAATTTGTGATAAACCTGAGCCAGAATTCTTCTAAGAAACCCAAAGCCTGGGAATACCTCTCAACGAGTTTTGAAGAAGTTGTAACGACAAGGAGGAAACGACAACAACACTATCTCTTTTACTGCTCGACACTGGGCACCCAGAAGTTATATACAAAACGTGTAATTTGAATACAATTGAGTTGAGGGATGCCAACCAAACAATATAATTGTGCGATGGAATACGAATAGCGACTATCAATTTACGCTAAACTAAGACAAATAATTTAATAACACCATCATTTAAAATACATATGTTTCTATCTCGGTCTAAAAATAAAATTTTTAAAAAATTAAAAAAAAAAAAAACTTTTCCAGGATGACGGGTTTCAAAATATGCAAAACAATCTGTTGGAATGTAAATAAAAATAAATTTTATAAAAATATTTTAAACTGAAAAAATTTAAACGTCATTTATGTTTTAGAATTTTTTTTAATAACTAAGCCTAAAAATATGCCACAGTTTGTTCTTAATTATTAACTTAATATAATTATAATAATAACAATTTAATTCATTTTTTATCACTTCATTTAGAAAACATAAATTCTTACTACTTAATTATGCAAAAAATTAATAAAAATTAAACTTACTGGCTAAACATTAAGGGCCATTATTACAACTTGCCGTTAACTAAAGGGAGGATTTTAACGGGCAGATAAATTTATTTTTCATTATTATAAGTACCCAATAAGATAGAAGTGATCGTTAAGCTAAAGGGAAGATCATCCTACCTTTAACCTTTAAAGGTCCCTTTATGTTTGAACTTGCCATATCATATACTATTTTCGATATGGCAGCTTAAGTTTTTTATTTTCAATAATACATTGGTGTGCCTCCACCAAGTCTACCAACAAAACCTCTTCCTCCGCTGAATAAATTTTCGGTCTTTTGCGGCAGGGTATTGGCGTTTTCATTTTTTTTTAACAAAAATCACAATGTATAACAAAAATAAACTAAATTCACGACACAAAACTTTGTAAACAAAATAACAATAATAAACATAACAAATCAGAAAGCACGTCGTTGCCACTGCGTTTTTAAAGTGGCAAAAGTTATCGATATTACACCGGCATTGCCATATTTTTGAAAAAGATAATTTTGTTTTATCTGGAAGTTGTAATAACGAAAATAAGTTAAAGGTAACTTTGCCGTTCACTTTAGCTAAAGGTACCTTTAACTAACCCCAACTTTAACGGGAAGTTGTAATAATGGCCCTAAATGTATATTTTGTTCTCTTAAATATATTATAAAACCCTTAATTTATGCTTTAAATAATAAGAAGAATTCTGCTTTTCTTTTTAATTAATTTTTTATTTTTTGTAAATACAAAAAGTGTATTAAAATTTAGTATTCAACTGTATATATGTACATGTTTTCTTTTTTAATTTTGTTATGCGTTATATAAAAGAAATTTATAAATATTTTGCAATTATTTTTTAGTTTTTAAATTATTATTATTTTAATTTCGTTTTTCATATTATTTTTAATACAAAACGGGAAGCAAGCATTAATTGTCTACGATTTTTATGTTTTAATATAAATTTGTTTCACTTTTTTTATTATTTGAATTGGTTTTTTTTAATAAAAAGAGCTCTCTCATACTGGTTTGTTCATATTAAAAATATAAAATTTTATTTATAAAAAAACAATTACTTTAGTTTAATACAAAAATGTTTAATTGTTTTGACTAAAGAAACGTTAGAAAAAACTATTAAGTTTGGCACACTATAGGCTATGGATGTTTACATTGTAAAACATCTTAAAGTATGCTTTAAAATCATAATAAAATACATATCTCTAAAGTATGCTAAACTTAATATATTTTCGCTCTTGTAAGAGTATGGAAAATTGTTAAAATTAAAATTTTTAATAAAGCGATATGTCCTTCTAAGAAATTAAACCAATGACTAAAACGTATAGTTTTTTTAATTATATTTTTCCCATAATTTTAAAGCAGGTTGTATACAAAAGTTATACATTAGTAAACTTTATTGTAATAAATTTTTTTGTTTTGTTGGTTTTTTTTAACTACAAATTTTGTTACAGAATTTTGTTTAAGTTTAATTTAAAATCAAAATTTGATTTCTAGCGGCCTTTGAAGGGCATTTATACTTTTATAAATTTTCTACATTTAATTCATTTCGTATTGACTTAATTATGGGTTTATTGATTAAAATTTTGTTCAGGTTAGTGACCTTTTAAGGGATAGGTTTTGTATTGAATGTAATATTTTTTTTTTTAGAATTAAAGCTTCGTTTATATATAATTTGTTTACTACCATTTGTTTAATTTATTATAAAGTTTATCAACATTATTTATATATATTCAATATTTACATTTATTTAAAAGAAATAAAAAATATATAATAAATAATAAAGATTTATTTGTTTAAAATTATTTTCAAATTTATTTTGTTTTCTTTTTTTTAATTAAAAATTATTTTACAAAAATACTCCAGCCCTCACTACTCGCTGTTTACAGTGAAACGAAAAGAAAAAATTAGTCGAAACATACAATATACAAACAATACAATTTTTATTTGAATGTACCAGGTGTACCGGTATGAAGTGAGCGTCAAAGTGCAAATTCCTCCATAGGTAACATTTATTGTAAACCAGCCTTAATTTTTTTCTTTTTGTGTTATTCAGTATACATCATATCAGTGGACAACCAACACCATATTTTTATCATCGTGTTAAAGATGGTGAATATTGTATCAGAAAATTATGACTTGCGGAAAGCTTTAATTTTTTGTTTCCATTTGAAGAAACATGCTGGAGAGCTATTATTCTCTAACATTCTCATGCAGAAGATGGTTTCGGCGGTTCAGAGATAACGATTATGATAAGAGAAATGAAGAATGGGGAACACCACCAAAAAAGTTTCAAGATGCCGAATGGCAAGCAATATTGGATGTAGATGACATTTCGAGTCAAAAATAAATAGCAGAACTCAGAAAACAATTTCTGACCTTTTAAAAGCTATTAGAAAGATCCAAAAGTGTAGAAAATAGTGTCACCTTAATCAAATGACTAAAAAAATGGGTACCACATGAATTGAATGAAAGACAGATGGAAAACCGAAAAACCACTTATGAAATTCTGTTTCAGTTTTGCATCCAATTGTTGCTGGCGATGAAAAAAGGATTTATTTTCAAAATCCCCAACGATAAAAATCATAATCCGGAGCAACCATTAACTTTAGCTGCAATATAAGATCGATTCCGCAGAAAGACAATGCAATGTGTCTGGTGCGAACAGAAAGGTGTGGTGTATCATGTGCTAGTAAAACCTGATGAGACCGTTAAAACAGATTGCTACCAGCAACAAGTGCTCAATTTGAAAATCACCAAGACATGACACGGTGGTAATTTTGCAACATACTAATCCAAAGCAAAACCGGTTCAGGGTATAACCAAAACATTAGGCTGAGAGCCGTATTTACCAGACTTCTTTCTTTTATTTCTTCTCATTAATTGGACACGTATTGGTTGAGCTTTGATTTTTACTAACAGTTTTATTAGCGTGGAGTCAACAAATTGCATGAAAAATACAAAAAATATTTCAAATCAAATGTATTATACTTTCCCTTTAAAAAGTGGTTTATTTGCTCAGGAAAATGCTCATTTCATGATTTAATAGCATAGATGTACAGACATTTCTTTGAGTCAGTGTCTTTACGGGACGTCTGACTACTGTTTGTTTTCATCAATCGTACACGCATTGACTGAGCAGCACTACGATTCCTACGATAAAGTGGAAAATTGAGTGACTAACTGGTTTGCTTCAAAAGACGAACGATTTTATTGGAGTAGAATCCACAAATTGCCTGAAACATGGAAAATATATGTAGCGAAAAATGGACAATACTTTGAATGAAATGTTTTTTAATTTCCCATTAAAAATTAAAAATATATTCCATACCGGTACACCTGGTATATATACATATATATATGAGTAAGCTTGAAAAGATCTAGAACTTCTGGAAAAGATATTTTTTATAGAGTCATAGATTTTAATATAAAAGAAATTAAGAAAACAAGTGTTTAAAATTTCTCGTAATTTAAAACAAAAGAAAATCATTTAATATTTTTCAATATTTAACAATATTTACATTCATGATCTTACAAAAAAAAAAAAAAATTTATAGCATATATTAGCGCTTTAATACCACATTTATCTCCCTAATATATGTTATAAATTTTTTCAAACAATGGTTTTTCGTAAATATGCTTTAAAATAATATTTCATTTTTCTTACGTTTAATCACTTAAAATTAATATATTTTCTTAGCCTATATTACTATATTTTCCTTTTTTTTAATTTTTTATATAAATGTTTTATTTTGTTTTGTTTTTATTTCTATTATTGAGTTATTGTTTTATTTGGTTTGATCGTTTTTAATTATTTGTCAACTGGTAACGCGTTAAATCTAATAAATGTTCATAAAGATAATCTTCATGAGGTGTTAAGCCAATCATAATCCAACCACAAATAGCACCAATGCTTCGCGTTACCGATAGACTACTCCACACTGAAACGATGCTATTGCTGAGCTGTAAAAGTAAAAAAAAATCATATAAGTTTAAAAATATTTTGAAGATTTTCTTTTAAAACAAAAAATATATTTCAAAACATTTTTATTGCCGCCTAATCATAATCAAGGGAACTCTTTTCCAGTGTGTTACCCTTTTTGGCGGATACTTGCACAACACAGTTCATAGTTATGTCTCTACGTCAAGGGACTTATTTACTTAGTTACATAATTGGTCATTACAGGATTTATGATTTAGTTTATCACACCACACCCATGTGGTGTGTGGTAATTTTTTTACATAAGTTTACACAGTTTAAAGTCGACT
Source organism: Sarcophaga caerulescens (assembly GCA_927399465.1). NCBI lineage: Eukaryota > Metazoa > Arthropoda > Insecta > Diptera > Sarcophagidae > Sarcophaga > Sarcophaga caerulescens. The sequence continues at coordinate 49,055,829 of OV656867.1, forward strand.
GCGAACCACAGCAATTTTTGAGGAACTATTCATGGCAATTTTGTCTCACTCTCAGAGTTTTTGCCGAAAGACTGCTGAAAGGAAGTCACCGAAGAAATATTATTTAATTTCTTCGTTTTGTTCTAGATGTCTGAGCTAGGGTCTCACGTCTAATAAGCCAACACACAACCTACACCGACTTTAACGAGACTTAAACATAAATAAATAAAAACAAATCTATCATTCCAGGAGAAATAAGTGATATTCAGGAACAATCTTATACGTCGATATGGCTTTCGAAAAGGACTTTAGGGGCAGGCTGTTATGGACGAATATATCAGAATATTCTCAAGGAATTTTATCCCCCAGAGCATAACCATGACTTCTGCCTGGAAGACGCTACAGTAATCTAGGAGTCTATAAGAGCCTTCTATACACTGTTATCCTCATTTGAGTTCCTACAAAAGGAGACATCGAATAACATCGAACAACAAGGACGACACACTTGCTAAAGCTGTTACCATCATAAATTCAAATGAATTCCTATATTAGATTGGCGTTCGTCTGCAGAGAGGAAGGAACCTCGTAGCAGTGATAACAGAACACTGGCCTTTTGGAGTTCACGGCAGTATACTGGGAATACCTTATAACGACTTCTGCAGAAGGAACAACGTCGAGGAAGAAGGGGAAAATATCTTCTTATCCATTGTCCGGCGCTAGGGTACCTGAGGATAAGAATCCTTGGACACCAAGAATTTTGTGACAAAACATGTCTAGCCAAAGGTGACGTGAGAAAAATTCACACGTTCATAAGACTCTCGGGATATAGGTAATATCGGTATTTCAACGGAACCGTACATGACCCAAGTAAGCTGTGCTTGGTGAGCTAACTTTACCAAAAAAATGTTAGATCTTGTCCGGCTGCTTGAATAGAATAGGATTGCACTGTCCTAGCTGGCTCTTAATCCTAACATGAAACATTTTTCGGTATTATCGAAAAAATACCAGTAGAATATGAAATACTAGAATAGTAAGTGATTTAACGATCTTTTATTCAAAATATTGACTAATATTTGAAATAAATTTGATGATCGTACAGTAAACTAATAAATGACAATTGAAGCATACTTATGGGATAATTAAAGCTTCTAGCATATTTAAGGGAAGAGTTTAAAATAAAATTTTTTAAGTGTATGTTAAGACATATTTTATTTGTTTTTGCTTCTTTAATTTAAGTTGTTTAATAATAAAAACTTGGACTTACCATTTCTTCTTGTGTTAACGTTAAATTTGCATTATTAGTAAAATATAATTTATCATCTATATTATCGGAACAGATTGTTAAGATTATTGTCGCTATATATATCATTGCTATAATTAGCCAACGAAATGATATCAATTCGGATGCATTCGATAAATTCCAACGACAAATATCCATGCTGAAAAGAAAAATAAAAACGACATGAAAATTCAAAATTAAATGCCTGTTAAAAATACATGAATTTTTCAAATTTTATTTGCATATTGTGTAGGAATATTAACACTCAAATTATGGGCAATTAGCACACCATTTAATGGACCATTTGCACTTCACCTAACCAACCATGTATCCATACAGTACATAAAATTTAATTTCCCTTTGCTACCCCATATTATATTTCATATATTTTGATTGACATTTACGTGGGGATTTAAATTTAATGATAAAGAAAAAAATAAAAATAAAAATAATTTCCATTTCATTGACATTTCAAATGTATACAATATTTTGATAATAAAACCAACTCGTTTACATTTAATTGTAAATGACATTTAAAATGTTACTGCCCACATTGATAACGGAATAATAATCAGACAAAAAAAAAAATAACAAAACAATTTACAGAGATGGAGTCGACATTTAAATTCTTCATACATAAAATTTTATTTTATTTCCTAAACCGCCTCTCATACAAATTAAATTAAGAAAGGTGAAAAGTGAAATTATTTTTAATAAAGAAAATATTTTTATCAAAAGTATTCCTACATACATAATTGACCATTACAACCCTTCAGTCAGGATTACGGCCTAGCTTCTCACACCACTCATGTTGTGTGCGTTAATTTTATACGTGAGTGGCGGGACCTACGGTATATCGTCGAATCCGAACGACAGATTTTTGAGAAACTTTTTCATGGCAGATTTATTTACTCTCATAGTTTTTGCCATAAACAGTGAGAGAAAATCGCCGAAGAAATATTTTTTTTTTCATATTTCGTTTTGATGCCTGACCTGGGATACGAACCCGGGCTTTATGTCTAATTAGGCAACACACTACCTACTAGACCAACATTAAATAAAGATGAGGCAATAGAACTAAAGTAACGGTCAGGGTTTCAGGGTTATGTTAGCTTTGAGCCCCGCTTTGGTTTACAAGTTTTTCGCATTAGCGAAAGAGTAAGATCAGCATCTGAGTCTCTGAGACAACACCTGAGTCTCTGAAACAACATCTCGCAGGTCTCGCATCAGACCTTCCAGAAATGACCTTATCAGTGTGGCTTTAGACTTGTTAAGGTCACCACCGGTTGACCAGATCTGCACATTACTTCAAATCCTCGAGATGCCCTATGAAAGACAAGCCGTTACTAACGATCTTTTTGACAGTTACAAGGCAGCATTCGATAGCCTTATATGCCATCGTGTTTTTGCAGCAATGAGCCTGGTATTCCTGCTGAGCTGTCAAGGCTTTGCAGAATGATGTTGAGCAACCACAACATGGTCCGTTTAGGAAGAAATGAACCTCTTCGAACCTTTTGACACCGTACGAGGTGTCTGACATGACCATCCCCTTTTATGTAACCTTCTCAAGGAGATCAAGTGTAGGATCACTTTTGCCAACATGTGCTAACATGGTATCAATAGACAATTGAATATCAGAAACAGCTCTCGTACTACGTAACTTATACTCTACAAGTCGCTCACCCTCCCCGAGCTTAGCTTTGGTGCAGAATAATGGAGGATATTAAGTACCGATCAAGCAACCTTGCAAGTAAATGAAAAGTTCGACGTAAGTTTTTCAATCCATTTCCGTTAAAAAATAAGCTGTATTAGCTCCTCATTGTATAGCACATTAACATCCAGAGGTTGCGTTGTCTCGGCTATATCCTTTCGATGAAAGAGGATGCTCCGGCAATACGTGTATTTGATGGGGCGATTAGCGGAAGCTGGCATAGAGCACAACCTTGCCTGCGTTGGAAGAACCAAATCGATGAAGTCCTGTCATCGGCTGGGGTAACCTACAGGAGGAGGTGCTCAAGAAGCAGACGTGTCTAGAAGAATGTGTAAAGGCAGGCGGAATCCGATAAACGGATTCTTAATAGCTAATTAAGTAAGTAAGTATTGGTCATTAGGGAAAGGGTTGGAATGTGACAATTTTAGCGCTAATTTTGATCGAACTTAACACATTAGGCAATAGATTCTTAGCTCATCTATTAGACACAAAGTTTATTTGTTTGTAACGCAACTCTTATTTGTTTTCATGCATCATGAAAATTCTTAACAATTTTTACATTTAGGGCTCCTCAGGATGTTCTGGCCTTGCGTGCCTTATTCCATAAATTTGTTATCCGATCAGCTGTAAAGAGAACAATAGGAGAATGTATCTAAAATTGCCCTTACTTTTACCACGTACTGGCTTATACATTACCAACGTGAGCGCCTGTAATGCGAATTAATATACATATCAATCAATATCTGTTTGAACAAAAATTCAGACTAATAACCTGAATCCTTGAAATATTCCAGTATTTTCTTTCCACTAATCTTCTAATCTAGCACCGTGATCGCATCGACCTTTTACAATTTCGAGCGAAATTGAATAAATAACATGGACGTGCTCCGAATATATCAAGACATGACTATCTCAATAAAGAGAAACGAAAAACTAACAAATCCATGACTTTCTGGATAACAGCAACTAATTTTCGTTTGGTATCCAGATTTTTATATTTTTATTACATTTACATGCAATACAAACAGACACTTAGAAATCGCAGAAATTGTACCTTTCTTCAATGTGTGACACCTTCTTTTTATCGAAGCGATAGGTTCCAGGCAAACTAACTTTTCAATTTTCCTAAACATCAGCTTAAAATCAAATAAAACTTTAACGAAATATTTTACACCTGATGATATACACAAATTTATATTCATTTTATGACCCCCAAAAGTATACCTTAAGTTTATTAAACAAATTTAGCTGTTAAAATAACACGCCTCAACACATTTCCTTGAAATGATATTTAAATATAGATATTAGAAAAATACAAATACAACATGTAAATTTAATTTATTATATACCAGGTGTAGATTTAACATGTTATCTAATTTAGACTACATGTCTAAAAGTATGCTACATTTTTTTGTATTTAAAACAAGTTATTTCAGTTGTATGGTTGTATATCTTGCTTTTCTATTTAATTTTGTAGAACGAATGTGGAAATATTTTTAAAATGTTTTCCTTTTTTTCATGACGAATTATTTTTTTTTATCATTTAATAAGATGTCAATGTCAATTTATGTATGTGGGGGTTATTTTCGTACTTCAGTGTGCACTAGCGTGTATATGTGTTCTCTTATTTGAATAACACTTAAAATTTGTTGTGTTACTAACCTAGAAGTATACTTTAGAAAAGTATTATAATTAATTGCACACATGTATACTTTAGCAAACAAGTATAAGCAAGTGCGTGTTTTTTTTAGTTCCGTCTTTATTTGTTTACTAAGCAATTGGCAAATGAATGTCATATTTAAATGTCATGTGCTATTAAAACTTATGAAATAGATTATTTTAAATGAATTTTAAAGTTTATTGCTTTTATTATGTATGCTGTGACAGGTTAGGTTAGGGCTATGTCAGATGACGAACACTCCTTAAATCGAAAGGTCAAAATTAGATTGATTGTGATACCACAATTAGTATTTAAATTAAGGATCCAACATTCTTTACAGGAAACCAAACCTACTCCAGAATAAATCTTAGTATTTCCAAAAATCTTTACATTGCAGAATGAAGTCAAGGATAACAGAAAATGCGATGTCCTCTTATTGGGAAGAACAAGGTACTGGCACATGAGGTGAAAGATAATCTTCCCTTCAGACATCCAGCTCCTGCTGAAGTCACTAGAGGGAGTGCCAAGTCTATCGGCATGCCCTCCAATAGAAAAATAACCCATGAGAATCGCAATTGTTCGATAAATGTCATACAATTTAAGAAAAGAAGAAAACCAGTTCTCTCAGTACAAGTGGCTACCAATATTACACGCATCTTTCATTATGTGGAACCTGTGTACGTAGATTATGATCTCAGATCAGACACCTTACAATCTATACAACGATATTAAACTATTTCATTAACTCTATGATTACGACATGTATACTCGTACATACATACACAAATACATACATAATTGGCCATTACAACCCTTCAGTCAGGATTACGGCCTAGCGTCTAACACCACACATGTTTTGTGCGTCAATTTTATACGTGAGTGGCGGGACCTACAGTTTAACGTCGACTCCGAACAACAGATTTTTTTTTTTTGAAACTTGTTCATGGCAGGTTTATTTACTCTCAGAGTTTTTGCCAGAAATCTGCTGAAAGGAAATCACCGAAGAAATATTTTTTTTTTTCATATTTCGTTTTGATGCATGACCTGGAATACGAACTCGGGCTTTACGTCTAATAAGCCAACACACTACCTACTAGACTACGGCGACTTATTACGACATATTAAATGCCTAATTTTAAGGCTTCATTTGGTGTTGTTAGAAAGATCCCATTCAGATCAGATACACACACTTTTTGCTTTGTGTAATTCTATTCAGCCTCTCCGTAGCAACCGTCATCTCTATTGGTTTTTCCCAAGCTTCTGCTGAATCGCACTTTTCGCCCAACAAAATTGTTAATCACACACAAGAACATACGACCATATGTTCGGAAATTTTCGGAAATCTGTGATCACATTGGAATAGAATTGAACTCCTAACGATCGAAGTTAAGGTTAAAATACGTATACTTGCCATTGGGGCAAGTACAATACTGGGAGGTCACATTGACCCATTGTAATACGTCCTAAGGGAGAGAAAGAGAGAATAATAAAGGAGATAGAGAGCGCGACTATACCATTGAAGCCCTAGCACTTCTCAATGAGCTCAAACTACTAATGAATCTATGGAGAGCCTTAATGTCGGCACTCGACAAAGAGTCCCTGCCCAGAGTCCTCAACCTAGGCTGATAAGTTGAAAGGTGCCCTATACTTTATTCTTTTACTTCAAGCACTTTGCGAAAGCCCTATGCTGTTGCTCCCCACACGAGAACCCGCAGCGTATACAATGTCACGAAAGACGAACTATTCTTGAAAAAAAAAGAAAATCGTTTGACGAACTAAGATTACTGACACGCAGCAAATATAACGGCTTCTTTGGAACGAGAACATCCGAAATGTCAAATTAACCATGAATCTAGCGCATCAATCGGGCTGAACTTGGCTTTTAGAACCGCTGTAATTTGTGGCTTATTCAGACATGCTTGCGAAATAAGTAAACCTCACAAGAAAAGGTCTAAAGTGATCAAAACGTACTATCTCGATAACCAGTTCATATCGCTGCTCAAATCGTTCGTGCAGAATATCCAATGTGGTGTGAGCTGTGTGGCACGTAGCGCTATTCCCTTTTATCCTCATGCCATTGGTGTCCTTATCATCCCATTCTGGCCTAAGGAAGTTGATAAGCATTGACCGTTGACAGTAATGATATCAATATCGTTTCAAAGAAATATTGACAGACGACATTGCCAGCCCTATATTCACACTAAATGACGACTTTTGCTTGCATCTCATGTGGTTTGGTATTCTCCCAAATTCTATAACTCATAAAGAATGGTGCCTCTCCGCTGAAGATGATTTTTCGATGTAAATTAAGAGCCAATTTAGCTAACACAAGTCTTTGTCTATAGTCGTCCGTGGTGTTTTGGAAAAATAAATTGAATAATTGTCAACTAATTTGGTAGATGTAACTTTAACAAAATGGCCGTTATCAACAAAAAAAACTTCCCTATACTACTCTTCTTTGGTAGGCAAAGCATAAATCTGTAAAAGTAAATTCCAAGTTGTTAACACGAAAGCACTTAACTATTGTACCGGTTGTAGAATCTCAGAAAAATACTTTGCCATTGTCTTCAACGCCTTAGCATTTAAAATTAATGCATTTGACATGTTATTTTCATCTCTCATTACCTCCCGATTTTTCTTTCTCTTTGTCTTTTTCCTTTTTCCTTTCTATTCAAATTCATACAATACAGTTTTAGTTTTAATGTTGTGTGAACTTAACACGCTTATTTAAATAAGGAAAACAAAAGAATAAATAAAATATTAAAAAAAAAACAACATAAAAAAGAGAAAAAAATTATATCACAAGTAGCATTCTGCAACAGATACATTCTCTGCACTCCACTCCCACAGCTGCAAAGGACAACTACAGTTTCCTTATCCTTTTCTTTTCGATTTTGCATTTTATTGTAAATGTCACAGGTTTATATCAAATAACCCCAAAAGCAAAAACAATAATAACAACAACACAAGAAAAGAGAACTGAAATAAAATTCTCAAAGAGAATATTTACAAAACAACAACAATAAAACAAAAAAAGAAAAGAAAAACGAGAGGAAAAATGTTTTTTTATAAATTTGTTTATATCTGAGGAAGTGCCAACAGACACGATGGGGCCACAATGATGGATGGCTGTATGGTTGGTTAGTTTGTTGCCTGGCTATAGTAGGTAGGTTGACTGGTATAGGAACTATTGTTAGTTCTTTACTCGTAATATCGTTATTCTTATTTTTTTATGTTGTATAACAACAACAACAACAACAAATATATCACTCTTTTAAATGTCAAATGTTACACGGATAAATTGCATAAAAACTCAAAACAGAGCATTTGAGAGATTCTATTTAACATTTGATATCTTCTAGAGGCATAACAGTTCAGGGGTTGATGGAAAAATATTGTTACGAAAATGGAAACAGTGTAATATCGTTTAACATTAAAACGATAAACAAAAGCTACACTAACAAATACATCGAACTTGTTATAAGTAAACCAACAACATCAGTATGAGAAAAGGAGATAGGCAACTAACCGAACGCAACAACAAGCAATGTGAATAAGATACACAAACAACAATGAGGTCGCGATAGAGTTCTCGAGAAAGCGAAAACACGAACATTCTACTTCAAGAATGTTCGTCAGACTGTTTACGTAGGCCTATAAAAAGGCAAGACAAAGCACACGACCAGCAGTAAGAATTCAGTCAGCCTTGAGTGAAGTCGCGTTGCGTGTGAAGAGAACAGTCGTGGTTTGAAGATCTCCGTTGTAAAGATCTGCGTTGTTAGTGAACAAACAATTATTGTTGTATACGACAAGTACACAACATGAGTAGTGTGAGAAGCTAGGATTGAAGGGTGCGGGCTTCTTGGGGACGATTGCTGTAGACTGTCTAATGGTGAAGGTATAGCACTGGCCATTTTATAGTCACCTAGCAGCAACTCGTTTCCTTGCCGTTCGCATCTTGAGATGTCCACAAACACTACTCCCTCTCTTTCACCTTCCTATAACCCATTTTCCTAAAAAACCTGCACAATGCACTGCATGAGTAGGGGCCATCCCCTGAGTGCTGGTCTCACCAAAAAAAAAAAAAAGTTATAAACAGTGGCACACAAAAATAGTGCGTACAATAAAGAATTTAATTGAAACTAAACACGAATTAATTTTAATTTTGTTTGCAATCAACGAACTCATATTTTAAACCTTTTTAAAAACGTAAAAACGTAACAATATTCTCTTATGGGAAGATGTTTAGTCTATCCAGATTAACTGTTTCGAATTTTTTAATCGAAATCAATAGCAATCTTGTCATAAGAATACAAACAACGTTTAAACAAAACAAATTATTACTTACTTACTTAATCCATCATTACAACCCTTTAGTCAGGATTACAACCTGGCTTCTAACACTACCCATGTTGTTTGTGTTAATTTCATGCAAGGGATCTTCAATTGGAATTCGTCTTCAAACGATAAATTTTTAAGAAACTTTTCATGGCAATTTTATTTACTCTCAAAGTTTTTTTGCATAAATCATATTTCTCATTTAGCGTACCAGATATCTGGTGTGAAATTTGATAATCTTCTGAAAATTAAATGCCTCATTCTATTCCATAAGATTATTAATACGGGACAGCCGGAATATTTATTGGGCCGAGTCAAGTTTGCTAGGTCATTCCGGGGCATGAAGATTATTCAACAACGGTACAGGACTCTTCTGTCACAGCGTCAGTTTTTTATACACACCACAAGTCTCTGGAATTCCCTACCGAATTACATACAAAAGTTAGGCAATGCAAATGCGTTCAAAAAGGAGTTATTTAAATTATTCTCTTAATGAAAAGTATGTTATTTCCTTAGTATGGTTACTATATCGGTTAAATATTTATCCTTACTTTCTTACTCTGATTTTTGTAAATATTTCTTTTTTATATTTTTATAATTCTTAATTTTTTCTTTCTTTTCACTTTTTTAGTTATTTCTGTTTGTTTTCTAAATTGCTTGAAATTATATTTCTACTTAAATTTAATATTTTTATTAATTTGTTTCTTATATTAATTTGCTATTTTTTTTGCTTAATTTCTTATACTTTACAATTATTTTTATTTTTTTTATGTTTTATATCTTATTGATCCTAAGCATAGCACTATAACTTATAAGATTAAAATCTTGTTGTGTTATGTTAATTATAATAAATAAATAAATAAATAAATAAATATCATAAATTTAAAGAAAAAAAAAAAAAAAAAAACTAATAAGAGGGAGTGGCCAAAGAATATTTTCTCATATTTCGTTTTATTCAAGATGTCTAATCTGGTTTGGATCACGGGTTCGAGACTAATAAGCCTACTAGACTATGGCGTTTTATAAATGTGAAAACACAATAGTACAAGAATTTTCAAAGTTATCCCGAGACAACTCGTGAAATTCGAAGAATTTTCAAAAAAGAAAGTGCACCTAATGTGTCAAGCATGTGGTCCGAAAATTTAAAAAAAGTAGGTCGGCTTAGGACATAAAAGGCTGTATCACATAGAACCTGCCATCCGTTGTACTTTGACATTTTCAACTGACAGCAAAACAAACAAGGCATCAGGTTGACTCAATCAGTACTGTGACATCATTGCTAGATATCAAAGTGGTCAACACAAGTCAAAAGTTGAAAGCTGGCCAACTTTATCCGTTGCATTAACGCAAAAAATACCGAATGGAACCAGGCACATAAGATAAAATGATTTTAACTTTGCTGTCAAATCAAAGTTTAACGTATAACAGCCTAAGAATCCTGTGCGAAAACCCCAAACACAACAATTCAGTAACGCTCTAGATAACTTCAAATTTCACGAAGTACTACTTAGCGAGAAAAATTCAACTTATTCTAGAGCTTAAATCAGAAGGCATTGGAAAATGCCGACAATTCGTTTAATGGGTAATGAAGTATTGTTTTTCGAAAAAGAAGTTAACCTCGCCGATGTATCGCATTTCCATTTGCACAGCTTAGTGAATTTGTTGACTTTTGTGCTGAAAAAATTCTATATGCATCCACAACGAGCAAATGTCTAGTAGAGCTGAAATGATTAAGAGCCTAACCTTTATGAATATGACCCCGAAATTGCAAAAGCCCAATTAGCAATAATGCTACATGCTAATGCTTGCAGTTGCCGTAGTCTAGTAGGTAGTGGGTTGGCTTATTAGACTTGAATCTCCAGGTCAGACATCTCAAACAAAGCGAAATTTGAACAATTATTTCCTCCAAAAACTCTCAGAGTAAATAAAATTGCCATGAAAAGTTTTTTTAAAAAAATTTGTCGTTTTGAGTCGACATTAAAATTATGTCGCATCTGTCGGGTATAAGATTAACACACACAGCATAAGAGGTGTGAGAAGATAGGTCATATTCCTGCCTAATAGGTTGTAAGTAAGTAAGTTAGCTAAACAAATGATGAAATCGTGAAATAAAAATTATTTTACAAGCTTTATTTTATAGGCACGTAAGCCAAGATCCTTACGTAAAATAATCTGTGTAGTCGAAGTTCAAAGATCAACAATAACGAATTGATATTTTGCAAATGTCTTTGTCTTGTAACATTACTGCAGATCAGATTAATTTTTGCAATGTGGGAGCATTATTCTGGCTTTAAATAGTTCATGGTAACCTGTCAAACCTTACTGAACAGAAATGTAAACACATTTTGACATTGTCTAACGTCAAATCATAATTATCGATATCGATATATATCATACATATAAAAAAAATACAACCGACATCTTAATGTCAATAAAAAATGCCATTCCAATACCCCGAAATTCTTAAGGATACTAAATAATGTTAAAAAGCACTTGATTAAAGTTGCATTTAATATTAACCCCTAACAGCCCATAGTGCAAATCCTTAAAGTTAATTTACTTAAGAAAATAGAATTGAGAAAACGTTGTATTCTTTCAAATAAATAATTAACCCAGTTAAACGTGGCTTTTCTTATTCTATTCTCAACAAATCCAACCTTGTTAGTCAAGAAGACTATCGCATACAGTGTCAATGCACATACAATAACAATAATAATAAATTATATTTGAGGTCAATGTGTTCCTAAGTCTCGAAACCTTTTTCAAATTCTTCTTCCTCTAAAAGACAATTAAAATACTTTTCAGCACGCTAAGGTCATATTAAGTGAATAGAAAACAATTACAATCTATTGTGGAATGGAATAGAAAAAACCTAGAGAAAGTATAGAAAAAAATACTGCAAAAGAAAAACCAACAAAAACAAAAGGATTTACAATGATAATCAAAGACCATAAACAAAACAAAGGATTTTCTATACAGTAACCAATGAAGGTTTCTTAATGTACGTGTATGGGTAAAAAAAAACTAATTTGTTCAGAGGAAGGATAATAGTACTTACCGATCCAAAACGGACACCATACATATAATGGCCAAACAATAGAATGTGTTTATGTAGTAGTTGGCAAATGAAGCATATTCAGCTTTAACGTGCGGCGAACCCACTGTAGCTGTTACATCGTCCGTAGCGGTATTCTCATTTTCAATTGCAGGTGTTGCTATTGTAGGCTCCACTGAAGTTGTCTCGCCCGCAAGACTACTTAATGCTTTGGACCATTCCATGGGATGTGTGCTTAAGACGAATAGTAAGTGTGCTAATGCTAGACCAGCTAGTAAGCCATGACATATATTCGAGATTAATAACCAAATTCGTTGAGTTAAACAGGCCAATTGGATGTTAGTAGTGATTTCTTGTCTAGAACATCAAAATTAAATAAAAAAATTTTAAATTAAAATCTGTAAACAATAGTTTTCTTTTTAGCAAAATGTGTTTAGGTTTTTTTTTTAATCAAAGTCCAAATATTACAGAAACCTATCTCTGGAATGTGTACGAAAAGCCAAGGCAAAGAACACCCAAAAGAAAAACTCTAACAGTGTCAAATCGCAAAATTTCGGTGGCCAGTTCATATCACCTCCAAGCGAAATGACCATGCCCTCAAATCATTCAAAAGGAATATTCAACGTGACATGAAATGAAAGCACATATCGTTGGTGTCTAGATCACCCACTTCAGGTCTAAAAAAGTTGGTAATCATCGTCCTAATGGCCTGGCCAACGACCTTCTCAAAGAAATATGGAGCGATGACGCTGCTAGCCCAAAATTCACGCTACACTGTGACTTTTTCGGATCGCAATTTTATTCATTTATCCAGAAATTGGCCTCATCGCTGAAGATGATTTTTCGCTGAAAAATAGAGTCCTGCAGAGCCCACCAACATCTTTGTCTACATATTTCGGCAATGGCATCACGAAGATTGGCCTTCAAATTCTCAATTGTCTCCGGTTTGTCGGCTTAATACTTTTCTTTAACGCGACCCATAGAAAGTAGACCATCGGTGTCAAATCGCAGCTTCTTGGCGGTCAATTGACATCACCATTTCGGCTAATTAAACGGCCATCAAACGTTTGACGCACTAAAACAATTCTGGCATGAGATGTGTAGCAAGTTGCGCTATCATCAATACCATAAAGAGCGGGTACACAAAAATCGGTTATCATGGTGACAGGTGTCTCCATTGACCGTAATGGTTTCGTCGTCCCCATTTTCAAATAAATATGGGTCAATGATGCCTCCGCTCCACAAGCCGCACCAAACAGCCATTCGTAATGGGTACATTAGCTTCTGTAAGACCATGTGTGAGTTTTCTGAGCCCCAAATACGGCAATTTCGCTTATTTTCATCTCGGAGCTTCATCCGAAAAGATAATTTTTTTTTGGCAAAATCGATATCAACATGCAATTTCTCGTTAGCCCATCTAGCGAAGCGAAAGCGGATGTTCATGCGGCTTCAACTCTTAAACCAATTGAACTTTGTAAGGCGTCATACCGAATTGTTTTCGCAAAATTCTACGTAAACTGATGCGTGAAATGTTCACTTCTTTAGAACGATGACAAGTTGATGTTGATCCTTTTGTTGGTCCTTCTCTGTGACCAAATTTTATATGACATTTTCGTACAATTTCCGACCAACTGTCTTTGTTTTGGAAATAAATTTCCAATAAATCCCAAAGTTACTCAAGCGTAAATCCATTCATTACGTTCAGTGAAGATAATATACTAAATTTAGTGACAGAATAGAATGACGTAAGTATTACCAGATTCGAAATAACCGATGGTTCAAGTTTAAACCGATAGATGGCTCACCCGATACATAACAGTTGTACTGTATAACAAAGGTCGATGCAGTACGGCTTACTAGACATGGCTCCACGGTTCAGACTCCAGCAAAACGAAATTTAAAAAAATATTTCTACGGAGACTTTCAACAACAGATTTCTGACGATTCAAGATTCAGTAATTTTTGAGCCTAACTCAAAGAGTCACCTTGTTTTTTTAAATGTCTCTATTGAAAAAACAAAAATATTTATACTCAAATACATTTAAATTTGTTTCCTCTTGTCTTTGCAACACTGTTTAGATAGTCTTCTATAACTTGGAAAACTTTGTCAGAAAAGAAAAAAAGAAACAAACATTTTCAAATATTATTTGTCTTGAAATCCAAATGATTTTATGCGTACAACGCAATCTTATAACACGCAAAGGAAACTGTTTGCTTAACGTCATGAAATAATCGTATAACTTTCTACGTAAAACTTAAAAAATTCCCCAAAAAGGCAAACATTTACAATACCAAATGGTATGGGTACCAATGAGAGCACCAAGAACTGAAAAGGACACGCAGCGCAAAACGTGTACAGACAACATTAAAACGTCAGAAATACAAGCAAATTTTGGTTCTCCTTTAATTCCCTTTTTGCTTTTTTATTTTTTTGTATTTTTGGAATGAAGGCAGACATAAAAAAAATTATTTTTAGAATTACAAGCCAATAAAAATAAAATAGAACGCAAATGAAACAGCCCACATAAAAATGCGTAGGATTTATGATATAAATTTAGGCTACATCAAGCGGGCAAGGCAAGAAGAGAAAAGAATTTATTTTTAGATTTCAGCAAAAATAAATTATTAATGAACACCATCTTGTAGTTCTACAAGAGATATTTACGTTGTAATGAAATTCGCTGCAAAATGCGTAGACTATTAGATTAGTCTTCTCAAAATAGGGATGGGAGGTTGAAAATTGAGCGATTAGATCACATTGGCATATCTGTTCAGTTAGGTTTAGCAAATAATCATAAATTTCTTACTTTGCAATAAAATCTTTACGCGAATTTCACATAGCACTTCGTCGCCATTACGATCAACATAATAGATCGTCAATTCGAGCAGTTTTCGTCCTAGTTTTACTCTTCTCAAGGACCCTCAACAAAGTTGAGAAATGTGCCCACAAAAAGGGACAGCAGCGACAAGTATTGAAGAAGGTATTGAAGTGTCGGTATTCGTCATCGCTTCATAACTTCATAACATTTATTCTTCAACTACGACGTGGACAATTTTACGTAATTTGGCTCACTTGAGACTTGTTGAAGATGAGCATGTTTTATCAAAGATTTATCCTTATCGAAAAAGCTCGCTTCTGATTATATGGCCACGTAAGCAAGCAAAATTTTTGCACTTAAAATGAAGAGTATTGTCGATTCTTATTTCGTTCTTAGTGAGCAAGTTTCGTTACGACAAATGGCTTGAATATCTCTACTGTAAATTTCGTGCACTATCGAACCATGCTGACTGAATTTTTTGTTTCAAACATCTGATTCTAAAAAAAAAGACTCAACTTGCCATACACACATGCATACATATATACATAATTGGTCATTACAATCCTTCAGTCAGTCAGTCGTGTTAATTGTGTACATGAATGACGGGACCTACAGTTTAAAGTCGACTAAGAACGACAGATTTTTAAGAAACTTTTCGTGGCAGTTTTGTTCACTCTCAGAGTTTTTGCCAGAAATCTGCTGAGTGGAAGTCGCCGAAGAAATATTTTCTCATCGGTCTTTGATGTATTCAAATTTAAAGTTAGGAAACGCCTAATAAAAGACCCATTATAATAGAATATTTCATTTTAATGCTTTCATAAACATACTTCGACAAATATTTATTTCTACAGTTTCTTTATTTCTTAAAGGTTTGTTGCAAGTTTATTAAAAAAAAGTAAACCTAAAAAGAAAATCTAAAAAATTATAAAAGCATTAAAGTAATCCTTTGCATTCGAATTTTATAATAAAAATTTCCAAGAAAGGAATTTTATCAGTTGTTGAGGCACAGATGCACTGACATACTTATAGACGCAACGCTATACATGCAACAAAGCCATTATAAAGAGTATACAACAAAAATATTCAAGAACAAAATGAACGAAACTAAATGGTACGACAAATTAGAACTTCAATATTAACCAACAACAAAGTATAGCAATATGCAACAAATTTCAGCATCGTCGTTTTCAAACCTTGCGTGTGGGTTGAATTGCAGTAAACTTGTTCAATGGAAAAGTTTAATTTTCTTTTATTTTTTTTTTAAGACCTTTTAAAGAAAAGAACAGAAGAAGATGAGGAAAAAGAATTAACGTTAAGAACCAAAGATGCAAAAAATATCGAAAAACAAAAAGCCGGAGTGTCTTTCCAGTTCTTCTTATGGCACGGTAATGTTTAATGTCATGACATTTAAATTCCTCCAGCATTTAAAGGCCAAAGATACGCATAAATCATGCTGCATAGAGTATCTAAGCATTCTTTTTTTTTCTATTTTATATGAAATTGTAATCGCAAAATATGGCAAAAATAAATTAAACACGCAGATGAAATCTTTAGTTGGCGTTCATAATATACGAGGTTCTTTAAAAAATAGTCAATATTTTCCTTCTTTTTTGTAGTTGTATGGCCAACAAGCAAGCCTCCTATTCAAACTGTCCATTGGTTTGGAATTGTATAAATGGGTTGTGAATGATTGCCATTCCATCTGTGTCTTCTGCTAGATGATTGTGTGCCTAAAAACAATCGTATTATTCGAACTGTTTCAACGGTGAACTCTACTCAAATATATGATATTTGCTGTGAAGGTGCTTTTATTTAATTGGAACTGATTTTGCTAAAATGTCAGTATAACAACAGAAGTCGCCGTAGTCTAGGAGGTAGTGTGGTTCAATCCACGGTCGGACATCTCGAACGAAACGAAATATGAAAAAAATATTTCTTTAGACGACTCCATCTCAGCAGTTTTCTGGAAAAAAAACTCTGATAGTAAATGAAATTGTCATGTACAGTTTCTCATATCAGTGGTTCGGAGTCCATATGAAACAGTGGGTCCCACCATTTATGGATAAAATTATCATACACAACATGATTGGTGTAAGAAGTTAGGTTGCAATCTTGACTAAAGGATTGTAATGAGCAATTATTTAAGTAATTAGCTGCAGACTAAATATAATTAATGAAAATACAATCTCGATTGCTGTAGAAGTTTAATAGCGAGGTGGCTGTCAACCCAATAAGTTGCGGAAGACACATTTAGGCCATATATGCTTCACTCCGATACCACAGTTTCCTAGTCCTGCACATATCCAGAGCTTCTGATGAAGCCATTTGAACTTTCAAATTCCATTTCCAATAGATCGTTTAGATTGTCTACATAGTAGAAAAGAAGTTGGTTTCTCCTATTCTGACATAGAGCTAGGCATGAACACCCCAGTAGGTGGAAAGCAGTTTCCTTCTTTTCCTCCTCTCTACAGCTCCTTTAGAGGCAATGTGTCTGGCAGAAGTACTTCAATTTCAAGAATTTCAATGCGCCCTCTTTGGCCATATTTGCTATGTTATATTGTATATATTTGAAGCCGCCAAATTGACGTAGACACAAACCATAATTGCATGATCAATAACAAGCACGTTAGGGTTCAAAGGATTTCCAAAACTACAGATCTAATGTCAGAGTTACCAACCATACCACTATATCCCAATACCCATATCATATCAATGTCATATCGCTCCGCTATCTCGTTGAGATTTCTGCGACAATCATAGATTGTCTTAGAGTCTGTTGCTGTAGAACCCCATGGCTTGATATCCGCCAGGATAGCAGAAAATATTCAATACTCTTTCCAAAGTCATTTTCATATTTAACAACCTTTGTCTCAGCCTGTATAGCTGAAACTTCCGCTTGTTGTGGTCAAGTGCAATCCCTAAAAGAACTCAAAATAAATTCGACACCAAAAGCAATAAATTTCGATAAAAGTACTCGGTGGCACATCTCATCAAATGGATTACAATCTTACTCTCACCAAATCGTTTAGATTCTATCTTACGGAGAGTAACGCTTACAATTTATCTAAAGAGCGAAAATCCGGACTCTACATTATCTTTCACGATTACAAATGTTTCAAAAGAAATGCTTTCCGAAGAGTACAGGGCGTTTCAAGAAATACTCCCTTGGAAGAAGGCCAGAAAACATATTTAACATTCCATGGCATTATAAATGAGATTGACAAAAATCACAAATTCGTTGTCCAATGCTGATTTTGTGACAGTTGTCTTCGTAATCATTTCAAGGACAACTATCCAAAAAAAACTGAACGGAATTAATGATAGCACGTATGCCAGCGCAAAGATTAAATTACAAGAACTAAACTTTTTAAAAAGGCACGAATACAGAAACAAATCAACACTGAGGTTCTACAACTTGCCAAACTAATAATAAGGATCAAGTTAAATAAAGAATTGAGAAGAAATTAAAGTAAAAATTACACTGTTGTTTCATACGGGAAATTCGGTTTCAGAAAGTTAAAACTAAGTATAACAAATATATTGACAGTTTACAAAGGGTGATGCAAATTTCATTGACATTTCAAATTAATGAATAATATACAAAAATGTACGTCATAAGACGCTGACAAAAATTTGATTTTCAATAATTTTCGTTGCAAAATTCCACAAAAAAAACGTTAAGAGCAGCCAAGTTTCCTTAAATACGAAATTCTTTCCCTCTAAAGTAAAAGAACGCATTTCTATACGACCATATGGTATCAAGCAATTACAAAAAAAAAAACTAAACACCACTTGCTATTGACTTAAACTGGTATATTCAACATTTGCAACATACTTACCTATAATATTCACCATCCAGTAGACAACGAGTATCTCCATAACTACCACTTGTGCGCAAACCAAAGCCGGTTACACTCCCAATACCAGCACCACCACTGCCACCAACATCACTATTAATAATACGAGAACAACCATTACTTGCATCACCAACGCCACCACCACCACCACCACCCTCAACACTCATGCCACCGATGCGACCACTCATGCCACCCGAACGCATAAACGAATGCTTGCCATAATAACTGTAATGCTCAACTGGTCGATATCCTGATGACGTCTGCATAAACATTTTGTCAATGTGCGCGGGCGTATCATCTGTGGGAGAGACGACCGGTGTGAATGGATTGTAAATTTCTTCTCCTTCAGCGGGTACAATGTCATCTGAAAGCTCTTTTAATATCGATGTTAAACCACTGGCTGTATAAAATTTACCTAAAATTAGATGTTAAACAACAACAACAACAATAACAAGACAAATTAGTACAAAACAAATTATAACAACAATAAAAATAATAATGTTTTGTTAACTTTAATTGTCTAATATTATATACTCGTATATACTGCTGATGCATTTTTATGCATTTATTACACAATGAAAGTTGAATTTTTCAATTTAAAAATCATTTTAAAATCGAAAAAATCATCTTCAGCAATGAGGCTTAATTCTAGACGAATGGGTTTATACACAGACAGAATTGTCAAATTTGGGACTAATCTACATAACATAAGTGCGTCCAATGCATATCGTAAAAATCGCTGTTGGCCTAGACCAGGCTATCAGGTCGGCATTGTCAACGAGGAGAACTATAGGTCGATGATAATCCACTTCTTTCGACCTGAATTGAATGATCGGGACATCAACGACAAGTGGGTCCAACAGAATGGCGTTACGTATCACGCTGTTCATACCACCCTAGATATTCTGCACTAGCGATTTGAAGGCATGGACATCTCACGTATACCATAGATGTGAATTGGCCACAGATTTGACCTCGTTAGAAAGGTTTGCTTAAGTCGCAGTTGTATGCGAATAAAACAGCGCTCCTCAAACCTAATATAATCCATGCCGGCGGTTTAATTCAGCCCAATTTATATGCCAGAGTCATTGAAAATTGGACATTTGGGAAACGCTCCAGTAAGAGAAACCGTAGCAAACATTTGAACGATGTCATGGTACACACATAATATCATCAATACGTCGTTCAAATAATTGAATACAAAAATGATAGAAAGCGCTTAAAAAATACCATATAAATATTACACTTCAATCAAGGACGAAAATGAAAGGTTAAGAACCTCTGTCTCTCCATGGCAAGAACAGGTGACATCTCTTGCAGAAATCATTTGAGGGAATATTTTGTATATCGGCATTTAGGACAGGGACCCGTAAGAATCGCAATTAAGCAATGGATGGCCGTGCTACAGAGGATAAACAGTCTTCTTCTTATCCATGGAAGTTCAACTGAGAATGGCAATATTGCCAGCGAAGAATACCTAGTATAACTGCAACACCTATATCCTGCAACTTGTCTCAGATTGTGAACTCCATATCGACCCTATCCAGTTCATTAGCAATGCAATTAACGACGAATATCTATGTGCTAGAATTCATGTAAGAGTTTTCTTTGAATAATCCGACGTTTTAATTGTAACCCGATTGTTCAAGTAAATTAAGAGTTTTTCAGGAAATATCGCACCATTCAACAAACATTGCCACGTTTTAAAAATAGTCATGATACCGCCTAGAAAATACTGCTGCGATCTGGTAGTCTATGCGAAAATTTAATATCTGAACTTTTGATATGTATACCACAGCCGGGCTAGTATAGCGATTAAATACGGTTTTAAATCTCATCGCTGATAGTCAAATCAAATTAGGAAAATAGCATCAGGGAAGAAGGGATGGAAAATTATTCTGAATACTCTATTATTTGGATGCCTAGTCATAGATAATTGAAGTCGCCGTAGTCTAGTAGGTAGTGTGTTGGCTTATTAGACTGAAGGCCCGAGTTCGAATCACAGGCCAGACATCAAAACGAAAATATGAAAAAATATTTCTTCGGCGACTTCCTCTCAGCAGATTTCTGGCAAAAACTCTGAGAGTAAATAAAATTGCCATGAAAAGCTTCTCAAAAAACTGTCGTTCGGAGTCGACTTTAAACTGTAGGTCCCACCACTCATGTATAAAATTAACGCACACAACATAAGTGGTGTGAGAAGCTAGGTCGTAATCCTGACTGAAGGATTGTAATGACCAATTATGTATGTAGTCATAGATCATTAAACGGATATGAGAAAGCGATAAAGCCAGAGGATTACAGATAACAACTCTGGATAATCCAACAGCTTTTAGGACATTGAAAACCAGGCTACTAAGGAAAAATATCACAGGAAAACAAACGAAAACTCCTGTGGCGATAATGATTAATACATTAAGACGAAGTAAAAGCGACAAGAGCACACTGATCAGCGTTTTCTGTCTGGATCTCTGAATGGCTGTCGCATAATAATAAATGCAAGGAATAATGAGAGGATATCTGAAAGACGACATATTTTTTGCCCAGTCTAAGTAAGTTCGAGATCCTAATATTAGAGAGCATACACTCATGTGCCACACATAATTCATCTCGGGGAAATAGATTGGAAGATGCTAAGAAAAGATACAGACTTGCTGTAGAATATATGGTTGTTAGTCTTTAATGATGAGTACAGAATATGAGATCTCCCTCTGTTCAACCTATTTCGCTACCTTCATTTAATTAATCATTAGCACATTTTAGTTAGGTTTATAACTTAGCTTCTCACGCCACCCATAATGTGTGTGTTAATTTTATTCATAAGTGAGAAGGGACTGTTATTGACAGATTTGAGATTTTAGATTTTCAACCATTTCGAAATACTTTATGAGACAAATTTTTAAAAATCTCACAAAATTTTGTCGTTAAATAGAAAAAAAGGTCTTCGAGTCACCAAATAAAATTAAAATTTTCCCCGCTCACTTTCCCCTCTCAAGAAAACCAAGCTTTTGAATATTTGCTCGATTTTTTAGAGATAAAAGCGCGCGTGTATTTTAAAGCTTTTCCTTCCATTCCATTTTATACTCAAACCATCTATCCATTCGTTCATCAGGATACAAGAAAAGCTTTTTCTAATGTTTTCTTCTTTTGTTCCTATTTTTTTTTTTCATACGTTCTGCTGCCGATGCACATTTTATTGTATTTTTTTTTGTATGGCTTCTTAAGTTTTTCCCAAAATAGAACCTCATGCCAATGGGCTTTTTCGAGAGAAAATTGTTTATAAGGAAAATCTGAAAGTTTTCTTGGAAAATGAAAGCAACAAAATATTGTTTTTGTAAATATTGGCGATTTCAATTTTGAGTTTCATTTAATTTCCTATTATTTCTGGTCATTAATATATGAATGTTACACCAACTATACGGGCTTAAATGTGCATGTATTTACTTTTAAATTTATTGTATACGAGCATGATTTTAAGGTCGTTGAATATGAAGTATTTTTATGTATTTTTATTCATATGTACGTATGTATGTACATACAGTGGACCCTCGGTTAACGAACGCCCCGCATAACGAACATTTCGTATAACGAACACCTTTTTTATGAAAAATAAGTTTGGCTTAACGAACGAAGTTTCGCATAGCGACCAAAAAAAAAAGGGGGAAACCTTAATTGCATGTAAAATTTCTTTCAGTTTATAGCAACGAAACAGGGGAAGTCCCGAATATACATTACACCTATCCCCCGTTTTACACGGTATTCGTTTTACACGTTTTCGATCTTACACGGTTTTTGAAAATAAAATTTTTTTTAACGCAATTTATTAATTTTGCATTTACACGAAATTATAAACACTAAACTATAATTTGCTTATATCTACAATAACATTTTCATTGTTTTACCGTCAAAATACTACACTACAAAATGTATGTTACAGTTACGAATTCTTAGTAGTCTATGTCTATGATGGAAATAGATAAGATGGGAACTCCCCGTTTTATGATCAAAACTAAATGGTGTGTATAAGCTAGTTTGTTTGAAATACCAAAACAAAGAGCATCATTGTTTTTAAACTTTGTTTTTAATTAGTGTTTACATATATATAATTGATAGCGTAAATTTATTCAAGGTGAGCAAATAACAGAATTATTTTTTACAAAATCTATAATTTATAAAAATGTGTTTGTTATTCATCATATTAAAAACTGACAAAAAGGGCTCTATTATAGTGATTTTCGTTTAGCACGGTTTTTCCATATAAGAGCGAATTTTTCGAGTTACACGGTTTTTTATGGAACCTATCTTCCGTGTAAAACGGGGGATAGGTGTATTGTGTTGTCTGTGTTCATCTTTTGTACAAGTGCATAATTGCATCAGTTGTATTCGTATAATTTACAAGGTGTGTTATGTGCTAATGCTGTGTCTCATTTTCAACAAATTTTGAAGCGACGTCAGAAACAAGCGACACTAGACAGTTTCTTGTTAAAAGAAAATTAGGTATGCACGTACCCATTATAAAAAAAATTTATTTTCTACACCTGTACCTCGGTTTACGCGGAACTCGGATTACGCGGAACTCGGATTACGCGGTTTCGAATTTACGCGGTTTTTAAAATGATGAAAAATTTTTTTTTTACTTATATTCTATTCAAACTGAAACTAATTCAACAATATAATGAGATGACTTTATCCAGTGATGAGTCGGAAATCATAGAAATTCGTAAGAAAAGACTTGTTGTTGAAAATGATAGCGATTAGGTTAGCTTAAAAATTGTATGTTTTGTGTAATGACGTACATATGTAAGTGTATTTTTTAATGCAATAAATGTTTATGTTTTTTACTTAAATCAAACTTTAATAAATTATTTACGGTATAAAACTATATTTTTTTTTTTTTTCAATGAAAAAGCTTTTTTACAGTAGGTATTCGCTTTACGCGGGTTTTCCATACAAAAATGTAAATTTCGATTTACGCGAATTGGCCAGAAACGTGTCTACCGCGTAAATCGAGGTACAGGTGTATTTTCCTTTATCTTTAAGATATATGTATGTATGTATTGGTTTATTTTTTTCCGTTTTAAAAGTTTTGAAGTATTTTTTGTAACTTTATTTTAAATAAAAGTTTTTCAGTCTGGAACGGATTAAATTATTTTACATGTATTTATATGGAAATAGTCGTTTTGCTTAACGAACTTTTTGCATAACGAACGAGGTGCTGGAACGAATTAAGTTCGTTAACCGAGGGTCCATTGTATATGGTATAAATTATTTTTATAACATTTTCAAATTTTTATTTAAGTTGAGTTGAAAGATATTACCATCTCCTCTGCTTTATAAGGAAACCCAATAAAAAAAATTAATTATACGTGTCATTATGACATTTAAAGGCACTGTTTCTGGGCGTTTTCTTTTTCTTAAGAGAGATAATTAAAAAGTTTTAATGGAAATTTAATGAAACACAAGTAAAAACGCGAAATAGATTTTTACGTGAGCTATTTAATCATTAGAAGATATACCATACATACATAATTGGTCATATTACAACCCTTCACTCAGGATTTCAACCTAGCTTCTTACACCACTTACATATATTGTGTGTGTTCATTTTTATACATGAGTGGCGGGACCTACAGTTTAAAGTCGACTCCGAACGACAGATTTTTGTGAGAAACTTTTCATGGCAATTTTATTTACTCTTAGAGTTTTTTGCCAGAAATCTGCTGAGAGGAAGTCGCCGTTTTTGTTGAAGATGCCTGACCTGAGGTTTGAACAGTGGCCTCATGTCTAATAAGCCATCAAACTACCTACTAGACTACGGCGACATCTTGGAAGAAGACATAAAGTGTAGCAAAAAGAAATTAATATTCAGTAAATAGATGGCTTTATTAACAAGCTGGTAGCTTAAAACCTTAAATTGACAGTCTAAGTCCAACGTCTAATTCTTGCTTCCTATTTCTTATAGCGAAAAATCAATCACTAACAACTAAAAATACCAAAGACTTTGATCTGGTCTGTAATTGTAAAAGGCTGCTAAACGATCTTATGTCAGATTATTAGATTGAACTATCCTGTATACCTGGCGTTTGCGGCGTTTTTCCAATAAAGTTGCAAATAAACTGACAACATCAGGCTCAGCTTTAGAGACTATAATAGAGAAGAAGTCGATGAAACCAACAATGGCTTTATCTTTTGGTATTATTGAAGATTTGATTGCGATTTGAATCGCTCGCAAATCGTGCACGGGGATGTAAGGTTGTGCGGGCTTTAGGGCCAAGACTCAATTCTATACAAACGAAACATATCCTAAGCATGGAAGGCAGCAGAGGAAAGCTATTATAGGAGTACAAACGCGACATGGTCTCTTTAGACATTAGATCAGTAGATGGAATAGGCATATCTCAGATATCTGTAGGCTACGTGAAGGAGCAGAAGAAACAGTGGATCATTTTTTATGCCACTGTCTAAATCTAAGAGTATAAAGGTAGAAGATTTGAACATTATGACCAAAGCAAGAACATACACCTGCCACTTTATAAGGAAAATCAACATAAACATAAAGGTTTAATCTGTTCCAAGACTCCAAACCAATTTTCTGCAGGGTCAACTTGACTGTCACATGAAATTCCGTGTTTGAAGAGACTGCAGCTTCAAGAGCTTTCAAAACAACAAATATCTACGCTTGAAAGATGCAACAGTTATCATCCAACTCACTACAAGGCTCTCACCGTCCCGAAAGTGCGCTTTCCGAAATAAGATTCTCCAATTCAAATAAAAACATTATCACGACCCTATATTGTTCGTGATTCGATTAAAATCCGTATTTGGTAGAGGATTTTTAAAAGGCCGCAGTTACCTACTGGGTGCTAGGCATAGCAGCCCGATTTTCTCAGACGTATGTCACTACAAGCTGCATAACACTTAGCAAACAGATCAAGTAGTGTGAGACAGAGCAAAGCTTAAAGAGCAGCCTGAGGGTAAACTCTTCTTCATTCCTGTGATGAGAACGATTTAATGGTTTAACTGTATACCAAAGGACATGAGACCTTGAACTTGTTTGGTTGGTCTCTTCATTTCCTAGATACCTCCCTACGCTCGACATACAGATCAAGTGGAGTCTGGCAGAGTAAAGTATCAACAGCAGCCTAAGGACAACTCTTTCTCACTCCGCTGAATCTTATCTGAAATTCTCCGCTGAACACTTTTGTCCAAGACATTTCACCAAATAACACATCCATACGTAGCAATTGATCTGACCATCTAAAAAATAGATCCCATCAATCTCAATGGTATGCAATGTGAATGGATTCATCAAGAATTTTTAACACAGTGTTAGTTACAGAGTTATTGATTAGCGAATAAAATCCCTTGGATTAAATATGTAACTTCTATTTGTTATACAGCTATTAACTGTTCCTTAAGCAGCACCAGAAGACTAAGATTTTGAGAAATGCTTCGCTTAGTAATAAAAATAAATTGAGTAATCTGGAACCTACATACTCCCAAGAAAGGATCTTGACTCAGGTACAGGAAAATCAAACATTCCAAATCGAACTTACAGTAGTATATGCCATTGAAAAATGTGTTCAATTCAATTTGGATAGGAGATGCAAAGTTTAGCAATGCTATCTGACAGTCAGGAAGCTACTCGTACACTCGGTTCTTATGAGTTCAATTCGAAGATAGAATGGCGGTGTGTAAGAAAGCTGAATCCGCTAGGTATGGAAAAAGGCTATGCTGGCAATGAGAGGACAGAGAAGAGGTGAAAGAACATTTCTGTGGAGTGGAAACGGATATAACGAGATGTCAAAACTCTTTTCAAACCGAATGTGTTTGAAGGAAACCACAATAAAAGCAGATCTAAGTAATGCATCCAATTATCCAGGAATAGTCTGAGGTTGATAACCCATATTTTTAAGGGGCACTGTAAACTCAGAATACACTTCTTTAGAATGCTGGTTTTCTCGAACTCTAAATGTAGAATCTGTGATGATGATGAATGAATTATTAGAACATATCCTTGGAAACTGTGAGGTATTAGCACGTTCCAGAAATAAATAACTGGATGCATATGAACTGCTGGGCTTGACAGCATACTGAACTATGTCATCGCAATAGGCTTGAAGGAGATATATTATAGGGATGCCGTATTATGTGTGAAGACAAACAAAAATTCTCTTAAAGCTCTTTTTCAAAATTCCGTTCTGTTTTTATTCTGTTACAAATTAAATGATTTATACGTTCAATTATGAAATTACACTTGTATGGTATTAAATGGCTTTTAGCCTTAGCCATCAATCATGCCATTAGCACTTTTACTCGTTGTGTTTATTACTGAAATTGAAATAATGCCCTTTAAATAAAATTATCCGAAACCAAAAAAAAACCTAATATAACAAAAACAAAAAACCTTTATAAAAGAAAAATTATATTTTGGCCTAATTTATAAAATACCAACCCAGCCAACCGACTAACTAACTAACCAACCAAACACAGCCACTCAATATGAGACGTTAAAGGTCAAGTGTGATGTTGAATATAAAAAAAAAAACAAAAAATACACTGCAACTGGTTGTAGTTGTTGCTGCTATTGCAACAAACATGAAAAAGTACATAGATGAAAAAAGTATTCCGTATGAAAAGAAGCAGCAGCAGTAGCAGCAGCAGCTCAGTGAAATACTATACGGGCAATAGTACCATGCATAAGAATACTTTTTTATTTTTTCAGATGGTGTTGTAATTTTCAATTCAACAAAATTATACAATACTTGTATAAAATTTTTACAAGTCCTTAGGTAGAAATATATGACAGCATATTTATGTATGTATGTATGTTATTGTGACCATATACAAACAACACTTGCCTTGGTCCGCTGTCTCAAAAATGGTACTTATTTGTACGAGTATGTTTAATGCTATGTTTTTTCTTAAAGATTCATGAGTCTTTGTTTTTGTTTGATCTTTAAGAAAATATTATAGAGAGAAAGAAAAAAAATCATTGCTTTAAAGGTTAAATATTTGGCATATAAACGAACAGAAAATTCTCCTTTCAAATATTTTAGGACTGCTTTACAGCATCATCACCAGCATCAGCATCCCATCACGTCCAGTATGTTTATTAAGCAGTAATAACGTTAATATTGAAAAGTACTTTGGCATATAAATTGTCAAGATAAAATCTATATGTAATGCTTTCACTTCTACTAACAAATATTTATTTTCATCTTGCAACGTCGTCCTCAGCGCTGTTGAGCCTTTTTACAACATCAGGAAATATCATCACGTATCACAAAATTGTTAAAAGTTACACCATAACAAATAAGGGAAAAGGCAAAATGCAATATTAATGTGTTGATTTAATTTAAAGCACAACATATAACAACGGGTGTTTATTTAAACGTTTGTAGATTACAAATTAGAAAAATATAATTTGAATGAAAAATTTCTATCTTACAACACTGCAGTCAGGATTACATTACATCGAACATATCACACCACTCTTGTTGTGTGTGTTACATAATTATAAATATGAGTAGCGGGACCTACAGTTCAATGTCGACTCCGAACGACAGATTTTTAAGAAACTTTTCACGGCAATTTTCTTTGTTCTCAGAGTTTTTGCCAGAAATCTGCTGAGAGGTAGTCGCCAAAGAAAAATTTCGGCGGTTGAACCACGGGTTCTCGTCTAATAAGCTAACACACTACCTACTAGACTACGGCGAATGTATCAGACTATCT
Source organism: Sarcophaga caerulescens (assembly GCA_927399465.1). Taxonomy (NCBI): domain Eukaryota; kingdom Metazoa; phylum Arthropoda; class Insecta; order Diptera; family Sarcophagidae; genus Sarcophaga; species Sarcophaga caerulescens. Next base: position 49,084,262 of record OV656867.1, read on the forward strand.
AGGAACTTTGAGCACAAAGTACATTTGGTGAGAATAGGGATCGTTTCTAACGTTCATATGAATGAATCAGAACACATACTTGAAACTTATAAGGCTTTAAGGCATCACAGGAAGAGACATCTGCTACATATCAGGGCAGGCTGTTGTCATTATTGACACCGAACAACATCCTGAAGCTTGTCAGGGCAACAGCCTTAGAAAGACTTTATAAAGATACCCCAAATAGATTTAAAAGATTTTAAAGATTTTTCACGTCAATGTTTCCGCGGAAGTCACCGTAGTCTAGTAGGTAGTGTGATGGCTTATTTGATGTGAGGCCATGATTCAAACTCTAGGTCAGACGTTTTCAACAAAAACGAAATATGAAAAATATATCTTTGACGACTTCCTCTCATCAAATTTCTGGCAAAAACTCTAAGAGTAAATATAATTGCAATGGAAAGTTTCTCAAAAATCTGTCGACTTTAAACTGTACCACTCATGTATAAAATTAACAAACAACATTAGTGGTATGAGAAGCTAGGCTGTAATCCAGACTGAAGTGTATTCATGACCAATTATGTTATATGTTATGTTTCCAACGCCGCACACTGTCGCGTGCGTGGCCAAAAATGGTTAAAGTCAACGTGGGAAATTCATTATTTTTTTATCTTTATCTTATAGGAAACACTTCTATTAGTTGAAATGTAAAATTTTTTTAAAAACTTTTGCGTAGTTTTTTAGTTATTGTATCTCAAAGTTAAGAATTCCCATGCAATATGGAAAATTTGTGCGAAAACTTGAAATTTGACATATTTTTGTCATAGCTAAAATTCAAAAATTCTTTGGTAACGGCTAAATTATTTGTAATAGACTTGTAAGCCAGGTATGTAATTGTAATTACAAAGCTGTAATTGTTTACAAATATTAATCATAAGTGAAATACCGTTAGCCAAAATACAGGTTTTCAAAAAATTAAGATTTTCATACATTTATTAACTTCAGTAGTTAATTAAAAAAAACACCCAATATCACTTTTGAAATTTTTTGATATTTTATTGCCACAAGTATGTACTTTAACTGCTTTTGTGGGCGTTATAAATGTTTTTTAGTGTCAACATCATTGCAGCTTAAGAAAAATAATACAACAAATGTGTGGCATCATATTGAACAATTTGTGGAAAGTCGTATTCAAAGATTTCTAACAGATATAGAGAAGGACAAACTAAAATTCATTCTTTTAAAAATTAGTAATAATTGGACAAAATATAGACGCGGAAAACGTAAACGTAGGTTTGAAACTGAGTTGAGTACCTGGCTAGATAATGAGCTATTTTGTAAAGATATTTGTGATGTAAGTTTTTCTAGATCATCGATTTTTTATATTTAAACATAAATTAATTCAATTAGAAACCAAGTACAAGTAGCGGTAAGGGTCGACCATCTGTTTGCGATGAAGATGCATCAGAGCGAACAAAAAGAAGACGAATCGAAGAGCTTGTTACGTCCAATTCTGCTGCTGCTCTTATTGCTTGATGCTCATCATTCCTGATGGTATTCATATATCAGAAACTTTTGCAGAGATTCCTTTGCAAAAAATTTTAGATAAAACAGGTGAAAGTATATTAAATAATTTCGAAGTTGATACACAGAATGATCTATTCCTAGAATATACATGGGGTTTTGATGGAAGTAGCGGACATAGTGCCTATAAGGATATACGGAATGTGAGTAAATTAAATTTTAATGAGTTAGTAAAACATTTAAGTCATAATTTGCGATTTGAAAAATTTGAAATTTTTTATGTCTTTTAGATACTTTTTTCAAAAAGGACATTTTTAAGGTAGGCGTATCCTTGCTCCAAATTGAACGGAGTTTGGAGAAAACGTTAAGCATGTTAAAACTAATAAGTGTACCAAAATTTATTAACATATCTTTTTTTTCCTCTAAGTTATAGCAATTTTTAATTTCAGGATATACGGGAAGGACACGAATCCTTTGACTATAAATGACCAAATTTTAGGCATAATTATGTTTTACCAATTAATATAGGTGTGCCAAATTTCATTACTCTACTATTACTCCTTCTATTTTTGGCCACTCGTTATATGAAATCGCAACAGTGTGCGCCGTAGATAATCTATCCTTAACCAATAATTTTTGGCAGTTAATACTGCATTATCTACAAGGTTTCCACTGCATGCTGGTCTAGGCAATGTCTGTATTATTGGTTTTTATTTGTAATCTACTCTCTAAAGATGGATATTAAAAGAAAACATTGATGTTTTTTTCGATGCAATGCATCGCAAAGACGCATCGATTTTTTACAAATTTTCTGCAAAATATATCGATTTTTTCTGTGCATCATTCATTTCGGATGGAACAATACGCATTCTTTAGAAGGAAGTCAGTTGAAACTACTTTTTGAAAGAACAATCTATCCGATGCTACACAACTCGCTTATAACCTATCTTGTGTTGAGCGAACAGCTTATGATGTAGGGACAAGTCGAATGTGAAGTTATTGCCTATGCAAATGACATAGCTCTTATAATCTTTGCTAAATTTATGCATCCTATTAAGGACAGGATGCAATTTTCGTATTTCCTGCAGAAACAGTTGTGTTACTTCTCACTAGAAGTTACAGGCCGCTGTCTTATCGTTCATTGGGATTGAATGGAATAAACTTTAAACTCAAGAATGAGTTGTATTTCTTGGGTCTTATCCTAGCTTAAAAGCAATCCTGAAAACCAAATATGCTCATCAGGGCCTTTGTTACTCTCTATATTTGCAATAAAGTGTTGGAGAAAAAATGGATTCTCGTTCGTGGAATGATTATTGGAGCCGTACAGCACTAGTCAAACCTATCCATTACGGATTTCTTCGGTAGAACAACTAATTTGAACCTGATACAGCAGATACAAATATCTTTCTGCATCATTGTAAGTGGTGCCTTGCACTCAACACCTATGTACATCGGCTCATTCTGCTGGACGTTTACTGTAAGAGCTTATCAGCTTAAACTAGTCGCGTCTTTGGGCGGCTGGACAGTGATGTGTATACAATATTGGACATGATTCTAAAGAAATTTCTCCAGGAAATTCCATTCGGGAAAGAAAGTTTCAAGAAAACGGTGTAACGTGCCTCTTTAACAACTACGGTTGTTTCGAGACTCGATAGACATTGCTCATTCCTCATGGAAAACAAGCAGAATGCCGCAGCAAATCTACACAAAGCTGAATAGAAATCAAATACCCAGACATCATTATCTTTTTTTTTTTTTTTTTGTTTTAATCTCTATAAATAATCCTTATATCGACTAATATACTTACTTATTATGTGGCCCCTTTTGTCACGCTGTGACTTTGTCTTTCGATGTACTCGTCTTTCCTCTAGACTTTGATCGATTTCCAATTCGCCTGACAACGAGGCATCGTTCATTTCCGAACACTGTTTTAAATAGCGCATTAGCGTTTCGTTAGCCTGTCTCACTTCCATTTCGCCGGCGGCTATTAATTTACGTTCACGTCGACGTCTTGATTCCGATTTACTGCGTTTGCGACGTGGACTCTTTTCCAGAGAACTACGCGAACGTATTGATCTTTGGGCCGGACTAGCTGTGGGATCTGAAAGTGATTGATGTTTACGTGTAACGCCACCACCACTGCCCGCACTCAGAGCAGAGGGTGTGGGTGAGGATTGTTTCAATTCACGATCCATGAAACCTAAAATGCCGCGAGCAAACGACGCATCAGCGGCCGTTTCGTGTACACGACGCGATGGTGAATGAGGTGACAAGGTGCGCCTATGCCTATGCGTTGTTATGGTGGGAGGTAATTGTTGTAAAGTTTCACGTAAACTCATGGCATCACCCGAAGAGTTACGACTGCTACTGGGACCATCGGGCGGGCCCGTAGCAGCCAATTCACTAGCATCAGCTTCTGAGGGTTTTGTAAGATCGTTGTTTTCATTTTTTTCTGTACTGTGATGATTATTAAGATGATTGTGGTTGCCTGATTCTATGCCTACATTCTCTTGAAGTGCGTGACCGTTAACCAGCACCACTGTCTGCTGGGACTGCTGAGAGGTTTGGCTGGAATTGGTAGCACCGCCCACGGTTGTTTCCGTTGTTTCCTCATTTGAGTTTTGACGCTCGTGTTCCTGTAGTAGACGTGTAGCGACTGCATTTATCAGTGCATCTGAAGCTACACCACTGACACTAGACGAACAGGTACCCTCTTCGGCGTTTAAAATATTGTCGGAATTAATACGTGCTGGTGACTTACTATCTGATGTACTACTGGTATTTGTTGTTTGCCGTTCGTTACGTCTATGACGTGATTCTGTACGTCTTTGACGATGACGATGTACTTTTGGTGTAGTCTCCATTACGCTAATGTTTTTATGTTATGTTTACGCTTCTGTTGTGTTGTGTTCTTTCTTGTTGGTTTCTGAATAAAAAATGAATTTCGTGAATAACCAAAAATTCGTGCCAAAAAGACAGCTGTTCCTAAGGTTAAATCTTTTACGTTTTCTTACAATTATTTCAACCTTTTGTGGGGGGCGTTATTGGTCCGTGAGAAGAAGAAAAACTGTTTTTATGTGCAGCGTATTTTTTTCTTTTATTATGATACGTCTTTCAATGCATTAGCAGTTGTATAGTGTGTCGTTGCCCCAGATCGCTTACATTTTTGCTGTTTTTTTTCTGTTTGCTGCACACTTATTTCAAGGGGGCGGAGTGGGTGAATATTTTCCTTTTTATACGTTAGTAGATTTTGCTTTTGCTTTTTGTTTTTTTTTTTTTTTTGTTTTTTTCTTAGTTTAGTTGTCTTATAAGATAAAAAAAAGTTTTTATCTACATTTTATTGTTATTGAGAATAAATTTTGTATCCTTTTTGCTGATTTCATAAAAACGAAAATTCTATTATAAATTATGGAAACAAAAAGATAGGAATTGATTTTTATAGCATCGAATTACATTTATTTATAAATATTTGATTTCTCTGGAGGCCAAACATAATTCGAAAACAATACTAGCTACTGAAAATATAATTGAAATCAAAGTGCGTTTTAAATGTCAAATCAAGACGTTATAAAGTTCTAACACGTGAAAAGGAAATCATCATAACGTTAAGCAAATGAATAAAAATTGCTACGGTTGCTTAAGCCTAACATTATTTAAATACTTTTCCTAAAGACGCCTTTCCTTTCGTTAAACTTAAGTACACCAGAATCCTGGACAATTCAAAGGTAAAGAAGTTCAATGCTTAAAATTGTCAGTTTGATACACGACTAGTCATAAGCAGTAAGGCATTTAGTCAACTCTCAAACTCAGCTTCTTTCCTATGTTTGAAACGAGCATGGTTTGGATGAAGTACTTTGAGTATAAACAGAAGTCGCCGTAGTCTAGTAGGCAGTGTGAAGTCTTTTTAAACGCTAGGCCAGGTATCAAACCCTAGATCAGACATCTCGAATATAACGAAATATTAAAAAATATTTCTTTGGCGACTTTCTCTCAGTAGAATTCTGACAAAAACTCTGAGAATAAATAAAATTGCCATGAAAATTTTCTCAAAAATCTGTCGTTCAGAGTCGACTTTAAACTGTAGGTCTAGACACTCATATATAAAATGAACACACACAACAACATAATGAAGTGATGTAAGAAGCTAGGTTGTAATCCTGACTAAATGGTTGTAATGACCAATTATGTATGTATGTATGTACTTTGAGTATAAACCGATATATTTTTAATAGTACGAGCCTGTTACAGTTTCACGCTAGACTTTGCACCTTAAGCAGGAAATTTATGCATTGATAAGTCAACAAATTTGTAATGTCTTCTCATTTCCCTATGTCCTACTCTTTAGTAGAGATGAGCGATATTTTCAAAACTGTGATTTAATCACGGTGATTGATAATTCACTGGTAACTACAGTGATTTAAATTGCCAAATAACAGTTACTAATAATTTCGTTCTTTCAAAATTGTTACATACTCAAATTTATTTCATTTTATTTTGAGCGAGGCAGAATTATTATTAGATGATGCTGATTATTTACTTTTGTCTTTTATACATGAACTTTCTGTGAAACTTAATTGTCAAACTTCATATAAAAAAAATACGTTAAAAATAATAACATTGATGACACCACTTTGATTTTGTTTAGTAGTCTTTTCGTAGTAAGTATCTAGTTGTCTCTTGCTTACGACTTAATAAAATACGTTATTGTCATTATTGTATTATTGGAATACTGTGATCACAATCACTGTTTTAAAGAACAGTGATTAACAAATCACGTTCACTGAGAACAACGTTCTTCAAAAATCACTGGATCGCTCATCTCTACTCTTTAGTATAAGCAAGTTTGTAGCCAAGTTTTTTGACAGAGTATAACATGTTGTAACGTTGCTTCTGGTGTTTCTCTCAATTAATTTTTCCTCACGTATCACTCTACACAAATTATTATAGATGGAATTACATCAGATGAGTTCATGTTCGATTCAGGCTCTCTTTTATCATACATACGTACAGAATTGCTCATTATAATCCTTCAGTTAGGATTACGACCTAGCTTCTCATACCACCTATGTTGTGTGTGTTAATTTTATACATGAGTGGTGGAACCTATGGTTTAATGTCGACACCGAACGATATATTTTTTGAGAAACTTTTCATGGCAAGTTTTATTTACTCTCAGAGTTTTTACCAGAAATCTGCTGAGAGGAAGTCGCCGAAGAAATATTTTCCTTCATATTTCGTTTTTGTTGAAAACGCTTGACCTAGAGTTTGAACCATGGCCTCACACCTAATAAGCCAACACCCAACCTACTAGACTACATCAACTTCACGGTTTTATCTCCAACTCTATTTTTTATTTCTATCCTAAACCTATCTACCCTTTTGCAGAGGACAGTAATATTTGTCATTGATATTCCTTTCTTCGTAGAATTACCCCCCGTTTCTGTACAACGAATGGCTTCAGACGAACGTCCGCTTGTATTTAAAAACAAATCCCTTTTGTTTGTGTGTTCTATATAAACAGACGTTCATCTGAAACGCAACAGGCAAACAATAGTAAGTATTTTTTAATACAAACAGACATTCGTTTCAAACCATTCGTCTTACAGAAAAAGGCCTTTAATTTAAATAACTCACTCACATCCGACCTACATTATAATGCACAATAAACTCTTAAGCGCACTATTAACAAAATGACACCTACAGCTATGGTGCAAATATTGGGCAGTTAATGTTCGCTGGGACCAGCGTATTTTTCAAGTGTCGACAGAAGTATGCGAGTACCCCAGTGTCTTAACCAGGTGCATGAAATTTTTCACTTTATTTGATCTTATCACCCACCGTGTCTGACCGAAAAAACAATCAAACTCTCATGAATGCTTAAGTGCCTCGAAATCTATTTAGAGACTTTTCGTTCACGCGTACTAGACTTGGCAAAAGTGTTTATTAATATCAGTACGATACATTAGCGCAACGTCGCAATATGACTTGTGTTTTGCTGCTTTATTACTACTTTAACGGAATGTGCTTGAGGAGAGAATACACCCGTCTGTGATCTATTTACCAGTCAATCGTAAAATCCATTACAGAGCGAAATACGTTCTTTAGCCCTATCCATATATGGAACTCTCTTCCTACATGTCCATTCCTTACAATATAAATGTATTCAAATCTTTCTGATCTTCCCATGACACTCATTGTTTTTGTTATCCGCTCGGGGCAATCTTCCTGGATGAATTATTTCAAGGCAATTAATAATTTTTAAAATTCTGTAACTCTTACGACCTAGTCCGTATAGAGATAGAATTCATTAACAAGACAGTTTTATTTTTAGAAAATTGAATATCGATTTACTTTTCATAGTGTAGTGGTTAAAGCGCTTGAATATATATTTAATTTCTTAGGTTCGAATACAGCAGCGGGTAAACAATTTTTCATCATGGTTGGTATGAAATTTTAAAGTTTAATGGAACCAATCGTTTAGAAGTCTCTTGGATACCAGAGATGATAAGATCATCATCAAACGTAATGGGAAAAACAGGCGAACCGACCTCCTGGAAGGAGTAAGACTCATTAAACCAGGCTTATACCCACTACAACGTCTTCAAGAACTCTCTTATTCTACGACTTGCAATATTAGACCAATCAACTGCTTAAGTGAAACAAAATCGTTAATGAACCCGCACAATGGAGACTTTTTCATGAAAATTTGTTTTACTCAGAGATTTCGCCAGAAACTGATGAGAGAGAATCATTTAATGAATTTGTTTTTAAATATCAGAGCTTCAAACCTCAGCTTGAAGTTCTTAGGGAACACTGTATCTAACAGATAATAGCAACTACATGGGTGGCGTGAAAAGCTAGGTCTATATCCCTGAGATATTGTCAAAACACTGCTGAAACGTAGTCGTCAAAAGATTTTTTTTTTCTTTTCTGCACATATCAGAGCCAAGGTTTAAAATGGAATTTCCCCTTTAATAACCGATATCCACTAATAGACAATGGGTATAATTAACACACACAAAAGCATGAACATAAACCGATATCCTGACTAAAAGGTTGTAATGATTAATCACATACTGTAGTGAAACCAATTTGAGAAATTTCTGGTATATAGTTTCGAACAATTGGCCGATTTCATATAACGGTTGCCGGCATTTGATTTTATACTAATCGACAACTAATAGATTCTTTTCGAGCCAGTATTAAACCCCAAAAAAATTGCTTCTGACAGAAAGAGAAAATTATGGAAATATCCTGACAGTTTTCAATTATTTGTATAGACAGAACAAAGTTTCTAAATTTCAAGGTTTCCAATTTCTAGTCTTTAAAATAATGATTATGTTATTTTGCCTTTGTCTCAATATTTAAAGGAATTGCAGTGTATGTATAAAAATATGCTACTATTTGAAAATCCTGATAAAAAAAAACCAAGCAACTAAGCATAAGCAATGATTTTAAACAAAAAATTAAAATAATTCTAAGAGTTTATATTATAAAAATATATTAAAAAAAAAACAATTTAAGGGCTATATAATAAATAAAAAGAAAAGAAATCAGCAAATTCAAGGCATTAGTCTTGATATTGATTTGTTTTTAGCACCATTTAAACATGAATTCCAAATTAAAGTTGATCCTCTTATTAGTTGTTTTATATTTTTGTTTATTTAAATATTTTTTGTGGTAATTTTTGTTTTTTTGTTTATTTTTTTTATGGAAATTCTTTTAAAATTTTTTAGTTTTGTTTTACAGAATTCTTATGATTTTTTCTACAAATTCTGACCTAAATTTCAATTTTTACTAGGTTAGCCCAATAATATCCAACACAATGATAACGAGACACTTTTTTCTTACATTCACATACACCCAGACTTACTTGCACACACTAATACACTCGTAAAAATTGAACTCACTTTTTAAGCTTTTTTATGCTTTCTTTGTATAAAAGTTGTTGTTTTTTTTTAATAGAACATCTATTACAGGAAATAATTTGTTTTTATTTTTTTTTTTAATTTATTTTGAAATTATTTTAAAATTTAACAGAGCAAAAAGGATTTGAAATATATTTTCTTTATTTTCTTTAAATGTTTAAAATATTTTTAAAAATACTAATGTTTTCTTATGTGAAAGATTTAATTTCTTTTTTATCTTTTTTAATTTTTTTTCCTTAATATACCCTTCCACACGTTTCTTATTTGTTTATTTATGATGATTTATTTTGTATTTTTGTTCGCTCTATTTAATTGTAATAGACACGTTCACGGCTGCCGAGCAACTGAATTGTTTCCTTCTATTCTACAACAGCTCCTCAAAATGGCTGACTTGAATTTCATCCTGTTCGCCTTAAAGACTTTTGTTATTGTTTTGAATGGTTATTACAACCACGACAGCAAAACAAAAAATACAAAGTACAAGAAAAAGCTTTTTTAGTGACGTCAACAAAATCCATATAATCTTCAATTTATTGTTGCTGTTGTCATTGTTGTTAATATTCAAAAATATTATATTATATTCTATTATATATTAAGTAATATATGTAAACACCATGACTATGTATGTATGTATATGGTGTCTTGTTTTACACAATTGTGCACTTTCACACATGCTTAGATGCATATACGTTTTTATGCATGCGTTTGTATGCGTAGTTTGTCAAGCAGCACACACATTGTATGGTGGTAGCTTACCTATAGAGAGCATATTTTTGTTTATGGCAGGCATTTAAGAGAGAAAACACAAACCTAAGAGTGAGTTAGTGAGTGTGTATAATATTCTCCTACACATTTATTATTTATTGATGATTCTATTTTTGGCAATTTGTTATGATTTTATTCAACTTTTATCGACAACAGTTGTGTCTTGATTCAAAACAGTCGCTATAAATGTGTCTCTTTTCATCAGAGTACACTGAGAAAAAAAAACCAATTAGCCGAACGTATTAATGTTGCCTCGTTAAAGCTATAATTTCGATGAAATTTTTAATTTATTATGAGGCTTACACTTTGCAGTTATGTATAAAAAATAATAATATTTAAATAAACTCATCCAGATAGTTTGAAGCAGCCGATCCTTTTGAAGCAGTTTTTGACGTTTTTGTTAGTTTTCAAATAATCCAGCGTTAAGGGAATATTTGCCTGGAAATCACATGGTCTTGGTGATCAATTGATGTTGGCAAAATGTGAAATTACTATTTCGTTCAATAACGCCAAAACCTTTTTGAAACCATTCACCGTGCAATTTTCATGTGGTCATAGAACTCTAAATAACCATTTTTCCGGAGTTATTTTCAAAAAAAAAATAGAGTCTAATGACACCTCCACACTATAATGAGCAACAAACAATCACAACGGACTTAAATTAAGATTTAAGTTCTTCGAGAAACATAGTAAGAGAGCTACAGTAAGAAATGATCATTGAAAGTTAAACAATTCATTTACATAAATGGCAAACCTTTCTATACTAAATGCCCCTCTATGAAAGATATTTGACATTTAATATCGATGTCAGAGCGGATGCTTGAAAAACCCTAAGTAGATAACCCAAATACAGTAAAACTTCGATATAACGAACCTTGTTATAACGAAAAACTCAATATAACGAATTATTTTCTGAGTTTCTTGAAAAAACCTCTTTACTGCAAAGTTTTTCATGCAAAATTGCACTATAGCTATAACGTAGAAATACTGAGCCATAAAACCTCTATATGTATATCGAATAATTCGTACCAAAGCCTTTATACAACGAATTAATAATAATGCTAAATCAGTCCCGGCTATGAAAAGCCTCTACATAGCGAAGTATTCTTTCAAAAGTCTCTATATATAACGAAGTGAGAATAAAAATAAAAATTAAATTTTGAGTAGTGTTAGTCCCGTTTCAAAAACAACAAAGTCTAAATGCGTTTGCAAGTGCCATTGCAAAGCCTCTATATAGCGAAATACTGATTCAAAAGCATTTATGTAACGAAAAAACTATAATTATAACGAATTTTATTCGTATATCTTCTAATTTCGTTATACCAAGGTTTTACTGTTACATATTTATAACGAAAAAGTAGCTATAACGAAGTATTTTGTGATCCCCTTCAGTTTCGTTATATCGAAGTTTGTCTGTATATCCAATACACACATTTATACACGTTATTGGTCATTGCAATACCTTAGCCAGGCCTCAAACACTACTCCCGTTAAACGAATTAATTTTGTTCATGAGTGGTGAGACCTACAGTTTAACGTGGAATCCAAACAATAAATTTAAGGAAGGTTTTCATGGCAATTAGTTACTCTTATGCCAGAAAACTACCGACAAATGATTGGCTAAAGAAATATTTTTTTACATTTCTTGTTTTTCGATATGTCTGATCTGAAATTAAAACACTCAAGCCAAATAAATACTCACTAGACTACGGCGACCGCAAAATATATCCTGTAACTATAAATTATTTTAAAGCTATATTTTGTTCTGGTAAATGTTTCTAAACATAATTTTTTTTTTTTTGCTTCAGATGACGATTTTTATACCTACAATTTTAGCGGTAAGTACTATCTCAGCAACAATACCACCTACAACGTTCGAAAAAGCCTCAGCAATAAGCGCTGTCAACATACATGTATATCGAAAAGTGTTTCTAAACATTGTTGTTTTTGCTTCAGTTAATGACATTCATCAACAATATCACATATAGAGTTCGAAGAGCCTTCAGCAACATGCTGCGAAAACATTTATAAAATTGAGTGTTTATAAATTTCTATTTACATAGCTTCTTTTAGCTGAAGTAGTAGTAGTAGTATAAAGAGAACTATCCTTTCGTGGCACTCGACTAGCAGCATCACAGATATGACAAATAACATTGAATGCGGGATATGTGGAGAGGCCATAGAAAAGATAAAACACTTTCTACTTCTCATTTTAGACGGATGAGATCCAAATATTTTATGGATGACACTTTATCAAACATTACTCTTAGAGAAGTCAAAATAGGTACGCGATGTAGATTTTCCGGTATTTGTCATTGGTTAGGGCTTAATAAACTAACTCTATAGTTGATGGGCTGTGTGTAGCTACATTTCGTCAATTTCATATCGTAAACAATTGGCTAAACAAGTCACGGTATCGTAATCCATTGACGCTCAATATATTTGTAGCTGCACATTTAACGAAAGATTGGCGAAGTACTTTATCAAGACAAAATAAGCAGTACACAAAAAAAACTGTCTTCCTCGACGTCCACCCTGTATATATTCCTTCTCCGTAAGAACTCGCCTCCCTTAATCCTGTCCCAGAAGTCTATGTTACTTTGCTGTCAGTTGAAAATGTCAAAATACAACGTAAGACGGATTCTATGTATGTTACTCGGCCTTAATAATCCTTATAAACATATGTATGTAACAGCTGTGACATTTTAGTGTTGCCACTTGCATAAACAAATAACATACATACATAATTACATAATTGGTCATTACAACCATTTAGTCAGGATTACGACCTAGTTTCTCACACCACTTATGTTGTGTGTGTTTATTTTATACATGAGTGGCGGGATTCTTGAAGGGAATTTTTGAAGAACTTTTCATGGCAATTTTATTTACTCTCAGAGTTTTTGCCAGAAATCTGCTGAGAGGAAGCCGCCGAAGATATATTTTTTCATGTTTTCGTTTTGATGTCTAACCTGGAGTTTGAACCGAGGCCTAACGTCTAATAAGCCAACACACTACCTACTGGACCACGGCACACTAAATTCAAAAAGTTCATCCTTCACAGAGAAAAAAGGAATTTTGTAAATTAACCTGTAATTAATACTGTAGATGTTAATGAATAATAAATAATCCTTAAATGCTTGTGTTATCTTTAAATTTTTTCCCAGTGGAATTTCCTTCATCCTCAAAGAAACACTACCATCGCCCACACAAAATATTACAATAAAAATACTCTCTCTATCTCCCTGGTTTACTATGAATTTCTCTTACCACATAAAAGCTTTTTAAGTTCAACAATTCCTTTAACTGGAAGGCAAAGACTAAACATGAAATAAAACAAAAATAAAAAAACCAAAAAAATAATGCCGTTAAAGCGCAGGTCAGTAAAATACTTCCAATGATGACGTCAATCAAAAATAAAGAGCTTTGACATTTTTTTCTGTGTTGGTGAGGAGGCAATCCAACAAAACGAAACAACAACTGACTTTTAATGCACGCTAAAAATAAAAACAAAAATCTGTACATAAAAGAAAAGATAAAAACAAAATAGGCACAACCTTTTATACAAGGCAGGATCAAAAATAAAAAAATAATAAATTTACTATAGAGACACATACATACTATAGAGACACATACACACACATACCCTATGGAAACAAATAAAAAGTGTCGTGCTTTAAAAAGGAGAGAAATTAGACGGATAAAAAAAGAAAAAGAGAAATCGAAATTGAAATGCCGGTAAAAAATCCATATATATATACTAGTACATATATGTACATACATATACACTTACTATTTTCTAAGAAATGGCTTTGTATATAAATTCAAATTCAAAGAAAAGTTACAAAAATGTGACTACAATTGATGGAGTAAATTGAAGCTGCAGCTAAAAACGCTAAAACATTACAAACACAAATACCACTACATAAGCATTAGCAGTGAACTAAATAAGAGTTTTTATTTATTTAACTCATGGTTTAAGTAAAAACCTTAAAAAAACGAAGTATTTTTAAATGTTTAAAAATAAATTTAAATAAAAACCCACGCAAAATTTCATCATCATATTAACACGTATCGAGTTAACAGCGCATATTCCATACTTTGTTTATGTGTGTACCTTTTGCTCTTTGCTTCTGTAATCTCCGTTACACCACCAACACACACATACATTCATTCATGAATTCTGCTAAGGCAGTATGAATTTTAAACAAATCAACACAATAATAAAGGAATAACAACAACAACAACATATTTGCTGAAGTTGCAATTTGTGTGGCCTTTTGAAATTTCGTCAGACAATACGCTCATTGTAGTCTTTGGTTTCTCTTTACAACCCACGTGCAATATGGCCCAGTGCCTTTAAAGTTTTAATGTCAGCCAAAAATGAAGAAAAAATAAGACAATTTAGGTAACGAAAATTGTCGCTGGCTTTCGCCTCCTTTTGCGAAATGAAGTATAAAGTTTTATTTAATCGCTCAAACAGTTGTGCATAAATAAAGTAGCACAGTAAATAAAGAAAGTTTTAACACATAGAAATCTTTATCCAAGAGAGTTAAATATCTGGGGGTTATTCACGATCCTAAGCTCTCATTGCAGGATATAATTATGGATAGGGTTATGAATAGCGCTTCACACCTGCAAAAGGGCCGTAGTCAAGATCTGGGGTCTCAAACCAACCATCACAAACTGGCTCGATCGTGGCCGTGGTGAAGTCAACCTTGCTCTACGGGATACATGTTTGGTGGACGGTGCCATGTCGCAATAAGACTCAATGCCGTTAAATATTGGTCCAAACTGGACTATGAAGCTCTGGTCTGCTCTGTGGAACTGGAGGTTTCCAATGAGAACCTAGTTTACATTGATGGTTTAAAAATAAGTGACAGGATGGGCTGTGGTATTTTTATGAAGGCTCCTAATATTAAACTTTCTTATAGAGGTCATAGCAATTTTGAAAGCAGCGCAATGCTTGTTGAGTGGCGGGATTTTCCTTAAAAATCTCTTGATTTTCTCGGACAGCCAGGCTGTGATTAAATCCCTAACGAACATTGTTTCAACGTCCGTTATTGTCCATGAATGCATAGAATTTCTTGGAGATATTTAGGATAATTCAAAGGTAACTCTAATATGGGTTCCGGAACACAGAGATATCGTTAGAAATTACTTTTCTGATGAACTACAGGGCATAGGTATTCCCATTGCTTCGGTTAATTTGGATATTGTACACTCGTTGTACAGCAAGAAGGTACAAGCAATATTGCCCGACTCTGCTCGACGCGTATGAACTAACTCACTTCTGTCCTTAAATTGTGTGGCCATCCATCGCACAATAGCGATTCCTTCGGGCCAATGTCCTTTTGATAGGTATGCTGCAAGTTTTGCAAAAATATAGAAACAAAGAGTGAAGATTTTAAGTTGTACTCTCCTAATAATGGACGATATCTCTGCATTTAGGTTTTCAGCGTAAAATTTTTCAAAATAAATAATAATAAAATTGGGTGTCATGCTAACATTTACCCTTTCACCAACAAACAATGCATAAAAACCATAAAATTTGCTTATCAAAATTCGTGTGAGGAAATTTGGTTTCTAATCGGAAAATTTTTTCAGCGCCGAAGGAAATTTTTTGTTCATGGCTACGTTAACAAAAAAATGTCCGAATTTGATATGAAGAGACAAGAACCCGAGCCTACTACACTATTTATATGAGAGAACCCGTTATAGATCGTTCCCTTTTGAATGAAAATTTTAAATTTTTTGTAAATTTTGTGCAAAAAATATTTCCTTACATTAAATGCTGTGCTCTTTACTTACTCCCTATTGTAAATTGATTATCTGCGCACATCCTTTACATCTCTTTTCTTACATTTCGTTTTGTATGTCGTTTGCGAAACGCTTTAACAAATCAATAGTTGTGCCAACACATGCTGTTATTATGACGTCATTATATTTGCTGACGTCTTTAAACTCCTAATGTAATACAACTAAATATTACAAAGAGAAAACAAGAAACAAGAGTAAATAGTAAAGAAAGAGTGAGAGAGAGAGTCTAAATGTTTACATTTTTCAAGTGTTTGCGTGTGTGTGTGGGTAAATAAGTACACAAAGCGTGAGTGTGTTCAGGTGTATGCGGCAATAAACCAACTAAAATAGTATATGCGTGTGTGTATGAATATAAAAATAACAAAAAAGAGCATTCTTACGTATATTATTATCAACTAAAGAGAGCAAAAAAGCAAAAACAAACACAACAACATCAAATGTTGTAAAAACAACAAACAATCTACAAAATGTCAAAAGATGCTGCTGCATCATAAAGTCTTTAAATAAAAGTAAAGGTTGTTGATGGCTACACATATACTTAAGCTTAAGCTTAAGAAACTTACACTCACACACACACACACACGCTCGTTTGTTTATGTAAATTTATAGTACTGTACATATTTGAGAGAGCAGAAAAAACAACAACAGAATTGAAAACAATTTAATATCTGTTATTATTTCTTTAGGGCATAATTTTCGGATGCTTGTATTGCAGAGTATAAAAAAGAAAATGTCAAAAGCCAACAAAAAAGAAAAAATATGTATTTGCAAGCTTATAAAACTTTTGGCAGCGTATGGATCTAAAATTTTTTTCAATATTATTCGAAACGAAACGAATGATTTTTATTCAGATTTAATATTTATTTTTCAATGTTTTTTAGAGGATGTGTGATAAAATATCAATTTTTCTTTTAATGCTTTGAGGTGTTTATTGTTTTATTGGATATTTTCAGAACGTTTTTTTTTTCGATGTGAATAGTATACGCTGAGCCCTTGAAAAAATTCGCGTGTATCTGTCAAGCACAAGTCTATGTCATCATCAAGCTCCATTCAGCTTTAACATAAGATATGTGGAAGGACATAGTAATACTATCGGATGGACCATCTATTGGTTTAAATTTGAGTCATCGGTTATTTCGAATCTGGCAATACTTATGTCATTCTATTCTGTTACAAAATTCAGTATATTATCTCCACTGTACTTAATGACTCGATTTACGCTTGAGCAACGTTGGGATTTATTGGGCCAATGAGAAACTGCATGATGATATCGATTTTGCCCAAAAAATCATTTTTCCGGTGGACTCAGAAAACCTACACGTGGTCATACAGAAGCCAATGCACCCATTACGAGTAAATGTTTGGTGCGGTTAGTGGAGAGGAGGCATTATTGGCCCATATTTCTTTGCAAATGAGGACGGCGCATCAATTGAGACATCTATCGCACCATGATAACCAATTTTTTTTTGTACCTGCTCTTCATGGTATTGATGTGAACGATATTTGGTTTCAACAGGATGGTACAACTTGCCACAAATCTGATGGCACAATCGATTTATTGTGTCAATCGTTTGATGGCCGTTTAATTAGCCAAAATGATGATGTCAATTGGCCGCTAAGAAGCTTCGAGAAGTGTTATGCCGGCAAACCAGACACAATTGAGCATTTGAAGGCCAACATTCGTGAACCCATTGCCGAGATACGACTCCAAACACTCGAAAAAGTGCACGAAAATTGGTACGATCGAATAAGGTACTTTAAGGCCAGCAATGGCAGCAATATGAATCAAATAATATTCCATTTCTAACCTGAACAATTGTACTTCACAACAAAAGAATAAATTTGGCAAAATTCCAAACCGTTTTTGTTTTATTACATTTTTAAATTTAAACTTATAAATGGCCCACCCTATGTAAAGGACATAGTAATACTATTCGATATGTCAACCAACCATCCGGGATACGGCTCTTATGAGGTTAACTTGAAAATAGTATGGGACTATCTGGGGTAACAGAATCAGTTAGTTAGGGGAATAGGATTGTCCTCTGATGTGTTCAGAATCTTTCTGTGGAGTGAGGATAGATGTCTGAAAACGTATTTATCTATGAAGGGGTAGAAAAAGACAGGGAAAAGGGTTTGAGGCAATCAAAAATTTTGTTAGAAAATTACAACAAAAGTAGACTTGATTCATTTATCAAAGTTTATTTACTTAATTGGTCGTTACAATCCTTTACCCAGGATTACAACCTATCTTCTTACACCACTTATGCTGTGTGTGTTAATTTCATTCGTGGTAAAGGAACCTACAATTTAAAGTCTACTCCGAATGAGAAAATGTTTGAGAAACTCTTCACGGCAATTTCATTTACTCTCAGAGTTTTTGCCAGAAGAGCAAGTTGCTGAAAAACAAAAAATTTGTTTCATATTTCGTTTATTCGCGAAACCTGAGTCAGCGGTTGAACCACCGGCTCTGTTTTAATAAGCCAACACACTACCTACTAGACCACGGCGAATGTATCAGGCTATCTAGGAATAACCAGACGTTAACAGAGCGTTTTAGACTCAAAGTACATTTGTTCAGCTCGTTTCGTATCCGATATACTGATTCTGCGATTATAAGAATGAATTATCAGAAGACAAGCTTGAACGCTTTCCAAAAGGAATAGGGTGCATATCAAGCTCTGGGTATTAGGTGAAACGTGACAGTGGGTTATGAAATATAAGATTTTGGATAGGGTGCTGAAAACCTTCTACATGGAGGTAAAACTTGAAGCTAAAATTGATACACGGTCATGTTGGGTAACCGAAACTGCGTGTGAAAATACTCAATGGCTCCTTCTATGATCTAAAAGCTTTGTAAAGCCTTAAAAGATGGAAAATGATTCCCGAATTGTTCGATATTTTTTATTCGATGAATGGGTTTCACAAACGGATCATGTTTCTTTCACCCAAATGCTCGTCTTACCTATTCTGTCATAACCAAACCTAACCTCTCTAATTTTCGCGTTATTTCAGAGAAGTGCAGAAAACTGACAGTGAAGATAGAAGCTGACAGGCGAGACCGCCGTCATTTATTTCACAGTAACTTTAAAACCTAACGATAACACAGTTAATAATTGCTGACATAAGTTTATTTCTCGATAGCATGGGAGGTTGATATACAATCCAAACTGCCAGTCGATGAAATGGAAGAAGGTGGTCGAGTTGAGTTATTAGAAGACGTTGGCGTATACGATGAACTATCCGAAGAAGCCCAAGCATTAGCCATATGATGTTTACGACGATATTTCTGACGAGCTAAGCCCACCACAGAACCCATTACCGGGGAGCCTGATGACAAGGAGTTACTGCGGGTAGTAGCTGAAACTAAAAGAAATAGAGAGATTAAACGTTAATATTCATTAACTAAGTGTGTAAAAGAACATACCAGTGCGCGGTCTATGTTGTTGGGGTATGGCAGCATTATCACAGTTTGGCGGTATGGGAGCCGTAGATGGGCGTTGAAGAGTCTCCACTGGTACTGAATTGGAAGCCGAGGATAACGAGGATACATCATCACTATCTAAAGAGTAGGAGGCATTTGTTTGTGCTGTATCCTCCTCAACGGTAATATTTTGTACGGGCACTTCATCTAATATTTGCAACGTGGGTATATTGCGCTGTAACGTCTCTCTATAGAAGGCCTGATGGCGTACAGGATTTCCATGTAAGTTTAACTCCATTAAATTCCTACATAAACCCAGAAATGTCAACATACTCAACTCACTAATGCGGTTATTGCGTACACTAAGTTGTTGCAACATCATTAAATCCGTTAAAGGACCAATGCGTTGTATCATATTGTCATCTGCTATAAGAACACGCAGAGCAGAGAAACCACTGGCGCCATCAAAACTATTTAGGCCACAATTACTAACATTCAAATGCTGCAAATGTATTAAACCATAGCCCAAGTCCCTAAGGGAACACAAGACCGAACCACTTAAATCCAAATGCTGTAGACGCGGCACAAACAAAGCCAAATGAGACAAGCTCAAGGTATAAGAAATCACACGTAAACGTACAGACTCTACATTTTGTAGGTCTGTGCGGGATGTTACACGTCTCTGTAAATATTCACAAATCAATAAATTGTAAACCAAAATTAAAAAATTTTCTCCTAAAACTCACCAATAATTCATCTAACGTGGGTTCTGGTGTTTGTACTGGCAATACAACTGGTAGCAGATGCACATAAGCCGGAAAATGATTCTCTTCTTCAGCATCGAGTATATCAAGATCATAAGAGCCCTGTACTCTTAAATTTCTATCACGATTTCTAATATTGCGCTCCAAAATCTGGTTATTCACTTGTTGCAATGGTTCTGGCGTTGGCAATCGTATTTGTGCAGCTGCTATCGGTAGTATAGGTATTGCAGCTTGGGCTTGCTCAGGTACCTCTTGATTGAGGGATATTTCTGGTGAGGATTCACTTAAATCTTGTGGTGCCTCCAATAGGGGCATATTTTGTGAGAAAGCAACTCTATGTGCTGGAGAAAATTGTTTTCAGTATTTTCGTTTAAGATTTATTATGATTTATTTATTGATAAAACTTTTTAAGGGAGATTACCATGGAAACATTTCCTAATAAATGGTAAATATTAGAGTACAGGGTTGTATTTAAAAAGTATTAAAAATTCAAAAAAGGAATTTAATAAACAACAGTCCTTTCCGTTTTCAAATACGTCATTTGTTTACATATACATACATATGTGTGTATAGTTCGAAAATATTACCAGGCCCTTATTTATTGTTGTGTAGAGATATTAAAATTCTGAGAGCAGAGTTTCTACTGAAATGCCCCCCAATCTTTATATAGTTTCTTCTACATCGTCTTCCACAATTCTGTTGCCCTGCTGAAACTAAAAGTGTTGTTCGGTGTTATAACTCCCCACATTCAGTTGTTTTCTTCTGAAATGCAGTAACGTCGCCACTTCATCACCTCATCACCACTCTCTCTGTCTAGTCCTGTATTGCCTGATTTAAGTACGAAATCTCTTCCCCTATAATTATCTCATAAAAGTTTAGATTAACTGAAACACAACGGGGTTGACAAGTTTATCTCTGTCTTTCCTTTCGCCGAGTGTACCTTTCAAAGCTTCTATTTGCTTTCCTTAGGAGGGTTCTAACATCATCGGCGTTGTGGAAGCTCTGCCTGTTCAATACCCTGAATTCCCACTTGACCTGGTATCCAGCGAAATAGAGAGACTGTCGCAGCTTCAGCCATGAAAAGTAGAATGCTTTAATGTCAACGAGGTATTGCTGTGATCATTAATAACTTTAAGTGTTACTAAGATCTTTTAGGTTTGGTTTTCCACTCTCATGCCAAGATTATTTTCAAAAGGCGAGATGATGCTACAGCTTTTATTTATATTTGTAATACGAAAGATAAGTTTCTTCCTGTTAGCAATCGGTACTAGGTTTGTAGGTAAATAAGTTGGAGGAGAAAAGTCTAAAAAAATATGCTTACGATCCAATGCCCATCGGAAAATACCTACGGCATCCTGCCGTTTTGTTGTACACCCACCTTTAAGAGGTGCCTTTAGTAAACCTGTATCCAGTCCTTATTTTTCTTCGAATCCACTCCTTAGCCGTACAAAGGCTGAACAATGTCATAAAAAATGTTCGTTACAATGTCTTCTCTTTATGCTCTATATTGAATATTATCTGCCACCTCTATACATTGCACAAGACTTTCGTCAGTGTGTTAATTCCACCTTTATTCCACCTTCATATACATGGCGATCTAATCTGAAACAACCTCAAGTATTTTTGCAATTTCACCTGCTGTTGTTGTAATCGTCCACGTTTGTAGTCTGGTCTTCAAACCACTAAATGCCAATTGAAGTTAATGTTCTGTAATATTCTCTAGCTCTGTTAGCTAGATTATTCGTTTCCTCATGGCAACTCCCAGCCTAATGCTTTGTTTGTATCCTGAATCGATTTTGTTTTTTGTGTGGAGGTGCATTGTCGTGTTGCAAAATTAGTTTGCCGTGCCTAATGGCCCGGTTGTATGTATTTCGTATTAACGGTTTCAAGAGCTCGTGGCACAGCACAGCTTTATGCTTCTGGATCTGGTTTTCCAGCCGAAGTTGATGGTTATCCCAGACTAAACCATGATTTTTTTCCGTTTAGGATTCTGAAAATAAATCCATTTTTCATCGCCAGTAACAATTCGTGTCTTTAAACCAAAATGTAACAAGTGGTGTTACGGCTTTCTATCTGTCTCTCATTCGATTCATTTGGCAACCATTTTCCAGACTTTTGAATCTTTTCCATGGCATTTAAAGGGAGAGAAATTGTTTGTAGTGGAACATTTAACATTTCTGTCATTTGTTCCTGGCTCAAAGTGTAATTTTCATCCAATAATGTTTGCAATTCGGTGTCTCCAAACTTGTTTGATGGTCTTTCAAGTTCTTCATTTCTCGCATCAAATT
Source organism: Sarcophaga caerulescens (assembly GCA_927399465.1). Lineage (NCBI taxonomy): Eukaryota > Metazoa > Arthropoda > Insecta > Diptera > Sarcophagidae > Sarcophaga > Sarcophaga caerulescens. Next base: position 49,106,754 of record OV656867.1, read on the forward strand.
CGTTGTCTTTGAACCGATGAAAACATTTTCTGCATGTTCCTTTTAATAAGGCATGATCGTCATATGCACTGACAAGCATTCGATGCGGCTCTCCAGCACTTTCTCCAATTGAAAGTAAAAAGTTAATGTTTTCCGCAAACCACCATTTTCTGGTACAAAATTTACCATCTTTAAAAACAATGAAAGTATATGATGATGTCTAACAAAAAAAATTTAAGCTTGTTCACAATACAGTTTTTCTTTCCTTTTTATTGCTCTGTTATTGGTTTTTTCCAAATTTGCCGCAAATTTAGGGCTCAGAAAACCCACATGTAGTCTTACAGAAACCAATACGACCACTACGAGTGACTGTTTGGTGCGGCTTGTGGAGCGGAGGCATCATTGGATCATATTTTTTTGAAAATGAGGACGCCGCCACCACTACTGTCAGTGGAAACACCTATCGAACCATGATAACCGATTTTTATCCGCTCTTTACGATGTTGATGAAAACGATTTTTGGTTTCCACAAGATAGTGCCACACATCTAATGCCACAATCGACTTATTGGTCACCAAGAATCGATTTGAGACCGTTGAACTATTTTCTGTGGGACGCAGTTAAAAAAAACGTTATGCCGACAAACCAGAGACAGTTGAGCATTTGAAGGCCAACATTCGTGACGCCGTTTCCGAAGCACGACCCCATATACTCGAAAAAGTGCACGAAAATTGGTCCGATCGAATGATATACTGTGAGGCCAGCCGCGGCAGCCATATGAATGAAATAATATTTCATTTCTAACCGGAACACTTGCATTTCACAACAAAGAAATAAATTTCGCAAAATTTCATACCATTTTGGTTTCATTGCATTTTGAACTTTAAACTTTTAAATTTTCCACCTTATAGTGTGGCAGCACTTCAGAAATATTCGATAAAAAAGTTTACTGGGTTATATTAATAATTTCGATTACTACACTTATACACGATTCACTTGGTTGTAGTCATAATAATTACAGAGAGTAACGATAAAACCATTATTGACACATTGTTCTCCTCATGTCCTCGTTTGTTAAAACAACATGTCCTGTACGTGTCTTATGCCTCCTCACCTCTCATAGACGTCTAATAAACTCACAGCAGTGATTGATGTTTATATAATCACGATTAAAATATAATTGTCACGTTTGACACACACAAAAAAAAAAGAAAAAAATCAAACCAAAAATCACAACCCCCCTTTGCGTATATTATAACAGGGGGGGGTAATTAATGTTATCACGTTATTAAAACAAATGAAATTGGACTTTTTCAATTTTTAATATTCTAATGCAACAAACCCCCCAAAAAAAAGTTATAAAAACACAAACAAACAATTTGTAACGTGAATAATGTTTTATTGATTTAAAAGCTTAAATAGAATATTGACTAGAAATCTTTAAATCTAAAACACCTAAAATGAAATTAATTCGAAAGAAATTTTGAAAGAAAAACTACTCCATTTAATATCTAATATACGGAAAACAAAAAATCAAAAAAAAAATTTTAACATTTCACTCCGTGTAAGTGTATTGAAATAATGCCGCTGAAGGTACTCTAACTGGTACCAATTGGCTTTGCCCGTCTGGTGTACGATAAACCATGTATTCGCGACCATTTATGAATTTCCTTAAACCCGTTGATTGTATGCCCATACCACCAAATTGTGAATCAGCCACAGCTGGTCTTAAAGCACCAAAACCTACATTATTGCCGAAATTCACTGCATTGTGCCATTTCCTTTGGCTTGAATTCTCCTGACGACCTTTACCGCTAAATATGCTTTGATAAGGTGGCGGTGGTGTTATATTGCTATGCTTTGAACCGTTAAGTAATCTCTTGCCACTATCTGTGCTACTTTTACGCCATAACCATTTACTCGGTTTGAACAGATGACCATTGGGCGTACGACCAACTCCATGTGTAGCCCACTGATGATTCGGATCATGCCGACTGTTGATGTAGCGAAATAATAGTTCTGTTGTAAACACTACAATAGCTGTAGCAAAGCCGGCAAACATTATATAGTATGTCATCATCAGATCACCGTTACGCAATTGACGTTCAGTGCCACCCAAATCTTGTGGGCATATTTCAGCATTTGGTAGATCTCTAGCCGAGAGATGTTTTATAATGCCCGATTCAACGAGATTTAAAAGTCTGTAAAAAATTTTAAACTTTAATTTTTAAATTTTAAAACACTCTATTCAATACTCTACATAAGAGTTAGCATAAAACATAGCTCTGCCTATAATAGCAAAACAAAAAACCCCCGATTAAAGGCAGCGTAGTGTAATAGTTCAAGTGTTGACTAAAGTTCCGAATCATGATTAAATAACAGGGAAGGCGAAAAAAATTTGTCTGGATTTTCCCTCAGAAAAAAGAGAATATAACTCTATATAACTGAAAAACAGTAGGAATCAAGTAGCAGAGTTGTCTATTGTTTCTAGATAATGGCAAACGGCAGCCCTGTCATCGCAGGATGACAGGAGCTGGAGGAAAGTTTGCCCATCGATTAGAACCTCAGTGCCCTCTGTTCTGTCCTGAAAAAGGAAGACCCCACAATATGCGTCAACTACAGGGCTATAAGTCTCCTCTCTATCGCATATGAGGTTCTTACGAGTGTATTAGGTGAACGACTGAAGTCACTCGTTAAAACTCTTCACCTGGTAAGTCCATCATAAACCAGATTCTTACATTACGTAAAAGACCGGAGAAGACCCATGAAAAACAAGTCGAAACACACCATATTTTTGTCGACTATAAGGCAGCCTCCGATAGGCCTACAAGAAGTCGAGTTTTTGATGCAATGTCTGAGCTCGGTAATACTGCGTCGGTGATAAGGCTATGCAGGTCTGTCACAGTACGAATGAACATTTTTATACCGTGCGAGTTTTCAGACAAGGCGATCCATTATCATGTAAATGTTGGGGACAAGTACGGATATGCGGCGTATCGGATCCCAGGTTAGCTATACTTTTGATACTGCCAGTAAATTTTGGCTCCGCTGTTACCACCAAAAAAGATGTCAGTCTGGTTATTAGTATCGCTTTCGCAAACTAACACTACTAGGGTCTCAATAGGCAACTGAGTAGCAGAAGCCTCTCTCTTACAACGAAACTAATACTCTACAAGCCGCTCTTCTTTCCTGTGCTTGTTTATGTTGAGGGTATTGGAGAGAAAAGTCTTACCCAATTATCGAAATTTTGTTAAAATATTTAAGAAACTTTTTTATTTTCAATAATACTTACTCTCGATCAAATAAGTCACTCAAATTACTGCCAATGGGATAGGCAAATGAACGTTTCTTTTTTAAAAATGGCTCTTTAGCTTTGGCGAAGGGACAATGAATCTTTTCATTATCGAAACTTATCGTCTTACGATAACGATAATCCAAATAGAGAGCATGTGTTATAGCCGGACGATCTCTTACAAATACGTAACCATTCTTTTCCACATAATTGCGCAAATTGAAAGTGTCGTTTGTTTCCTCCGTAAAAACAGCATAATTCTGTTGAGCCATACGATTTAATATCGATAAGCTTTCATTGGTCTGTAAATGAACGATAACGATTAATTTAATTGAAAATATTATCTATTTGCCACAAAAAAACATGATTCAAACTTACAGTTTTAATTGCATATTCAACACCGCTGCCACGTTGTGATACGAAATGTTTATTTTTAATCAATATATCGTTGACCGTATTAAAGGGTAACGTAAATTTCGATAGCGTGAGAAAAGCCGTTAAATTCGCAGTATAAAATGAAGTTAAAATTGTGATGAATATCCACCAGGTGGCAAACAATAAACGCGTAGAATCTGAGAATGAAAACTAAGTTAATTAGTAACAGATAAAGATAACGTATTATTTGTAATAAAACCAACTAAAATTAAATGATTCGCTAAAATTTAAACATTTTTTTAAAGGAAACTATACATACAATGCACAGCAAAAGTCTTAGAACTCAGAGTAAATTTAAAATTCAAAGGCCTAAAATAATAAAATGTTATCGCTTTTATTTAGTAGCATTGCCGCTATGCATTCATGAGCAAGTTTTTCAGTTGAATTCTTTTTGAGGTTTAGCGACTAACGCACCGTTGTTCCAAATGATCTCCTAAATACTATCTTGGAGTCATATCGGAACTTTATGCAAGAGTATTAAACCTGTGCCGACTTTGGTAGGCATATCACATCATCATGTTAGCAGCAGTATGATGAACCGTTACAAATAAATTCTTCCAATCTTTTGTTCTTTAAAATATTTAAATACTCTTTCTTATTCATTATTTCCTCAATAAATTCCAAACTGCCCACGCCTGGTGATGCGGTTTATTCACATAAGTCCGAGATTTCCCAAAATCACAAAGAAAAAAGTCACATGGGTTAGTTGAATTTCGTCAGATAATTTGTTATCGAAACCATTACAGCAGTAAATTAATTACATAATGTGCGTTGTGGTAGGTGACGCTGTCTTGCTGAAACCACATATTCAAATACATGCAGACCACTTAAAACCACAAGATCTGCATTATCATGTTTCAGTGACGAATGCGATTCCAATGCAATTCAATTTCGTTGTCTGACCAAAATCCGTACCAGACAATTGTTAGTTGTGGGTGCATATTTTCTCATGGATTACAAGAGGATTTTGCTGAGACCCAAATTCGACAATTTTGTATATTAAATTTTGTATTGAATATGCTTTATATTGTGTACAGACATGCCGATGGAAATGCGTTTCATCAGAGAAGATTACTTTTTTCGAAAAATTTACATTAACTTTGCTCCATTACCCATTAAACGAATTGCCGACGCTCTCTAGGGTCTACTGGTTTGAGCACCTGAGTAAGCTGAATTTGTCAAAATTCGTTGTGTTGTGAACCGGGAAATTTGAAGTCGTGTAGAACAATATCGCTATTGAGACTTTCGTGTTATTGAACGGCAATCTTCTTCATAGCACCAATGTTTTCAAGACCCGATCGATAAGTTGACGCACACTAGTCTTGGTGTTCATAAACCATCAATTTTTTTTTTTAATTTTTTAACCAAAAGGCAGAATCTTTTTACAAGTATGTACTTCTTACAAAAATTTCACTCTGGCCCTAAAGGAGTTAAAACTTAAAAGTAAGTCAAATTAGTACAATACACACGTTTTAGTTAAAGTGACATTCATGTTAATTTTTTTCACTGTATAGAGAATGATGATTCAACAAAAATTAAAATTAAGTCCCATTACACTCATTTCCCATTGGAAACCGAGGTTTTTTATCACGGAAATTCCATGTTTGGTACATTTTGATCGATACTCTATTCGGAAAAGATAAAAGCTCCAAGTCCATAATGTGATATTAAAACTAACGGAATATTAAAGCAGTCCAAGTATTGTTTCAATAAATTTATTTGTGAATGAAGTATATAAGTCAAGGATTTTTTTATCAATTTTATTTATTTATAACCTGTGGTCTAGTAGTCTCCAGACATAATTTTTTTGTTTTAAAATCAAAAAAAAAAAAGACTGTAATATCTACGGAATTGAAAAAAAAAAATCTGAAACTGCAACTACAAAATGTATCTTGAAATCCTGAAGGTTTTCCGAAAATTAATAATTTGCTAGTTTGGTGGGTGTTAAATTAATTTTTTCCCTAATAAAGCCTGGTACTCTGTTCAAAATTTCATACGAAATTGTAAAAATATTTCGTACGAAATGTTTCTAAAAAAATTTTTTACTCTTTATCCTAATATATATTATAAATCTTTCTGTAAGTCTGTTTGTTTGTTTGTTTGTTTGTTGGTTTGTTTGTTAGCCAATCACGCCTGAATGCATGGACTGATTTTCTTGAAATTTGGGATATAGATCGAGCTTTTGCCGATGCAGGTTATAGGCTATAAATCTTTTCAAAATTTTGACCAAAAGGGGATAAAGGGAGAAAAAATGGGCAAAACTTAGTACTTTTATACATAAATGCTGTATTTTATCTGTTTTAAAGGCATTTTTTACGATTTAGCTTGGTTAAGTTTCCCAAATAGCTATTGGAGGTGTTCCGTTTCTAAAGTTGAACCAAATGGGGTTCGAAAAGGGGGCCAAAAACGGGCAAATTGAGTGCATTTATATTTAGGACTTAGAGTATTCAAAAAACTGGGTTGTTTGTTAAACCGGTTTCCGAATAATTTTAAAAATTGCATTTTTTAAGAAAATAGTTTCAAAAGCGGTTACGAAACATATAAACCGGTTTTTTATTTATTGTTATTTTTAATGCAAAAATGACCCAATAATAATTTTTTTTAATTTTTTAAACTAATTCAAACTACATAACCCGCTCAACGCCGGGTGCAATCTGCTAGTATGTATATATGTATGTATAAACATTATTTTGCAATTGCAACCAGTTTCTGGCAACGTTTTATTCCAAACGAAATAATATCGGCCTGACATCTTTCGCAATAAATTTTATCAAAAAAATATGAAACATTTTTGTTTCTAAATTGTTATTTTCTGAAGATTTATTTTTATTGTAATATGTATTCAATTGTATAATTTATTTAATTTTTTTTTAATTTTTTATTTTCTTAAATACTTGCTTTTATTATGTACATGCTGTGTATATGTATAGTATACATACATGGTATACACATTGTTTTTATTTACACAAGTAAAACTACATTTCGAGCCATAACCGCAAAAATATCTCAAGCGACATATTTTTCATATATCGTTTTTTGTAATAAATAAATTCATTGGCATCATTTGCATAATCTATAAAAATTTCAGGGTCACACTCTGTACCGTTATGAATTTATGACAAAAAAGGATTAACTTTCTAACTTACTTTGCACAAGAAATAAATAATAAAAACCTTCCCCTGTAAAATTTCGTTTTTGTCGCTTGAGATATTTTTGCGGTTACGGCTCGATATGTTGCACACTTTCAAGTTATAGCTTGTGGCCAAAACCAACGTAAAATCATAAACATGACTAAATTTGTTGCATATCAAATTTTCCGTACGGAAAAAAATGTTGCCCAACACGTTCCGCAAATTTGAACAGAGTACAAGACTAGTTTTTTTTTTCTTTGTCAGTAACAGTGAGATCGAACAAGTTTGACCTAACTTAACTGGAAGTTTTTGTGACTACATTATTACTGACACAATAAAAAAAAAGTGTTCAATTTATTGGAAAAGAAGCATTTGATCATTTTTTTGTTGATAAATCGCCAAAAGTACTTCAAGTTAATTTTTGTGAATAATTCTTTTAAGATTTTTTTATTTTTTATAAATAAATTGATAATTTTATAAATGTGTTCAATTGCATTCAAAAGTAATTTCGTAGTTAAGAAATAATTTCGATGCAATCACGTATTTGTGGTCCTATGAAAACGATATCTTTAGCACCAACACTAGAGGCGCTATTAAATTGCTTATGCTAACAAAATGTCTAACACATCGCTGTAATCAGTTTTTTTTTAACATTACACTCAATTTATCTATTTAAAATGCATAAATTACAACTAAAAAGAGGGAGTCTATAATAAAACCTTGGTGTAAGGGTTGAAATCATCGTAATCTAGTATGGCAGGTAGCAAGTTGGTTTATCACACCCCCCAGCTCAAACACCACGAAAACGAAATGTGAAAAATTATTTCTTCGGCAACTTCCGCTCTACAGATTTTTGACAAAAACTCTGAGAGTAAATTAAATTACTATGAAATATTTTCTCAAAAATCTGTCGTTCGGAGGCGACTTTAACCTGTAGGTCCCACCACCCATTGACCAAATTAATACACACTACTGGTTGGTGTGAAAAGCTAGGTTGTAATCCTGACTAAAGAGTTGTATGGACTAATTAAGTAAATATGTATGTAAGTAAGCGAAGAGTCTGTTCTTAACAATTTCTTTATTTCTTTCATTATTTTCTTTTCATATAGCGTAACAAAATATTTATTTATCATGTGTCGTTATGTGCGCTGTTATGATCATAGCTAAATATTAGAATCTCTCTCAGAGGACATCATTCCAATATTCAGTTACGATTTCAAATCACAAAATGAAGTCAGATTTGAAATATTTTCAGAATATTTGAATTATAGAGGAGGTGCGAATCCAGTATTGAATTGGATCTGCTGCAACGCAGATTAGTAAAAGACAGCTACGGCAGCTCAGCGAATACGTAATTACAGTACATATTTGCTTTACGACAAAATACAATATCGTATTGCTATTTTGCAGATTTCAAATATTTATTGTTTTAACCAATCAATTGCACCGCATTAGTAATTAATGTTCCCAATAATATTATAACAATTTACCACAGCAATTACAATATAATCACAAAAAAACACATATTTGTTGGAAACTATTTAATTTATAATTACGTTCCTTTTTTCAAATATTGTTGTATCTTTGTTTGTATAATTATACTGTATATGTATTGGTAACTGAAAGTTAATGAATGGATTTATTTGGCAACGCCTCCTCCCAAAGGTCAATTTATTGTTTACATAAAAAACGATTATTCCGTTATAATAACTTCATCAAATATTTAAATTTAAATGTACACAGTTATACCTCCAATAATTAAAATGTTAAATATTTGTTTAAATAATAAAATCAATAGAAACAAATTATTGTCAAATGCTACCAACGCTGATAACGCAATGTTGTAAACTTTAATCATAACTTTTTATGGGAAATAATTGTATAGTAACGGAACTGTAAAAGGCAGTCAAGGATAGTTGCCAACTGAATAGGGTAACTAAATTCCAAGCTTTGAACGAAATTCAATCATTCAACAGTGTGATAGTATTTCGCTCAGTATTTATGATTTAAATGTTAATTTTAAACAACCAACAATCAGGGGATGTACCCTAAGCATGCATTACATCAGCCATGCACAACCTTTTCATCGCTGTGGGCCGCATTAGAAAGTTAATAATTGAATAGGGGCCGCATTAGAAAATTATTAATTGGGCAATCACAAAAACTTAAACTCTAGAAACAGTTATTATTACATATATACTTTATTCCAGAAACAAGAAAATTCACATTCAAAATAATTCAAAATATTAATCAAAAACAAATTAATTTTAATGAGATTTTTGTGGTTGCATATTAGATGCTAACTTTTTTACATCCGGAGTAATATTTGTAGTAGCTACTTTTACCACGGCGTTTAGGTTTTCATTTGTAAGTCGGTTTCTTTGAACTGATTTATTCAACATTATTGAAAAAGTTTGCTCACAAATGTACGTACTTCCGAATAAACTTCCACAAAGCGCTGCATTTTATCGTAAATGTGGAAAGTTTCCTGTAGGAAGACATCTGTAGAAGTTCATTAAGTCTCCTTCCTTAAATTTGGACTTCAATCCTTCGTTGCATTGAATGTCAATAAGCTCAAGTTGGAGTTTTGATTCAGCATTTTCATGTGATGCTTCAAAAGGATTAGCAAATGTGCTGAACAGTATTTTGTTCGGTCAAAGTCTTCAAATCGTTCATTGAAAGATTGCTGCAGTTGTTGAATATAAATACCATATTGATTACTATTCATCTTGTATTTTTTAAATATTTTATCGCATTTGGGAAAGTGACAAGTATTATTATTGGTTATTTGGGAATGGAACAATGATAACTTGATTCGAAAAGCTGATACGTCACCATGTAATGTCGTGATTAATTGAGATATTCCTTGAAGTTTAAGGTTCAGATCATTTAAATGGCCGCATATATCTGTTAAAAACGCAAAGTCACATATCCATTTTGAATCTTCCAAATAATCCACTGGCTGACTTTTTTGATTTAAAAACATTTTAATTTCTTCAATAAGGTTAAGGAAACGTTGCAGAACTTTGCCTCTACTTAACCAACGAACTTCACTATAGTACAAAACATCATCATATTCGCATTCAACTTCATTAAAATATTCCTTAAATTGTCTGTGATTTAATCCACGTGATCGGATTAAGTCGCCGTAGTCTAGTAGGTAGTGTGTTGGCTTATTAGACTGAAAGCCCGAGTTCAAATCCCAGGTCAAACATCAAACGAAAATATGAAAAAATATTTCTTCGGCGACTTCCTCTCAGCAGATTTCTGGCAAAAACTCTGAGAGTGAATAAAATTGCCATGAAAAGCTTCTCAAAAAACTGTCGTTCGGAGTCGACTTTAAACTGTATTAACGCACACAACATAAGTGGTGTGAGAAGCTAGGTCGTAATCCTGACTGAAGGGTTGTAATGACCAATTATGTATGTATGATAGGATGAAATTTACTGCTTTCACAACTTTTTTTATATAACATGGTCGAAACCCAGATTTTTGCCAATTAAATTTTGTTGGTGTATAATGCAGTGATACTTCATTAAATCCGTATGTATTCCTTTTTGCTTCATATGTTCGGATAAAAGAGTTGTCATACCGATTTTAGGACCAATCATTGAAGGAGCCCCGTCAGTCACTATACCAGAAACCTTTGATAAATCCAAATTATGCTTCTGCATGCTGGACAACAATGCCTGCAATAAATCCGATCCTATTGGTTGATCTTTCATTGGATAGAGTTCAACAAGTTCTTCAAAAATCTCATAATCTGATGTTATACAACGGGCAATTGAGCAATGGAAGTTATATCGGTAGATTCATCATCAGCTAATGAAAACTTGATACAATTTTTGAATATTCTTGAAAATTTAGTCACGATATCAGCAGAAATATCGGTGATACGCCGTTGTATTGTCATTCGGTTTAAACTTAGTGCTTCAAATTTCGAGGTGCATTTTGTACAACATAATTTTTTTGATGCTACGATTAAGCAGTTCTTTACAAAATCACCATCGGTATACGGTCGAGACGATTTTGCTATTAAATTCGCAATATCAAAACTTACTTCAACTGCTTGCTCTGCAGATTCATTGCACTTTTTAAATATATCTTGTTGTGCTTGTAATAATTGGACCATGGAAGTAATTTTTTGTGTTCTTAAAGCACCAGAATACTTTACATCAAAATCAGAATGTTTACTTTGAAAATGTCTTTTTAAGTAATAATCTTTCGGCACTGCAATTGTTGCTTTACAAATTAAACATATAATGTTTCTTTTATGTTCGATAAAACAAATCTTTTCAGTCCATTGCTGTTGGAAAACTCGTTTTTCATCTTCTAACTTCCGTTTCTTAAGTTAAAGTTGAAGTAAAAAAACTGAGTAAAACCAAAGAATATGGATATAAAGAATGCGCATCATGTAGAAGTAAAATTTCTTATGGCGGGATGTACCAGTAAGACCCGCTCTAACCAAAATCTTTTTTAAAAATCATTTCTTGATGAGGGAGGGAAGACAGGAGAAAAATAAACACAAACAAAGAGCGTAACAATGTGTTGCTCTCATCGTACGTATGTATATGCGTATGTACGATTATGTATGTATGATCGTTTTTATTGTTTGACCAAAGACTATAAATATGTAAAGATGTTGCACACAGTGTATTTAAAATTGACAAAATTTTGTGCTTCTTTCTTATGAGGGGGGTAGGTAACAGGGAAAGCTGAATCGTACTTTATTTTCTTTGGTAAAACTAAACAAACTACAAAGTTACTTTGTCAAAGTACAAACACAAACTGAAAAGTAAGAATAACTCCTACTGTAAATTTCAAATCTCTATAATTCCATGTAAAAAATGTTGTGGTCCATGGCTACGGTGACCATCCGTCCACTATTATAGTGGACAGTCCGCTATTTTAACCTCCTGTCCGCTATTTTTTTTGCGTCCACTATTTGTCCACTATTTTACCACACGTAACTTCTAAAAAGTATTTATTTTCCAAAATGTCCGCTTTTGTCCACTTTTTTCACTAATTCGGTAAAATCGCTAATATTAGCTGGAATTCCATATGAAATTGAGTTGGAAACTCTATAATTTGTCTATTCTTCAGTTGAAAAGTCGTTAATAAAGGGAACAGAAATCAGAAATGATTTAAATATAAATAATAACGAATTTTTTGATGAGTTATGTATAAAATTATGCAAATGCTGAACGAATAGAAATATGGAAACAATCAGCATTAAATCCCGATAAAAAGTGGGTTGTAATTTTCAATTTTTCGAAACGAAAAATATTCTTTATTATTTATAAAAACATCCTGAAATTACTAGTTTTCTCATTTGCTTTACCAGCGTCAAACGCACCAACAGGAAGAGATTTTTCTATATCTATCTATATTTGGTTTGTACCTATTTATGTCTGTATTTTAAAAATTTTTATATAAAATATTAATTATAATAAATGATTTTTTTTTGTTTTTAAATTTTATATATTTGTCCGCTTTTTTCTCTTGGAAATACTGGTCACCGTATCCATGGCATTCTGAGATTCAAATTTAAACACTTAAACAAGTAAATAGATTGAAACAAGTGAATATGAGAATTAAGGGAATGTATTTCTATAATTTCATAATTAATTATATTTATACTTATTCTTTTATGTTATTTGAAAAACATATTTATTTTTTTCTTAGCATAGTGAATAATTTATTATAAAAAAAATATAAAAAAAAATTTATTTTTATTTAAAGATGTAAGCAAATTATAATAGTTTAGGGCCGCAGGAAATGTTAAATAGGGCCGCATGTGGCCCGCGGGCCGCGGGTTGTGCATGGCTGCATTACATATTCCTGAGATTAGGAGAAGTGTTTGTAAATAAAACGAAATATGAAAAAAATATTTCTTTCGGCGACTTCCTCTCAGCAGACTCCTGGCAAAAAACAGAAAATAAATAAAATTGCCTTTCAAAGTTTCTCAAATTGCTCGTTCGGAGTCGATATTAAACTATAGGTCCCACCACTTACGAATAAAATTAACATACACAATATGAGTGGTGTGAAAAGCTAGGTTGTAATCCTAACTTGTAATGATCAATTAAGTAAGTAAGTAACATTGTATGTGACAGGAAAAACTTCTGAAGAACGAATTTCTTTGTACTGCATTGTGCAATCCATTATTCAATCATCAATAAACCGATATGCCTTACAATGATTACCTCCAACACTTGGTCGCAATGTCTTAAAATAAGCTTAAGTCACGGAATCTACACATTGGGTTTAAAGGAATTCCCATTCTGTATAAGTGTTCCTTGTACAAGGGCAGGCTAAAGTCATTCCTGGATAGTTAGATGCAAAGCTCAAATCCCTTCCCACTATAATTATCTAGCAAAACTTTATACTATCTCAACCCTGTGTAAATTGTCAATAGTGTCCGCATCTCTCGATCTTCCTCTTCGTCAATTATACCCTTCTAACTTTCTCTTTGCACTTCTCAGAAAAGTTTTGGTCCCATCAGCGAATCAGCGGTGCGGCTCATTTATCCATCAATTACCATGAATTTTCACTTGAACGAAAAACCAAAGAGTGACGCTAATTCTATGACTATCTGATTCAGCTTTCCAAGCAGTTCCATATTAATTTCGCTTCATCCTTATAAGAGCTAAGTATTCGAATGATAGTTTGACTGTCATATAGAATAGCTACGTCCCGTTCCTAGTACTTGCTTTCCCAAGTTAAATTGCGCATTCTATGACCGAAACTTCTGTTCAGAAAATATCCGGAAATTTCCGAAATTTGGTTTTAAATATTCCATTTTGGATCTTAACAACCCCATCCTCGCTCCTTTACCATTACTAATCTGTGACCCACCTACATATGTATATATAGGTATGTAACGGAATGTTCGCTGCCTTACTGCGCAGTCTGGATGAAAGACAATTCTGTTCCATCCAGCGGACAGTTAAGAAAAGCAATTGCGATCGATCATTTCAGGGGAAAAAATATATGACGGCAAAATTTTTTAAAGGATATCCATACATTTCCGACTCTGTGATTTTTATGGCATTATTAACCATAATGATAGTATTCTGTGGACCAGGAAGATTGTGCTTAAAATTATAAAAAATGTTTTGAGAATCTCTGTACGCATGCGTGATCGTGAGTGCACTTATAAATTCTATTTGTGAAAATATCTTCTTCCAAAAACCAAAAAAACCCATAAAAATTTTGAACTGATTGATACTCCCTTACCAATTCATTTCTACATTGACTTCAATTGAATCTCGAAAAAACTAATGCCTGCAATGCTCAGGGATTCTGTTCTATTAGTGTACTACACAACAGATGGCGCTGTATTTCATTGTAATAAAATAAGAGAGGTTTTCAAAATTTTATATTTTTAAACAATTAAACTTGTTTTCTAAATATTTCTTGATTACAGGAGAATAACTGCTCAAAAAAAAAAATTAAAACTTATCTTTACTTTTATGAACTCACCTGCTATGGGTGACAAAACACTGCCTTGTTTCATTAAAGCACCATAAACAAACCAGGCACAGTGGCCTAAAGAATAAGGCTTCTGTTCTGTATCTCCAGTTAACTTATTGCGCAGTATTATCAGAAAATAAATAATGGGGCCAACAGTTAGCAACGATATGAAAATTAAAATCCAAACCCAATAGTCGAAAGGAGCCAATAGGCCCGAACCAGAAGCCGATTCACTAGGACGTTGCATAACCATAATCCATTCGCCTTCATCTAAAGTGGTGGTAGAATAGAAAACAAAACCACGTTGTTCTGAAAGCAAGGGCAAAAATGCAGCGGCAATATCTGCTTCCTAAAAATAAAAAATTAAAAAAAAAAATTATTAAATAAACACCGTAACCATCCATCGCACTTACCGATTTATTAAGCATTTCGATTAAACTATTTGAGAAATCAGTTTGAGAGCCAATAATATTGCCTTTAGGTACCAACACTTCATAGGTGAAATTGAATTTTTCCATTAGAAAATCAATCAATTCGAAAGCTACGCCCCAACCCTCAACGGTTCCGTTTTCATAAGTTTTCGTATAACTTAAGGGATAATCTTCCAAAGTGGCAATACGTAAATGACGACCGTTTAGCCATTTTCTAAGTGCCGCTAGCCGTTTCTCTTTTAAGGCAATGGTTTTCAAGGTTTCAAGCGGTACATCATCAAGGGAGGAATCTAGTTTGTCTTCCAGGGGTTTTAATTGTAATTTCGTTGTCGGTTCCCAATTCTCATTTAGATGCACTAACCCAGTTGGATAACGTACCGTATCGTTGGGACATGCTAAGCACAATGCTGCAGCCAATAATAATTCTATACCAGTGGCCATATTTAAAGGTTAATTTTTAAATTTTCTTTTTTTACAAGTGTTGTTGGATTTTTTTTTTTTTTTTTTTTGTAGAATGATTTTTAATTACCCAGTGAAATGTTTTATGAAAGATTTTGCAAAGCTTTGTAGTTGAGCGAAAATAATTTGTTGCAACTTTTTCTTTTTTGGCCGTCGCTTATTCATAATGTTTTAATGTTTAGCATGCAACGTGTGGCATGCAACAGTTATTGTTCATATATCGCGTTAAATCTAGGATTGTAAGAGAAATGAATGTGAAAAAGATTTATTAAAATAATTAATTGATAACATTGTAGACTTTCGAAATAATTGGTGACTGACTAGAAGACACGTGCTAGAGAGCTTGAGAACTTAAAATGATTATGCAAGGCAGGAATATTGTTGAAATAATTTTTTTTGTTATAATCTGTTAGATAATATTATGGTATACATGCCCGCCACGGCTTCGAGTTAAATTATTCATTCGATATGTTAAGTTTTGGATTACTTTTTCCAAAAAATCAGGCCATATAGCATCGGCAATAAGTTTGGGAAAAATTCGATCCAATTTAAAAAGGTTAACTATTGTGTCGTGTACTTGTTGTATTTATACTTGTTAAAATTCAGAAATTTTAAATCAATGTTACCTTTGTTTTATGTATATAAAATACAATAATTTATTTTCATTATTCAATAAAGAACTTGTGAAGAATACACAACATATTTGGCGACGAGTAGTATTGAACCCAGTAAAAGAAAAGTAAAAAAATTTATAAGTAAAAAAAATAAGATACAAAAAAAATTATATGAAAGAAAATGTCTTTAATTGGATCAATTGAACAATTTGTGTTTGGTGAAGATTTTGGCGAATATTTGGAACGGGTCGAGCAATTATTTATAATAAATAATGTGGAAGAAAAAAACAAAGTGGCTTTATTTTTAACATTGGTTGGCCCAGAAACATATAAAAGAATAAAATCGGTCTTGTTACCAGAAAAGCCAACAAGTAAAGGTTTCAAGGATCTGGTAAAAATAATTTTGACACATTTCAGTCCGGAAAAAAATATTATTGCCGAACGGTTTAAATTCTATAGTTGTTCTCAGAAGCCCGATGAGCCCATGAGTGAATACATAATAAACTTGAAATTATTATCAGCCCGTTGTGAGTTTGGTGCATTTTTAAATGAAGCTTTGCGTAATCGTTTAGTTTGTGGAGTAAGCAGCAGTCAACTCCAGACAAAATTGCTGTCAACATCATCTTTGAACTGGGAGGAGGCGTGCAAAGTAGCGCAATCGTTCGAGCTAATCAAAATGTGCATCCAAGCATGCAAGTGGCAGTTGTCCGGCTAAGGAGTGGACCTGTTTTTCCTGTGGAAAGAAAGGACATTCGGCGAAAGCGTGTTTTTCGAAAAAGAATAAATCAACTCAAAGGCATTTAAGTACGCAGAACAATGTTAACGAGTTGGAGTTTAAGCTGGGATCGTTGAACTGGGTAAATAGATCGGAGTCACCATTGGTAAAGAGTTTTATCGTAAATGGTAAAACTTTGGAAATGGAAATAGATACCGGAGCCGTCGTATCCGTTATATCTAATGTAGACTATGAATTTTATTTTAATGATATAAATTTAAAAAGTATTAATTTTCCTCCTTTACAAGTTTTAACAGGTAATGCTGTGGAGGTTCTTGGGAGAATATTGGTGACAGTTGATGGAAAAAGTGATTTGGAATTATTGGTAGTGAAATCGAACAGGCAATTCACGCCTTTAATGGGACGGAATTGGATAAATGTTTTGTTTCCTGGTTGGCGAAATTTTTTTAAGGTAACCTTGTGTAAGACAAGTGATATTTTATCTATAAAAAACGTCTGCCAAACTAGTACCGTGAAAGTGTTGAAAAGTACTTTTCCATTCTTATTTTTGGATCGTACAGGTCCCATTAAAAGTTTTTCAACTGATATTTTTGTCAAGCCAAATTTTCAACCAAAATTTTTAAGGCGTACACGGTGCCTTTAAGTTTAAAAAAGTCTATAGAGGCCGAGTTAGGTCGAATGCGTGACGAGGGAATAATAGAGCCCGTCCAAAAAAGTATTTGGGCAACTCCGATTGTTTGTGTCATAAAAAAAGATTCTAATATAAGAATCTGTGGAAATTTTAAAGTAACAATAAACCCACAAGTTGGAAGAGTAAAACGTGTTTTTGTATTCTTGATTTGAGTAAGGCTTATTTACAGCTATCGGTAAATAAATCATCCGTGAGTTGTTAACTATTAATACCCATATGGGATTGTTTCAATTTTGCCGTTTACCATTTGGTGTTTCAACTGCATCTATGATCTTTCAAAGGGTGATGGATCAAATTATGCAGGGCTTAGAAGGCGTTGCTGTATATCTAGATGATATTTTAGTTTGTATTGTATAAAGTTTTAAGTAGATTGCAAGAATACAATGTTAAAATCAATTGGAATAAATGTAAACTTTTGGTAAATACTATTGAGTATTTGGGTCATACCATTACCCCTGAAGGTATAAAACCTTCAAATTCTAAAATGGAGGCGATAGTACAAGCACCTGAACCAATTAATCACCCTTATCGTGGTAGACGTTTATGTGGCGTATTTGAGGCGTTTTTAAAAAAAGGTATCGTGGTTGACAAAAACGTCTCTAAATTCGACACTGATTAAAAATCTATTACAACAACGGTATCGAGGTAGTCGTATTTGCCTGTCGAATATTTCAAAAATAGTCGTAAGCATTTTTAGTCACGACGACGAAGTAAATTCATTAAAATAAATCCAGTTTTTAAAAATAAAATGTTTTTTTCATATTTTTCCTCTGGATTAGTATTCAATGAGGATAAAATTCATTATATATAGCTTCTATGCATTCATGAAAGGAATCGCTTACAGAAGACTGACAAAGGTTGACATTAAGTTATTCCCAGCTCCTTTTTCCTTCAGCTTGTATTCTTAAAGCAGCAGTTAGCTTGACCACTTTGGACACTCCGGTTTGCTTTCTTGGGATTTTCAATTTCGGAGAAATCGTCGTTAAAACATATTTGAAAGCCTCTTTGTTAAGCCTAAAATAACTAACAAATCTGGAATAAATTTGCTTATGAGATCTCTTTTACGAAAAAATATGTACCTATGTTTAAACTCACTTCTTATTAGGCTTGGAAAATATATCGCCTTGCTGCCTTAAATAGCATCTGAAGCACAAAATTCTTCTTCATCTTCTTCTGAAGATGAATAAAATGCGAAGCTCAACATAATTAAAAAATATCCAAACAAGAAATGAAATTATTTTTACTATTGTTTATTTATTTGTTTTAATTTTTGTAAAAAACTGTTGTTCTTGACAGATTTTGTAACAAGCTACTTCAAAACCAAATAAAATTTAGCAGTCTATTACATTACAGCTCCTTTACAAAATTGACGTAGTCGTAAAGTTTTCACGATACCATTGAGTTTTAAATTCGACTACAAATACGACAGTCGACTAAAAACGACTACGACAACCACGATAAGGGTGAATATTGACAAACTTCAAAGTTTTTTAGGGTTAATTAATTATTATTCCAAATTTTTGCCAAATAGTGCTACAGTCTTAGCACCTTTGTATAAATTATTACGTAAAGACGTAAAATGGAGTTGGGATGAAGAATGCATCCTAGCTTTTCAAAGCTGTAAAAAGTTATTATGTAATAACAATTTGTTGGTTAATTTCGATCCAAATAAACCTATTATAATTGCGTGTGATGCGTCTCCATACGGTGTTGGTGCCATTTTAAGTGTAGTTGTTGATGGCCAGAAGAGGCCGTGTTACATGGTGTTGAAGCGACTTCAACCATTTTTATATTCTTTATTTAATTTCTTATTTTAATTTCTTTATTAATCATGAACTTATTTAAATTCAATTATTTTAGTTATTTCTTCCTGATTTGAATATATGTATAATTCATATACTACTAATTCATAACTACCCTCACAATTACAATTAATATCCAATGCAAGCCATTTTAAAACTGCCTTATTTAAGCATTTTTCATAGTTATGTTTTTCTTATTTGTTATTTCATGTTATATTTGTCTAAAATGTTACTTTTTAAAAACAAAATTTTGTATAATATAGTTTAACTTTTGTTTTTTTTTAATTTTTATTATGTTTTTATTATTATTATGTTTTTGAAATTAACTTCATTACCTTTATATTTCCAATTTTGTATTAATTTTAAGATCTATATGACAATTGCATGACCAATACTTTAAAAAAAGATATGTTCTTGTTGTATTGGATTACTATAAATAAATAAATAAATTTCTTTAAGTGTATTGGAAAGTTATTACTTTTAAACTAAAGTAAAGCTTTTACTCTCAGTTTAGTAGCTTTGAGTGATTTATCATTGTTCTTTATCACTGCTTCTTTCTTAAACATTTATGCTAAGTAAATTCTTTTTAATTATTTTTGTATCATTACTTAACCAACGTTTAAGCTAATCACAGCAGCAAGACGCTGAACATTCTTTTTTGTATAATAAAACAGCAATAAACTGTATAGTGAATTTTTATGTTCTAAGAAGAACACTCTGCCTTTTTATTAAAAAGGATAAATTTTATCTGGGCTAAGAAACGAGCCCACACATGGTTTCATCTACTTTAAGTAAAGCAGAGAAAAATTATTCGCAGATCCATAGAGAGGCCTTAGCGGTGGTATTTGCAATTCGCAAATTTCATAAGTTTGTTTATGGTTATAATTTTACGGTATACACCGACCACCAACCACTTGAAAAACTTTTAGGTGATCAAAAAGCTTTATCTAATATTGTCTCTGCTCGTTTTCATAGATGGATTTTATTTTTATCAAATTATAATTGGTTCAAAACAAAAAAATGTCGATGCGTTGTCACGTCTACCTCTAGAAGGCGAAACTAATGTTAGTAATTTAAATATAAATTTTTTCAACTTTGTTAATGAAGCGCCAATTTCCCTGGAGGATATTGTCCTTTATTCTGAAAAAGACCCTACAATTCGGAAGGTTATGGAATTAGTTCAAAATAATAGTTGGTCAAAAGAAATGAAATCAAATACATAGTTTACTAATTCCATACAATAATATAAAAATTTCTTTAGAAGTCAAGGAAAATTGTTTATTTTACGGAGATCGTTTAGTTATACCCACAATTCTTAGAGATAAATTTCTATCGTTGCTACACGATACTCATATTGGGATCGTTCGTATGAAGTTGTTAGCTCGTGCTTCTGTTTTGTGGCCTTCCATTGATAAAAGTATTGAGGCTTATGTTTCAAATTGTCCGTCGTGTCAAAAAACTCAAAACAAAACAAAAGATTGCCCAAATTTCACGTGGCCTCCAACTTCTTTTCCGTTTGAACGCATTCATGCGGATTTGTTTCAGTTCCAAAATAATGATTTTTTAATAGTTGTTGATGATTTTTCTAAATGGATTGATATACAAATTTTATATAAAACATCAGCAATAGTAGTTATTGAAAAATTAAAAATTTTATTTTCAAATTTTGGATTTTGCGGTACGCTAGTAAGCGACAATGGACCTCTATTCCGAAGTGAGGAGTTTAAATTATTTTTAAAATCAAACGGAATAAGTCAGCTTTTTAGTCCTGCTTATCATCCCCCCAGTAATGGTTTGGCAGAAAGAGGTGTTCAAACCGTTAAAAATAGTTTGAAATCGTACTTTCTATCTAACAAGTCAAGTAAACTTTCTGTTCAAAACGTCGTATTAAATTTTTTATTTAAATACCGAAACACTCCATCCACTCTCACAGGTATTTGTCCAAGTGAATTTGTTTTGTCATATAAACCAATAACTCTATTATCGTACATTAACTTAAAAAAGAACTCAAATACAAAAGTAAATACAACAAACTACAAAGACAAAAAGATTTTAGAGAAAAATATGTTTCAAAAAAGCAAAAAATTTAATAATTTCAGTTTAAAAGTTGGTAAAAACATTTTGTATTCGAATCCAGATCAAAATAGTGATGCAAAATTGGTCAAAGGTATCATTTGCAAAAAAATTAGTGAAGCACTATATTTGATTGAAGTTAATAGGCGACGAAGGGTTGCTCATAGAAAATTAAAAAATTAATGAAAAAAGATGTAATATTATCAAGTACTCCACAAAACTTAGAACAAAATGAAAATATAAGCGTTGAAAGAGTAAGGAATGAAAAAGAAGAAGAAGACAAGGAAGAATTTTTGATGCAGAAAATGTGAGGGACGAAGATGATAATATTACAGAACTACCATTAAAGGCTAGATTAAGAAAGAAGAAAAATATTAAGTACCAATTGTAATTGCAATTAAAAATTTTTGATTTTTATTGTATTTTTGTGATTTTGTATAAACTTAAGATCTAAAAAGGGGAAGAAATGTCGTGTACTTGTTGTATTTATACTTGTTAAAATTCAGAAATTTTAAATCAATGTTACCTTTGTTTTATGTATATAAAATACAATAATTTATTTTCACTATTCAATAAAGAACTTGTGAAGAATACACAACATATTGGATCAAGGATTCCAAAACAGTTTTCATTACGGTCGGGTAGCCCTTGTGAACGGAGATATAACTAACGAAGCGAACTTTTTTACACGAACAAACAAAATGCTCTATAAAAATCGAGTAAATTCGGACAAAAAGTGAACTTTTGGGGGAAATGGACCTATTGGGCTGTATAGCTACGGTGACCATCCGTCCACTATTATAGCGGACAGTCCGCTATTTTAACCTCCTGTCCGCTATTTATTTTGCGTCCGCTATTTGTCCACTATTTTACCACACGTAACTTCTAAAAAGTATTTATTTTCCAAAATGTCCGCTTTTGTCCACTTTTTTCACTAATTCGATAAAAACGCTTATATTAGCTGGAAATACATATGAAATTGATTTGGAAACTCTATATTTTGTCTATGTTGTAGATGCAATTCCATCTTGGTCTTCAGTTGAAAATTCGTTAATAAAGGTAACAGAAATCAGAAATGATTTAAATATAAATAATAACGAAATTTTTGATGAATTATGTAAAAAATTATGCAAATGCTGAACGAATAGAAATATGGAAACAATCAGCATTAAATCCCGATAAAAAGTGGGTTGAAATTTTAAAATTTTTCGAAACGAAAAATATTCTTTATTATTTATAAAACATCCTGAAATTACTAGTTTTCTCATTTGCTTTGCCAGTGTCAAATGCACTGAGATTTTTCTATATCTAACTATATTTGGTTTTTCGAAAAATCCCAAATGGGACTAGAAACTTAAGAATCTCTTTTGACCATAAAGTGCAATTTTGAAATTGACTGTTCGGAATTTAAAACATTTTTATCTACAGGCCCAACACTTAAAAAAATACATTTTGTAGAGGAATATCAGAAGTAAATTTACACATATGTAAGTATATCCATATGTATGTATAAATTTAAGTTTGTGTATATTATTTGTACCTATTTATGTCTGTATTTTAAAAATTTTTATATAAAATATTAATTATAATAAATGTATTTTTTTTGTTTTCCAATTTTATATATTTGTCCGCTTTTTTCTCATGGAGATAATGGTCACCGTATGTATAGCCATGATATTAAGGATTCCCAAACAGGTTTACTTATGATCGAGCAATATTTGGGACCTGAGATATCTCTTTTTTTTACTTATTTGAAGAGAAGAAGAATATAATTAGCTTCACCGCCTATAACTAAGGTCCCAAGAACAGCTCGATCATAATAAAACCTGCATGGGAATCCTTAATATAAAGGCTATACAGCCCATCGACTATATCTTCTGTCGCAAGGGTTATCCAAATGTAACGAAAACTGTTTTGGAATCTTTAAGCTAATATCAAACCAAACCACTGCCAACCCGAAAGCCACACACTTCTAAATTTATTGATTTTTACCCGATTTATGGAGAGCATATTTGGTAAAAATACTTGATTTTTCAGCATTATTATTTCCAATAAGCAAATTCTTCATATCTTCTTATTTTTTTTTTCTTGTAAAATCCAAAGGTTTAACTTCATCTTCCTTTAAATTTTTCTTCAATTTATCACTATTTTTTCGATTTCTAATCGATTTTCTTTCTTCACCTTTTTAAAATTTTTAAATAATGTTAACTTAGTCTCTGTTAACATAACATTGTAAAAAAATAATATAACTTTCGTAGCTAACTTCACACACATTTAAAATTTAAACGAAAAAGAACTCTAAGACAGAAGAAAACCTAACTTTACTTTTGAATTTATAATTATTATAAGGCGTTACGAGAACTGTATTTGAATACAAATACTTAGATCAAAAAAGCATAAGTAAAGGTGACCTAAGCTTAAAAACGTCAGCCTGGAATTTTACATGAAAGAGAAATGGTGAAATATGTATCATTGGCTATGGCAGAGGTCAATTTCTTTATAGTCCTGAAACTCAAAGGAAAGCTTAAATCTGTGGATAATTACGTTTGAAATATTTCAGGGAATATTAAAGACTGGTGGACTGTAATATAATTTCAGACCAAATTATGTGATCGTTGTATATTCAACCCCCAGACGAAAGGTAAGGAAAGGATTACGTTGTTTATCAGCTACATAACATAATTGGACATTCTAACCCTTCAGTCAGGATTACGACCTAGCTTCTAACACCACTTATTATGTGTGTGTTAATTTTATACATGAGTGGCGGGACTTACAGTTTAAAGTCGACTCCGAACGACAGATTTTTGAGAAACTTTTCATAGTATTTTTATTTTCCTCTCAGACTTTTTGCCAGAGATCTGCTGCGAGAAAATTGCCCAAGAAATATTTTTCATATTTCGTTTTAATGTCTGACCTGGGGTTTAAACCGTGTCCTTACGTCTTATTAGCCAACAAACTACCTACTAGGCTACTGTCTATCATCAGGGATAATACCATCTCTTTTCTCCATGCTTATATACGTGGTTTTTTTCGATATCGAGATATCGACATCAATCGAACAGTCAACTTTTATAACATGATGTGTAATATGCCAAGGATAGTTTGAATACTAAAACAGTCATGCTTTATTTGTAATAATCAACAACAACAAGACACACAAAATGATATCTGTATTAGTGAGCCCAGATTGTATGAAAAAATCGGCGGTATGATCTCCAATTCTTAATGGCCTAAACAGGATCATAAAATAAAAATGAAGCCACAAAGTTGATAAATTGCATACGAATTTTTTTTAACATAGCCGCCAAGGGCATGGACGAAAAGTAAATTATTCAGCATGTTTGTGCGTCTTTACGAATATGAATGAATGTTAACTTGTGGGAGCTGTTATTCCGGCAAACTTCGTTTTAATATTCACATCAGTTCTGTACTATCTTTCGTATAATCTGCTTTAACTTTAGTAGTTAATTACAAAAATAACAAAAGTGGTTAATGTTTGTAAGACCATAAAAACTTTATGCGCATCCGAAATATTCAATTTTTCATTACTCTGACGTCTAAATCAGACTAAATTTGAACGATGACATGGGTTATATTGGCTTTGAAGACCACTGTGGTTTGACGCTTATACGCATACACCAGCGATTTAAGAAATTGGTAATTGACATCACCTACACGTGAGATGATAATACCCTCAAATTTCTCTTGCAACATATCCAATGTGGCACGAATTGTGTATCATTAAATTTAGGTAAAAACAAGTAGGTAATCGCCAACCTATAGTGCTCGCCGTTATCGATTATGTCACCAGCACAAAATCCATACCAAACTGTGATGTTTCCAGTATGCATTGAACATTCTTGGATCTCTTGCGAATTGCTATCGCTCCAAATTAGATAAATTTGTCTGTTCACGTAATCATTCATTCGGAAATTGGCCTCAACACTGAAGAGGGTTTTTCAACGAACAGATGACCGAAAAAAACACTCATTTTGATAAAAACAATTTTATTATTTGCATGTACTGTTGAATGCTATATCCATCAAAGATGATTTTGTAGGACAGGTTGACTAAATGACAATTAATTTGACAGATGGCCGTTATCAATTGTCAAAGTTCGAAAGTGCCTGTTAAAAGACCCAGCTTCATAACACCTTCCGGTGGAATGAAAAAAACCAGCATAATTGAAGGTTCTGTAAAAATTACGTATTGAGACAATTATAATCCGATTTTCACTAAATTCAGCAAAGCTAATGAGAGCTTTTTTTCACCATATTTATGAAAACTTTACTGTAGAAGTTGTGATTATAACAGGTTTCTACACTAATTAAGCGAAAACAGTAAAAATAACTTGAAACTTAACTTTGAAATCACCATAGTCTAGTTAGTAATGTGTTGGCTCATAAAACATGAAACCACTGTTCGAACCCTAGGTCAAACATCTCCAATATTTCTTCGGAGACTTCCTCTCAACAGATTACTGGCAAAAATTGTGAGATTTAATAAAATTTCCATGAAAACTTTTTCAAAAATCTGGCGTTCGGATTCGACTTTAAACTGGAGGTACAGCGCCACTCACGGATAAAAATTAACATACACAATGTGAGTGGCGTTAGAAGCTAGATCATAATCTTGAATGAAGGATTGTAATCACCAATTATGTATGTATGTTTTGGAGAAGTTATGAAATTAAATGTACTTTTGCGCCAATACTTTTTTATAATAAATAAGTGAAAACAATAAAATTAACTTTTGACCTTTAAAAAGAAAATAAAAAACAATTAAATCTGATTGAAAATGTAGATATCATCTAAAATATGCCAAACGTTGAGAAGTTTTAGTAAGATTTTTAAACACTTTCTTAAGAATGTGTTTTTATTTCAGTTTGGGTATCCGTCTCAAGTACTTAGTTATTCAGAAATTAATTACAAAGTATTATTATTTATTAAAATTTGGAAGACAAAATAAATTAATCAAATAAATTAGGGCAGACATATAAATTCGTTGGTAAACAGAAATCCGTATTCAATATTTACAAATAATATATACTCTTCATTAATCATTAACTTTTTTCTTTTCCTTTTGAAAAGTATGTACATATGTACTATTTCTGTATGAAAACAATTTGAAACACTTATCAACTTCAAATTTTTTTTAACAAATTTTAAATAAACTTTTGTATGTATGTATTTTAAATTTTTTTCATTTTCATGTATGTGTTTCAAATATTTCACTCGATTTCAATTAATTTATGTACAGAAATTATTTATTTTTTTATATTTAATTGCCTTGCCGATATTTAAAAGCAAAAAAATTTACATTCGTTATCCAAATAGTATATATTTTGTAGATATTTTGTAAAGCAAAGCAACAACTCTTTTTCACAATTTCAATTTTCACGAACCGTTACCGCCTGAAGTTATTAACGAACTAATCAAAATGCTGATTTAAATGACAATGTACAGAAGTCACAATCATGTTTCATTTTTCTAATGTTATTACAACATGTCAGACAAATGGTCATACTCATACATGTGTATATGTACTTACATATATACATGCATACATATATTAAACTAAATGGAAAATGAAACAATACAGAACAAAATCTAACTTCAAGGGAATTCAAATGTACCTTAATGCAATCAGATATTCATTTTTAGAAACTTTTTTAAAAAAGCCAAACATATTTTTTTGTTTGCGATGACAGCTGTCAAACATTTTTAGAACAACAACATCAAATGTTTTCATCGTGTTAAAGATGATTAAAGTTGCCGTTAGGTTAGGTTAGGTCGGAGTGGTAGCTCTGATGTCACAAAGCTCACTTGAGCACGCATAGCGGCCCGTTGTGATGCCACGGGTGAACGCAGTCCCTGTACTGACCAAGTTCCTCCACAATCAGGGAAAAGGAAGAAGTTGGTCAGCGCAAGGGCTGCACAAAAGTTGCCGTAGTCTAGTAAGTAGTGTGATGGCTTATTAGTAAGGCCAAAGCTCTAACCCAAGGTCAGAGGTCAGACATCTCCAACAGAAACGAAATATAAAAATATATTTCTTCGGTGACTTCCCCTCAGCAGATTTTTGGCAAAAACTCTTTGAGTAAATAAAACTGTCATGAAAAGTTTCTCAAAAATCAATCGTTCGGAGTCGACTTTAAACTGTAGGTACCGCCACTCATGATTAAATTAAGAAATGGCCAATTATACGATATATGTATGTATGTATATATGTATGTATGTATATATGTATGTATATATGTATATATATGTATGTTAAAGACGGCGAATTTTGTACCACAAAATTATAATTTGCGCAAAGTATTAATTTTTTGTTTTCATTTGAAAAAAGTGCTGGAGAGTTGCATCAAATGTGTGTCGAGGCATATGGTGATCATGCTCTAACAGAAGCAACATTTAGAAGATGGTTTGAACACTGCAGAGATAACGAATTTTATAAGGGTACTAAAGAACATGGAAGACCACCAGAAAAGTTTGAAGACGCCGAATTGTCAAACAATATTGGCTGAAGATGACACTTTGAGTCAGAAACAAATGGTTGAAATGTTAAATGTTGCACAACAAACAACTTCTGACCAAACAGATCCAAAAGTGTGTAAAATGGGTGTCAAATGAATTGAATTACAGGAAGAAGGAAAATCGAAAAAACACTTGTAAAATTGTGCTCCACAGGTACCATAGAAAATCTGTGTTGCATCAAATTGTTACTGGCAATGAAAAATGAATTTGTTTTTAGAATCCTAAACGGCAAATATCATGAGTTAATCCGGGACAACCATGAACGTCGGTAGCAAAACCAGATCGATTCGATAGGAAGCCAATGTGGCGTGGCTACGGTATCAGAAAGTAAGGTGTACCAAGCGCTTATAAATCCTGGTGAAACTGTTAATGCAAATCACTATGGACAGCAACTAATATTTTATACACCTCAGTATTTACAGAAACTCTCTGTTCAAAAGTCGCCGTAGTCTAGTAGGTGGTGTCTTGGCTTATTAGATGCAAGGCCATTGTTCAAAACACAGGTCAAACACCACGATCAAGACGAAATATGAAAAATATTTCACCGGCGACTTCCTGTCTGCGGATTTCTTGCAAAATCTCTAAGAGTAAATAAAATTGCCATGAAAACCAAAAGTAGACTTTAAACTGAAGGTTCCGCCACTCATGTATAAAATTAACACACACAACAAGAGTGGTGTGAGAAACTAGGGCGATATCCTGACTGAAGGGTCGTAATGACCAGCTATGTGTGTATGTATGTTTGTATCTTTTCAAAAACAAGCAAAATTTTAATAATTTTTTAAAACTTAAAACTTGATTTACATTCTTCTACATCACTTGTTACCATTTTCCCCCTTTTAGTATTTACAGTAATAATGTAAATATTGGTTATAACTGCATAAAGTTAGTAATATAATGTTAATAATGGCGTCAATATAATACATTCATACATGAATATATTGTGTAGACAAAAGAACACAAACGATATACAATGTCCCATATCGTTAGTATAATTCCCAAATGTGTTAAGTCCCTTTATTCAAATTTTACAGGAGACACAAAAAACATTGTAGCTTTTACAGTTTTTAAAATTTGTAAACTGTTTAAACGCAATTATTTTTACAAAATAATAATAATATTAATATTAATAACTAATAATGTTAATTATTATTATTATTATTAATTAATTAATAATATTAATATTAATATTTTTCGTAGTTTTGTGGACTTAGCGTTTTTGCAAACCACAAAATTACAACAACTTTAAACTATATAATGACATGTTTTGTTGTTGTAAAATATGTATTATGTACAATGTGACCGTTTTGCAATAAAATCTCAATTTTGGAAAAAAGTGGACTTAGCGTCTTTGCGAATTATACTAACGATATGCAGAGTTCTTTATAACACAGCCATTGACATTCGACTATCCCGGCATCATAAATTAGCAGGTCAAACTTGTACTCGTTTGTACACGACTATGTTTTGGTGTACCACTACACACAAAATAATTTTTTCGTTTTTTTAGTCGTCAAAAAACGAAAAACTAAATCGTGTGTATATACATATGTATGTACATATGAAGCCATTTAGGAGTCATTTGGCGCAATTTCCATATTTACTTAGGCCGCCTTACATCGGAATGTGTTTATAATATTTTTTAAAAAGATTATTATAATTTATTTGCATTTTATTAAGAAAAAACGATAATGTTAATCGAATTAAAAAGAAAAATAAAACATTGAATATTTAATCCTAATACGATGGTCTTTCAACCACTATGAAGAAATATTTTTAATAAGAAAGTTGCGGACATTTCATCTACAACGGGTTATCCATTTAGTGGTTAGAAAAACGTCGGTATGGCAAGGTTCTTAAATAAGGAGCTGGATAACAAATTCAGACAAGTCTTCTTACCTGCTTTTTACAGGAAAAGCAAATAACTGAACTACCTTTATAGAGGCTAGACAAGGATTTTTCTTTTTTTTTCACAGTAGAATTTAGCCAAACTTTAAACATAGGACTGGTTTTCATATTTTTAAATATTCTAAATTTAGTTTTTATTTTATATTTTTTTAATGAACATGTCTGGTTCTCTTTCTATTAGAAACAAATGCCTGTTTTTGTTCGAGAAGTCAGTTTTCGTTTTAAGGCAGATCGAACAGGTTTTATGTAAAAATATTTCGTAGCTTCCCAGTTGTGTACTTAAAGATTCTGAAAATAAAATAAAAAATATCATTTTATTCGTCAGCTCACCAAATATCTTTCGTTTAAATTTTCGTTTAGGTATGTAACGAAAGGCTTACTATTCACGAATAAGGATAGTTTAGTAAGCGAAAAGTGCGTGATTCAAACGTAGAGCGACTATATTCGTCATTGTCGACATATACTGTGCAAGAAATTAACAAGATTATCAACAAATTTGAAGAATTTGAAATCATTACAGATATAATTACGTCAGGTTAAACTGGCAGCCGCTTCAATGGGCACAAGTTACCGAGATCTGTAATATCAATATGAACAACTCCGTCATTTATTCATAGGTCCTGGTTGGCATCTTTTAACCATACCGAGAGAGGAGTGACATTTCTTGTCACTAAATTCTAGGTGTCCAAGAATTCTTCGTCTCATGCCCTGGACAATGACAGAGAAGATGTCTTGTTGTCTCTTTTTCCTCCGCGTCGTCACAGGAGGTATTCCCAGTCTCCTGTAGATAAAAATCTGGAATATCAATAAATCGATAAGGTCGTTAGGCTTTGTCTCAAAGTAAATCTACATTAGTAATGACACACTTATGAGTCAGTAGACAACAGTCGCACGACCTCATTCGGAGATTGCATATCGGTCGGATGTGAGTAGCGTCATTCATATTAAGCCTTTTCTCCTCAATCTCAAAAGAACTTGGTCTACGATCAAAAAATAATCTTTAATATTAAAACATGCACACTTTCCATAACGTTGAAAAGTGAGAAACACGTTGAAAAGTATAATTGGCGTTACATTAGCAACCATCTATGTGATGGGGGCACTGAAAAGTTGTACTAATAGACAAGCAAGCATCAAAGGACCAGTTCTGGAATATCAACCCACGTAGAACGTCTTTTAAGCTACTGTAATAGGTTACTGCCATCCGCCAAGCAAAAATTAAAGGCAAATACAGACTTTTAGACTTTTTAACTGCGCTAGAGAAAACGGTATCATTATTAAGGATGAATTAGCCAAACCTTCACGAAACATAATTGAACGTATGTTTGTTTTTAGAATATGAAAAGCAATGCAAATGCTTGCCGAAATTACACTACAGTTTGGTAATTGCTTTCACAGTTTTTCGTAATCCAAAAACGAATGTAGGTTCCATAAACACTTCGTTAATTCTAGCTTTAAGAGCAATTTACATAATATTATTTAGTCATAAACGTGCTCGTGCTTTTACAAACGCTATTACATTTAATTAAATGTTAATACATTATAATACAATACATGAGTCGTCGTAATCTAGTAGGTAGTGTGTTGGCTTATCAGACTCGAGGACACGATTCAAGCCCCAGGTCAGACATCTCCAACAAAACGAAATATAAGAAAATATTTCTATGGCCACTGACTCTCAGGAGATTTCTGGCTAAAACACAGAGAATAAATAAAATTGGCATGAAAAGTTTCTCAAAAATCTGTTGATTTTAACACACACAACATAAGTGGTATGAGAAGCTAGGCCGTAATCCTTACTGAAGGGTTATAATGACCAATTATGTTATGTTATGTTAATACATTCATTTCGAACACCAATAAAATATCTAACCTAATGCACTTAGCAAGGATATCAAATATAGTCGTACTAATTAAATGCATGACAAACTTCTTAATTGTATTCCCTTTCTTGATATTTTTTAAGACTTGTGCTAAATAGCTAAATATTGATTGGCTCATACAATCAACAAATACCAACGTTAAAATAAACTCTTAAAACAATAATTTATTTATAGCGAATTGTTTTATAATTTTATTGTTAGTTTAAACATTATGAAATTATTACTATTGCTCATGCAATTAAATAAAATAAACAATAAATAAAAGCAATTTATTGTACATTATTAGACGTTTTTAGTAACATTTGTGTAACTTTATAGACTGATTTTAACAACTATCATCAGTTGAACGCAATTAAAATTGTTATACATATGTAATCCGTCAACCACAATCAAATGGTACGCTACAGCCTCAATGTATTTTTGATGGCAAAATTATCATCATTTCATCATAAATAATAACGTTGTTTTTTTTTCCAAAAAAAGGAAAAACTTGGTTTACTAAAAATCTATTGAATTAACAATAAGCATTCACGTCTGAAGTCTAGAAAAAGAAAATGGAATTTCATTATGGCAGCATACTACAGACTTTTCTTTATTTTATTCTACTCACTTGCGATAGGACATCAAGCGAATGAAAAGCCATTCGGTTTATTTTCACAATATATGGCCAGTTTATTTAACACAGACAGACGGACTGACAGACAGACTGACTGTTAGCAACATATCTATATAAGCCTGATCAATCTACTCACTTAATTAGTCATTCACCCATGTTGTTTGTGTTTATTTTATCCATTAGTGGCGGAACCTACAGTTTAAAGTCGACGCCGAGCGACAGATTTTTTAAGAAACTTTTCATGGAAATTTTATTTTTCTCTGAGAAAAAAAGTGCCAGAACACTGCTGAGAGGAAGTCGCCCAAAAATATTTGTTTTTTACCTACTAGACTACGACGTCTTCAACACAATGCGTCTCCATATTGCATGATTTGCTGCAGTTATTTTCAAGTCTTCTCGTGTAATACTACACTGTCTTGGTATTAAAAATATACTGTTTTTTAGCCGACCACAGCTTCTTAAGCCTTGTGAATTCCACTCTATTGCCATCCATACTATACTATCAGAACTCTTTCTGATAGTATGACCGATTCATATTTATTTCCTATATTTTATTTGTATTACTATGGGTTCCCCGTTAATTTCCAGAGATCCATGATTGATTTTGAATCAGTTATTGATGAATGCCTCTGGCTTTAGAGTAATAATGTTCGAAATTAATTAGATTGACTAAACAAAGAAAAAAGATGGATGTAGAGAAGAAATATGAAGTAAACTCAACACCTAACGAATGCCCACGATAAATCTTTAGAGGTGAGAAATTTTATCGGACACTACCCTATGCTATTAAAGAGCTTCTTGTCAATAACCTAAGTCGTCACCTGAACAGAGACGCATAAGATGTCCATAATGTGTCCAGAGCATAGTACTGTTCTACAAACAAATTACCTTTGCCTCTATCCACATAATAGTCTATGATATAATAGGCTCGAGATTCTGCAATCTCTCCTTTTCCGCCATCAAGTATTCACTTTTTGTCTTTAGGCCCGAATTTTATGGCTCTCTCTCTCCCTCTCTGTCTGTCTGTTACCTTACTAGATCCTTTCGAGGCAGCCTGACTGTCCACATAAATCCCTGGGGTCTATCCGTCTATCTGTGGTCTATCAAATTCCGCTGTGTTATCGATAGAAAATATATTAGCATGCTCTCTTCATGGATCCGACAACAGCACTGGTACCTATGTTCAATTTTCGAGTCGTCCGTTAAGTTAACTACATAACATATTGTTAAAAGCTTCAACGATGAGGTCTGATGTACGCTCGAGATTTAGAAAACCTAATTCTGCTGCTGCTGATGATGATGTTGTTGATGATGACTTAGCATATGTTTCTCCTTCATAAATTCTAATATTAAACTTGAAAAGCATTTTATTTTTTGTTTTCATTTTCTTTTTTTTTCCTAATGTGTACCAATCAGTATTTTCATAATATATCAAACTACAATAGACACATTTATTCTTTAAGCACTTCATTTTTTAATATATTAAGTGTTAACGTTAGAAGCATTTCATCTATAGCCAAATTTAATAAATTCAAGTCGTTAATAGCGAGCCTTACAAGACTTCCTGATGTAATAGCAATCCAGGAGACATGGTTAGAGGGTAGATTGGGTCAG
The DNA here is from genome assembly GCA_927399465.1 of Sarcophaga caerulescens. Lineage (NCBI taxonomy): Eukaryota > Metazoa > Arthropoda > Insecta > Diptera > Sarcophagidae > Sarcophaga > Sarcophaga caerulescens. The sequence goes on from OV656867.1 coordinate 49,140,430, forward strand.
CTTTACTCTATAGAAGGATACGAGTATGTCCATTGCTGTAGGTCTGATGGATATGGCGGCACTTCGTTATACGTAAAAAATAATTTGCTGTTTACAGTGGAGTATTGTAGAAGTGAAAATTTTGTGGACCTAATATCAATTTCAATCAATAATTTTCGCGTAAATGGGCATTTCTTGAAAATTTTATCGGTTTATCGTTCACCTAAATGTTCAATCAAGGAATTTCTTGGCATTGTTGAAGGATTTATGAATTCGGATAATCATAATTCATTAGTGGTAGTTGGTGATATGAATATTGATATGTTAAATAGTCCTCATTGTTCTGATTTAACGGACTTGTTTTTGAATTATGATTGCCATAGCTGCCATGGACTTATAACGAGGCCTTCTACTAAAACATCTATTGATCAGGTGTTCAGTAATATTAGTGGAAAATTTTCTGTGGATTCTATCGAGTGCACGTTAACGGATCACAACTTGATATCTTTTAAACTGCATTGCCAATATGAATCAAATAATTTTGTTGACGTTAAGAAAGTAAGGTGCAATTATCAAATGGTTGAGCAGTTACTTAATGAAAGTTTGAGGGGTATTGAACGTGTAAATGATCCCATGTTATTAACTAACAGTCTTGTATCGTGTATTAATAGTGCTGTTAACGTATCAACAAGTACGTCTCAATGTAAAAAATCTTTAAGATTTGAAATGGAGCCATGGATAAACAAAGACCTCAAGGCTTTAATACTGTACAAAAAAAGGATTTTGACTAAGCGAAGGAAATCAAAAAGTAATAAATATGATGGTTTGCTGAAAAGACTAGGAAGAGTTATCAAGTTAGCTGTTAAAAATTCTAGAGATAATTATTACTGTTATAATTTAAATGAAATTTGCACTGACCCATGAAAGACCTGGATCTTTATAAATAACACCCTTGGCAGAAATAAGAAAAAAGATATTAAGTTGAGTGCTGCAGGGGTATCGGTAGATGATGATAATGTCAAAGCAAACATGCTTAATCAATACTTTATTCAATCAGTTATTCAAGTAAGACAACAGATACAAACATTCCCGGAGGATAGCTGTAATTCGTTAAGGACTTTGTGCCAAACATCCAGTCGTTTTAATTTACAGCTGATTTCTCTAAACGATATGACTAATGCTATAAATAATCTAAAATTAAAAAAATCTACTGGTTATGACAATATTACTTCGGAAACATTATATAGATGCAAGGACGTAATTGCTCCAATTCTAGAGTATATTTTAAATCAAATAATTCTAACATCAAGTTATCCAGATTGTCTAAAGATAAGTAAAGTCGTTCCAATACCCAAAGTCCCAAATGCTGCTATAGTCAATGATTTTCGTCCTATTTCACTACTATCCACGATTGACAAAATTTTCGAAAAATTGATCCATGAAAAGCTTCTGGGGTACTTGGACAATAATAATTTTTTGTACAAACATCAGTACGGATTTAAAAAAGGTTGTGGAACGGAGGATGCTGTAATAAATGTTATAAATTATGTATGTGATGGGATAGATAGGGGTGCATGTGGAGTTGCGGGCCTGTTTCTTGATTTTACCAAAGCTTTTGATCTGGTTGATCATGAAATTATGATACAGAAGTTGAAATATTATGGTGTTGTGGATCGAGAGTTGAAGTTATTTGAAAACTTTCTTAAAAATAGGAAACAATTCGTTCAGTTGGAGGATGTCAAGAGTGATACTTTGGATGTAGTTAGTGGAGTGCCGCAGGGTAGTTGCTTGGGGCCTTTACTGTTCTCTATTTACATAAATGATCTTTTTAAGTTGAATTTATCTGGGAAATTGTTTATGTTTGCGGATGACGTTTGTTTGTTTTATCCATTCAAATATGACCTTGTATTGAAAACTTATATGGAACGAGATGTTGCCCTAATTTTTGAATACGCTCGACTTAATAAGCTGATTCTAAATGCAAACAAAACAAAGATGATCAGATTTAGGCCGTGTTCATATATGCCGATCAATAACTTCAGTATTTCTGTTGATGGAAATGAAATTTTTGAGACCCATGAAGTGAAATATTTAAGAGTTACGTTGCAAAGCAATTTAGCATGGAATTCGCATATAAAGGATGTCAAAAGGAAAATTGCACCTGCTATTGGAATTTTATTCAAACTGAGAAACAAATTTAATTTAAAAACAAAACTCCTAATTTATCAAGCATTGATTCAAAGTCAACTAAACTATATGGTTACATTGTACGGTTATAAAAATACGACTGAATTAAAATCACTACAGGTTTTGCAAAATAAATCTTTAAAATTGGTTCATAACTTACCATTACTATATCCAACATTGACACTTTATGAAGATGTTTGTAAGCCGATAATGCCTATATGTGCCCAATATAAGTATAAACTATTAATGTTTATGTTCAAATCCATAAATAGGATTGGATATCACACTATCAACTTTGTTCAGAACCAACGAATTTTCAATACTAGGAGTCAGACCAATTTATATACCCCAAGATGCAGATTATAGATGACTAAGCAAAGGATTGAATATGCTGGAAGTCTTGAGTATAACAGCTTGCCTATAAGGATAAAAACGATTAACACTATTTCAACGTTTAAAAGAGAACTGAAAGAATTTTTATTTGGAAGGTATGAAATGCTTTTGCGGAGATAAACTGATTTTTTTGTTTTTTTTTTTTTCTCTTTGTTTTTATCATCTTTGTAATGAGTTTAGTTTTAGATTTTAGTATTTGCTACATTTCTATTATGTATTAATCTAGTTGCCAACTGTCTCAACAATGCCCACTGGGCGCTGGGACAAAAAATAATGAATTGTATTTTATATGAGTTGTAAATAAATAAATATTATGCTAAAAAAAAAAAAAAAAAAAAACTAACAGTTGGACTAATAAGTTCGTTGGTTAACACTGATAGCGTTACTAGTATTAAAACCTTATTATTTTTACTTAATCCTTACCTTCATTTTGATTTTGAAGAAAATGAATAAAAAGTCAAGGTTTGCACGTTATTTGAACTTTGCAACATTAAAACATATAAAATATCCACAAAATAATTTTAATTGAGCGGAAAGTGAAGTTGATCCAGATAACTGAGACTATATAGATAGTAAGGGAACATATTGGATATATCGTGCATAAATATTTGCGTATGCAGTTAAGTTCTGCTCAAAGTGGGTGCTGCACGAGCTTGCAATCGCCCAATAACAACAAAAATTTATTATTCTGATCATTGTTGCAGGCTGTTCCACCATAAAAAAACACGAATTTACGCATCAATCTGGTACAAAGGATAAAGCATGACAGTATCGTTTCATACCAGAATTAAAACGCCTATGGTAGCCTATGAACTTTTCAGCCAAACTGTTATGTTAGCTATGTACAGTGAGCGTCAAAAGTGAGTAAACACCGCTGATATAATTCATTTTCTTAGGATAGCGAGAAAAGTAAATGAGAATAGTCGAATAAATTTCCATAAATTAAAAACGTTTATTTATTACTTATAAAATGTTAAAACAAAAAAATCGCAATAATTATTGTTGTGCTACAAGTATATTTTTTATAATAGAAAATTTAAAATTATAGTGGGTGTTGACTCACTTATGGCGCTCTGTGTATATCAGTCGCCCCTTCTGTCCATTGCCTGGTGGCCAGGTATCCACCTTATATTCCTGGACTTCCAACTATTAGTAAAAAATTAATATCCATTACAACCAAATTGGCTCACAAATCAATAAGTTCTGATCAGAGGTTATTCGAAAAAGTATTATAACTACGGTGGAGTAATTCTAGATCGACAAAATCTACAAACATACATAATTGTTCAGTACAACCCTTTAGTAAGGATTACAACCTAGTTTCTCACACCACTTATGTCGTGTGTGTTAGTTTTATACATGGGTGGCAAGACCTACCTCCTGACTAAAGGATTGTAATGAGCAATTATGTATGTATGGCAAGACCTACAGTTTAAAGTCGACTCCGAACGACAGATTTTTTAGAAACTTTTCATAACAATTTTATTTACTCTCCGAGTTTTTGCCAGAAATCCGCTGAGAGGAAGTCGTCGAAGAAATATTTTTTTATATTTCATTTACTTGGAGATATCTGATCTGGTGTTTGAACCGTAGCCTCATGTCTAATAAGCCAACACACTAGCTACTAAACTACGGTGACTACAAATATCGACATATATATATATATATATATATACACAAATAATAAAAATATTTTTCAAGACAAATAAAAAATTCCCTACCATTGGGTGTCAATCAAAACACCTTTTGTTTTTATAAAAAAAAAATAATAAACTAGACTTTACATATGAATATACATATATTTGAATATATGGTACCATACATATGTATGTTCACGATTTTGATAACAATGTTGCACACTTATCACTCCCTTGATAATTACATACATTTTGTGTGAACACGACCTTGAATTATAAAATGATTTCCTTTACCTGAAATCAAAAATTTCAAATACTATGAAATAAGTGTGTCAACACTTACATACATAGACTAATTTGTTATTGGTAAACGCCTACATAATTTCATAAAATTATTTTTATACTCTACGCTCTATGCCCCCTATCAATTCAGATCATTCTCAACAACGTGCTGTAAGATAATGTGAGCCAAAACTGTTTAGACAGAAGAGGAATCACATGGAGGCAGTCATGCCAACTTGAGAATTTGGATTGCATGTTTGATATTTGTCTACTCTCACACAAGATCTCCAACAAGAAAGCAAAACTAAAAGATTCGGAAAGAGTAGAACTGTAGAAAAATATTAAGAAAACTACCCATAATATCATGTTACAAGGCCAACCATACGAGTACGTAGACGGCTTCCGGTATATACGGAATACAATGATAACAAATGGCGAGCAGAAAGAGCGGTTTTTGGACGACTACAATCACAAATATACTGACAAAACAAGCTAAAAATAACCAAGGCTAATGTACAGTCAACTCTGTTTAGTTTCGAACACTATTGTTCATAAACTACAGGCACTAATTAACAAGTGACTCAGAATTAATCATGGATCTCTAGAACTTTACCAAGAAGGTACACATAGTAATACAAATAAAACATAGGAAATAGGGGGTGGATCGACCACACTATCAAAAAGAGTGCTGATAGTGTAGTATTACCCGGGGAGACTCGAAAATAACTGCAGCAAACCACGTTATATGATTAACCGATGGGTGCTCCATACGTGAGTTCTAACTTTGGCATACCTTTCTACAGGTTCTACAATGGCAACTGTAATATTTTGTCACGAATCTTTTTTTATACTGAAAAAATTTACACGGACAAAACAAACAGAAAAAAATCACACGTCAGTTTTTATCGCTCTGTATATTCCGGAGACTTTTCGGCCAATACTAGCTTTAAACGAATTAGTGGTCCAATTTCAGCAGCTCAACACGTATGGTACACTGTTTCCCTACTTTTGAATGAATTCTATGATTCTCAATGCTTTTGCAAATTCTTCTGCAATTTACTAAAATACATAAGATAGGTTAGGTTCGGTCAAATTGCCAAACGTTCCATAGAGCATAGCTTACTTGAGTCCTATAACGGCCCGTTGTAACACCGACAGCATCCCATTATAACCCCTGCCCATCCCCATAGTCTTATGAGGGCGTAGATCCTATCCAAATCACTTTTGGCTCTTAGACGTGTTTTGTCAATAAGAATCCTCTTCTTTTTGGTCATTACAATTTCTACAGAAATCGTTGTGATGTATTTCCCGCCTCGTTATAACTGCTATGAAATTCCTCCATGTATCCGCAACTAATCAGATCTGCCTGTTCTCAGTTTACTATCCCATTTTTCTTTTATTGAAAACAAGTGAGAGACAATTTTTTTGCCCTCTTCAGAGAAATGCCAATCTTTTGTATGAATTGATTTGAATTAGCTGTTGTGTCAGCCTAGGCAAGTGCATCAGCATTGTTGTTATCTTCAATGTTGTCGTGTCCAAAAGCCCACATAAAAGAAACCGTTAAATGGCGCGCTATCTTCTCCAGGGACACAAGGCATGCTTTGCCATTCTATTCTGTCACAAAATTCAGTATATTATTTCCACCATCCGCTTTGTTTTTGCTCCGCTAGATGGGCCAACGAGAAACTGCAGGATGATGTCGATCTTGGCAAAAAAAAAACATCTTTTCGGATGAAGCTCATTTTCATCTTGTTCGGTACGTTAATAAACAAAATTGCCGTATTTGGGGCTCAGAATACCCACACGTGGTCTAACCAAATGCACCCATTATGAGTGAATATTTGGTGCTGCTTGTGGATCGGGGAAATTATTGGTCCATATTTCTTTGAAAATGAAGACGGCGCAGCCAATACGGTCAATGGAGACCTATCGTACCATGATAACCCATTTTTCATGGTATTGATGTGAACGATATTTGGCTTCAACAGGATGGTACAACTAGCCACACACCTCATGCCACAATCGATTTATTGCGTCAAACGTTTGAAGGTCGTTTAATTAGCAGCCGAAGTGGTGATGTCAATTGGCGCCAAGAAGATTGCGATTTGGCACCGTTGGACTATTTTCTGAGGGGCGCCGTTAAACCAGAGCCAATTGAGCATTTGAAGGCCAACAGTCGTGATGCTATTGCCTAGATACGACCCAATACACTCAAAAAAGTGCGCGAAAAATTATTCCAATTGAATAAAGTACTGTGAGGAAAGCTGCAGCAGTTGTATGGATCAAATATATAGATTCCAATTTAAACTTTTAAATGGCCCACCCTTTATACATTTTCTATGGATCTAATGACCGGTTTACTGTTAGCAAGTATGCGTATACCAAAGTACCAAATTCACACAGCAGTAGTCTTTATAAACATTATGGTGCTGTTGTGAATTAATTAGCCTTTTTTATTTTCGTTAATGTATGTTTTGTAACTACCCTGTGAGTAATCGGTGCAAGTTTTTTGAATTGATAATCGCTTGGTTTCTTTAACTATGCGGTTAAAAAATTTGTTTGATAATTGTGCCGATCACCACGGAGGTCAGAATAAAGTAAGTGAATTTCTTTTTTTTTTTGTAATAACTTTTATCCTACTTGAAATATTGTTTTTAGATAATAAAACGCGCTAAATTGAATTGAAACATTTGTTTTATTATTGTTCGAGATCGGCATACGTTGCTGCCGCAACATTTTTTATTATTTTATATTAAAATTAAATGCCGCGCCCAAACACAAGACTTCAAAAGAAAACTATGGCATCTGAAAAGGAAGACACCTTTACATCTTCTCCAGTTGAGAGCGAGGACGAGGAGAAAACGGTCATAGAAGAGCCAACGGTGGCTGAGTTAAAGGAGGAAATTTTAGCTCTGAAAAAATCCTTAAGCCAATTGACAGCCGTACAGAATGCCTTGCCACCAAACACAACGAGAGAACATGCCCAACTGCTAACTGGAACACCAACACCATCAGCAGCTGCACCACCTGCCACAGCAAATGACAATGCCTATTCAATAACAGGTATGAAAATAGCACCAGCAGTATCCACGCTACAGCCAAGAGTAAGTACAAGTGAGTATTCAACAAATTTTCAATTTCATACGCCATATACTACTCCGCAGTCGGTTATACCGAAAATGAATTACTTGCCCCAAACATTTGTTCCCACAATAACTCCTTCGCCGCACATATCACAGTCTCCCATGCCTACAACTTATGCCTTTTATAATATTTCGCCACCATTTGCACAAACGGCGATACCGTCAAATTCTTCACCGCTTGATTTTATTCGGGAACGTCCAGGCCAGATACGTACATCGACCCAACCGCACATAGCTACGTCTACCTCTACGCATCTACCAATATATTCATCTGCTTCTTCTTTCAACATGCCCGTATCACAGGCCACAAATGATTGCCGTCCACTCCGTAAACTTCATGATTTGCCTCCGTTTTCGGGCCTTCCTGAGCAATGGCCGATGTTTATCGTCGCGTACAGGGAAACAACGGCATATTATAATTACTCAAACTTGGAGAACTTAATTAGACTGCAGAAATCTTTGACAGGGGATGCTAGGTCTAAAGTGGAAGCATTTTTAATCCACCCAGATAGTGTTAGTCAGGTGGTAAGTACCCTGGAATTTCATTATGGCCGCCCCCAAGTTTTGATAAGAAGCCAGATCGCAAAGGTTAGAGCATTTCCGCCAATATCTACGAGAAAAATGTACGAATTAGTAAATTTCAGTACCATGGTGTCAAATCTAAGTGCATTTTTAATCAATGCTGACGCAACACCTCACTTAAGCAACCCTACACTTCTGGATGAACTGGTTAGCAAATTGCCGCTGCAGAAACGCGAAGAATGGACGAAATATTCTATGACTCATCTTGGTCCTTATCCCACTGTGCAGGATTTTAGTTGTTGGCTGCAGGAAGTTGCCACGTACATTTACCTTTCTGTAGAGGCCGATTCGGGTAAAACAGATGCTACGCCTATTAAAAGAGAAAAGATGAATCCGTCATTTACCATCATCCCAGACAACGACAAGCCTCTCAAATGTCCAATGTGCCACCAGGGTCATCCGTTATATCAGTGTGGCGAATTTAAAAAGGGCACAACTAATCAGAGGTGGACCTTTGTAAAGAGTAATCGCCTTTGCTTTGGTTGCCTTCGTGCCGGTCATAACACAATTGATTGTAAGAATAGACGCCAGTGTGGAGTATCAAAATGTATTAAATACCATAATAGATTGTTACACGAGAACAAAATATCAAATGAACGTGAAGTTGGCAACGGCTACAAATGTGAAAATGTTAACAAACATAAGCGTATAAATGACAACCAAAGCAAAGATAATACAGTTTACATTAATGAAATGGGAGATGGTAAGAGCCCGGTAAATACGATAGTTGATGATTCTTTAAATAGGGAAACCCTGTTTAAATATCTGCCAGTTGAACTGAAGGGCCCAAAGGGTTCATTGAAAGTTTTGGCCTTTATTGATGAGGGATCGAAAATTACTCTATTGGAGGAGAATATTGCAAATAAAATAGGATTAAACGGTACCTCGAACAACTTACGTCTAGGGTGGATAGGCGGCAAGACAACTGATGAAATATCGAAGAAAGTAAATTTGGAAATTAGTGCCGTTGGGGAAAATGAAAGTTTTCAAATGAGAAATGTTTGGACCACGATGAATTTAAGACTACCGAGGCAGAATTTACAGCTGGCAAAATTTAGGAAAAGTTTTCCGATTTTAGATGGAATTATTATTGATGAATATTTTGACGACCAGCCCAAACTACTCATTGGTCTTCCCCACATAAGACTTGTGCGCCCAATTAAAATATTTAATCTGAATGGATGTTTTTCAGTTCATCAGACTAGTTTAGGCAACGTCCTGTTCGGATCGAATGAGGATTCTAATGAAGCAACGGTCTGTAAAATTGATTTCGACATATTAAGTGATATACAGGAACAAGTTATGGAGTATTTCACTCTTGAAAATTTAGGAGTGAGAACATTAGAACCGGTGACATCGAACGAGGACAAGCGCGCAGAGGAAATTTTGTACAGTACAACGAAGAAGAAAGATTGTTATTATGAAACGGGTCTTTTATGGAAAACCGATTATTTTGATAGGAAGGATAGCTATTCAATGGCTATAAAACGTCTTTGCAACATGGAGACCAAAATGAACAAGGATATGGATTTTGCTATGTGGTACAAGGAAAAAATAAAGGATTACATTTCTAAATCGTATGCCCGAAAGTTGTCACCAAAGGAAGTCGCTGTTAAAAATAGCCGTACCTGGTATTTGCCACACTTTGTTGTTACGAACATGAACAAAGGAAACAAGAGACGTCTAGTTTTTGATGCCGCCGCAAGCGTAGATGGCGAATCCTTTAACTCGAGGCTACTTAAAGGCCCCAGTAAGTACCAACCTAAGTCGTTGCTGGCAATATTGTTTAAATTTCGCCAAAGGGAGATAGGTGTTTGCGCTGACATTAAAGAGATGTTTCATCGCGTTAGAATTCGCAAGCCGGACCAGACAGCTCAGCGGTTCCTATGGCGAGATGGAAAGTCTAAAGAGCCTCCTGCAGAGTATGTGATGCAAGTTATGATATTTGGTTCGGTCAGCTCTCCATGCTCTGCTCAGTTTGTGAAAAATATCAACGCTGAGATATATAAAAGTAGTCATCCAGAGGCGTTTCGGGCAATTGCCGAAAACCACTACGCTGACGATTATGTTGACTGCTTTGACACTGTGGGGGAAGCTATAAGTGTAGCCAGGGATGTAGTTGACATTCATAATGAAGCCGGCTTCGAATTACGAGGTTTTGTGTCAAATTCAGCGGAGTTTTTAGCTGCAATGGATGAAAGCAAGCAAATAGATGACGGCTTAGCATTGGCGAATTTGGGCGCTGGCGAAGCTGGTACTGAAAAAATCTTGGGAATGCATTGGAGGCCCTCTGATGATATTTTTTGTTTCGCGTTAAGGTTCACCCGAGTTCCAGAGGCCGTGTTAAATGGGGAACGAAAGCCAACTAAGTGCGAAATGTTAAGCCTCCCAATGTCAATCTTTGACCCATTCGGTTTTCTAGCAAATATAGTCATTAAATCAAAGATATTGCTTCAAGAATTGTGGCGCTGTAAGGTTGACTGGAGATCCCCTATTCCGGATAACATTTATTCGGAATGGTACGAATGGTATAAAAGCCTGCAGCACATAGAAGTAATAAAAATTCCCAGATGCTATGGACGAAATTTTGTTCGTCAAGAAGCAGTGATTGACTTACATATCTTCGTAGATGCAAGTGAGGTGGCATTTGCGACAGTGGCCTACTGGAGAATATACTGCAACAATAAGGTTAACGTTGTTTTTATTGCCGGAAAATCCAGATGCGCACCCTTAAAGCCCCTGTCCATACCGCGCCTTGAATTACAGGCCGCAGTGCTTGGCATAAGATTAAAGGAGTCGATTACCGCATTTCATGAAATAAAGCCAGGAAACATAATATATTGGTCGGACTCGAAAACGGTTATAAAATGGATCCAATCCGACAGCAGGACCTATAAACAGTTTGTGGCGCATCGAGTCGCTGAAATTCTTGAAACGTCAAAGGTGGAACAATGGAGGTGGGTGCCCTGAACCCTGCAGATGACGCCACAAGGCCACAGAATTTTACTGATGAAGCAAGACATAAATCTCGATGGCTCAGCGGTCCAACGTTTTTGAAGGATGATGAAAGGAATTGGCCAGAACTTCCAAACGACATAAATGAATATGACTGTCAAGCGGAAAGAAGATCAAAATCTGTATTTGCCATTACCGAAGAGCCATTTATTTCGTTTGACAGATACTCAAACTTCAAAAAACTAGTCAGGGTAATGTGTTGGATTCAACGTGCGGTAAGAGCATTTAAATCAGGCGGCCAAAGACAGCGGAATACCGCGGAAATATCCAGTTCACAATTAAGTGTCAAGGAGCTGGTTGAATCGACTAATTATTTGTGTAAGCTTGCCCAGCGTGACCTTTTTTTCGATGAATACAGAAGATTAGAGGAAAATAAACCTGTACTCAAGTCGAGCCCAATTTATAATCTTAACCCATTCATTCGGCAAGACGGTTTAATATGCTTGTCTGGCCGCATCAATAGGGCTATGTGTATTGACTACGCTACGAGACAACCTATTATATTGCCGAAAGAACACAAACTTACCAAACTTATCATTAAGCAGTATCACGAAGATTTCAAACATCAAAATCAAGAATCCATTTGCGCAGCTATAAGGTTAAAATATTGGATACCATGCTTGAGGCAGTTGGTAAGGTCAGCAAATCGAAACTGCCAAGTCTGCAAGAACAAGTCAGCCGTGCCAAAAACCCCCCTGATGGGACAACATCCAGAGGATAGGCTTACCGCATATGTACGACCATTTTCCTACACAGGAATAGATTATATTGGCCCATTTACTATCTCTATTGGCCGACGACAGGAAAAAAGATGGGTGGCTATCTTCACCTGCCTGACAACACGGGCGATTCATTTGGAAATTTCAAGAGATTTGTCGACTGATGCGGTAATATTATGTATCAGAAATTTCATTAATCGAAGAGGGTTACCTGTACGTATAAGGAGTGATAGAGGTACCAATTTCGTAGGAGCCAGCAAAGAGGACATAGTTTTCGACGGTACAAAGGTGATCGACGAATGCGCGCAACGTGGAATTGAATGGCTCTTTAATACTCCGGCAAATCCGTCAGCTGGAGGTGCATGGGAACGCATGGTGCGTTCGGTGAAGAATGTACTATCATTTACCCTAAAGGAAAGGTCTCCTCAGGTGGAAACATTTTACAGCCTGTTGATAGAGGCGGAAAATCTAATAAATTCGAGACCTCTAACGCACCTCCCAATTGATAGCTCTGACTCGGATCCGTTAACACCAAATCATTTTTTGCTTGGGTGTCCGAATATTCTGCAAACGCCTGGTGTACCTGAGGGAAAATGCCTGAGAAAGCAATGGCAAATATTGCAACAGTTGAAACAGACCTTCTGGAAGAGATGGGTACTGGAATATCTTCCGGAGCTTACCCGGAGAACAAAATGGTATCGGCCGGTAGAGCCTATAAAGGTGGGAGACGTAGTGATAATTTGCGACGACAACGAAACGCGTGGGCAATGGAAACGTGGCGTGGTGAAGGAAGTTTTTCCGGCGGCAGATGGGCAAGTTCGTTCGGCGATGGTGAGAACAACAGTTGGAAAGTTAAAGCGACCGGCATCAAAGTTAGCAGTTCTCGATGTTGGTGGTGAGTCTCCCTTCTCGACTCACGGGGGCCGGGATGTTGTGAATTAATTAGCCTTTTTTATTTTTGTTAATGTATGTTTTGTAACTAATTGATAATCGCTTGGTTTCTTTAGCTACGCGGTTAAAAAATTTGTTTGATAATTGTGCCGATCACCACGGAGGTCAGAATAAAGTAAGTGAATTTCTTTTTTTTTTGTAATAACTTTTATCCTACTTGAAATATTGTTTTTAGATAATAAAACGCGCTAAATTGAATTGAAACATTTGTTTTATTATTGTTCGAGATCGGCATACGTTGCTGCCGCAACAGGTGCCTTAAGCAGTGTACAATAATCGGGTAGTGCAAGGGACAATCTAACATTCGACCGTTCTGAAATAACTCCACATCCGAATTTTGCCTATAATCTGGATCGATCACTAAATACTTGAATGACGTTCTTTGTTTAGTGCAAACCATAATCATCTTCGGATCTATCCGGTATTATCGTTGAAAAATCAGACTTGAAATCGAGTTCAGGTGTCATACAGTCATATAGGTATATCTAGGTCATCATTTTCCAGATTTTTTTTTTTTCAAAATTTTCAAAAAGATTCTTTCAACTAAAATTATAATTCATTTACCGTAATTGAAAACATGTGGGTGTTCACAGCAGTGTTTTTGTTAACAGTTGCTAACTCTTACATTCCTTAATATGCGGTAAGTATACTAAACTGTAATTACTTAACTTATTTACATAACCTATTATTATTATTTTGTTTTGCTTATTGTATTAGGCTCGTCGATTAGGTGTAGTTCTTAAGAAAACTATGCCTAATGTGACAGTATAACAACGCATTTACTTTTGTGTATATTTGTGGTATACGAGGTTTAATTTTGATCAATTTAATTTGAATTTAAACATTATAAAGAGTACAAGTTTTAAAGCAATTCATATTTACGATGGTAATTACAAAATAAATAATAATTAAGTCTCAAGGGCAACTTTATAAGACGCAACGTCTATTAAGACCTATACAACTGAGTTTTTTTACTTTAATGTGTCTGTGGCAATGAGAAATAATTGCTTAGATAAGATAGACTATCTTTAGCAGGTTGACATGGAACTGTGGCAAATTGTCTTTTTTCTTTCGTGAAACCAGCCAATTTTTCAGAGATAGTTGATGCGCCCATCGAAGGTCTCCCCAGCAGATTAATCGAAAGACATGATTTTTCAAATACTTCTGCAATTATACCATTGGACTGCTGGTAAGTAGTGTTTTTCAACAACCTTTCTTTTCTCTAAGCGCCCAGAGCTATATAACTGCAATTCTGTACTTCCAATCCATCAACGGCTAATTCATCACTTCTTAGGTGACATCCAAACGACGTGCATAAAAAGTGGACTATAAATATGGCAGCATTGTGAGGATATTGTTGTGGGGAGATACTAATGTACTGCAATCGAACTTTTATATTGTTTCCTATAATGCCTCCCCTAACCCTATTGTTCGTGACAGTAATGATAATTCCCGGACATTACTTAAGAGCGTTGATATTGACGACGAAACTAACTTTTTTTGAATTTTCAATAAAAAAAAGGTGCTCTCGGAAAAATCGGGTAAAAAATCGACTTAGTAGGGGAAATGGACCTAGTGGGTTGGATAGCCATAGCCTCAGGGATTCATAACTGGTTTCCTAACGATCGGGCGTTACTTGGAACCGGAGATAAAGACGTCGAAACTAATTGTTTTCTTCAAATAAGCAAAAAAGTTCTCTATGTAAATCGGGTAAAATTGTCGGTGTTCTTTCGTTTTTTGACTTGCACTTTTTGACGATTTTGGGCGATGACTTGCATTTTGGGTCACTTGACACGAAATTGCCCACATATAAAGCCTTCTTTTCGATAATTTAAAAAATAAGTTAGCTTCGTCGACTATATACCCGATCCCAAATAATGCTCGACCGTAGCGAAAACTGTTTTGAAAACCTTGGTCTAAAAGCTATCCAGCCCATGTATGTATTCAGCCTATGTATTCCACCATTCTATTTCTTATCCTTTTTATCCCAATTTATGAAGAGTATATTTGGTGAAAAAATTCTGATCTTTCAACTTGATTATCTATGATGATTAAACAGTTTTTTTATATTTGTTTATTTTATTGTAAAATTCAAAGGTTTTCCGTCGTCTTTCTTTTACTTTTTCTCTAACTTTTCCTATTTTTGTGATTTTTAATGGATTTCTTTTGACAGTTTTTCAAACTTTTCAATTATGTTAACTTAACTGTCTCTGTAAACTTAACATACATACCTACATAATTGGTCAGTCAGGATTACGACCTAGTTTCTCGCACCGTTTATGCTATTTACTCTCAGAGTTTTTACCAGAAATCCGCTAAGAGGAAGTCGCCAAAGAAATATTTTTTCATATTTAGGTTTGTTGGGGATGTCTGACCTGGAGTTCGAACAGTGGCCTCACTACCTACTAAACTACGGCGACCTCAACTGTTAACTTAACATTCACTTAAAAAAGAATATAACTTTCGTAGCAAAATATTAAAAATACTACATAAACTTGGAGTTTTGAATAAAATGGAGGACTTGGTATTGAATAAAACGAACAATGCACTTTAGCTAACAGGCCTAACAACAATTAGATTTGAAGATGAGACTTTGAGTCATAAACAAATGGCAAAATTCTTAAATGTTGCACAACAAACAATTTCTGACCGTTTAAAAGCTATGGGCAATATCCATAAGTCCGGAAAATTGATGCCAATTGATTGACAAGCAGATGAAAAACTGAAAAACCACTTGTGAAATTTTGCTTCAAAGGTACAATAAAAATTCAGTGTTGCATGAATGCAATAATGGCAATGAAAAAGCGATTAATTTTCAAAATCCTAAACTGAAAAAGTCAGGACTTAATCCGGGACAACTTTCAACTTCGGTTACAAAACCAGATTGATTCGGCAGGAAAACAATGCTGTGTGTATGGTATGGTACCAGAAATGTATGGTGTAACATGAGCTCCGAAACTCTGGTAAATGATCAATTTAAACCATGCATTGATCGAAAAAGGACCTGAACACAAGATACTAAAAGATTATTTTGCGACATGAAAACGCAACTGCAGGCATAACAAAACCGGTTCAGAATACAATCAAAGCATTAGGCTGGGAACTATTACCCACCCTCCGTATATACCAGACTTGGCTGATTCCGACTACTATTTGTTTTAATCAATGGGAGACGCATTAGCTGAGTAGCACTTCGATTCCTACGAAGAAGTCGGATATTGGGTGACTAATTTGGTTTTCTTCAAAAGACGATCAGTTATATTGGCATGGAGTCCACAAATTGCCTGAAAGATGGACAAAATATGGAGTCGACAATATTGGCAATGGCCTATATTTTGAATAAAATGTTATATCCATACCTGAACACCTAGCAAATATAGCACGAACAAATACGTTGAAAAACAATTTCCAAAATTAAGATTAAATTTGTCGAAATTTATTTCAATACCATCATGTTTCTTTACAATTTTGATTAATATTTTATGAAATTTAGTGTTTTTTTCTTTTACTGTGTTCATTTTACTGTTATTTCTTTTGTAACTAAACTTAATTCTTAAATATATTAAGTATTTGCTTGGAAAAATAAACTAAAAACTAATCAGTGCTCTTTTTGTGGCAAAAAGAAAAAATTTACATAGAAAAATAATTATAAGAATAGATGACAAAATATATGTTGTTAAAGCATCTCCTTTGAAAATTTATAACTACAAATGTAATCGAATATATATAGCGTACATACTTATTTAATAGATTGTATTTTGTATAATAATAAAATAGTTTAGAAAAAAAAACAAAGCCTTAACGAAACTAATATAAATCATTTGTTGGCAATTTATCCAATTTGAGTATTAAAGCGGTAATGACACAAGCACCAGCCTCTTTTGTAAACCAAGTTTGATCTTTAATAACAGGTGCTGATGAGAGGGAAGTGGAGGGACCAGCATAAGAGTCTCCAGCAGTATTGGAATTGTGACCGCCACCGGCTGCATTCGATGATGATGATGAACCGGCTAAATCTACATCAGATGTAGATGAACGCCTTTCAGCTTCGTATAATTTGGCAGAATCGTTTGCGTTCGATTTGGAAGATGCACATAGACTTTGACGTCTAACATACACTTCAAAGGCGGTGTTAATTTTGTAGGCTTGGCCATTGAAATGATACTTGTGTTGTTGATTTATAGGTATTATAGCAGTGGAATTTGGTGTAAAATGTAATTCAAGTCTGGTGCCGGGTTCGTCTTTTTGTGTACCTGAAGCGTGATTATGAGTTTCACCATTCGTGTCCATGGGTAAGGGTTGACCATGATCTAATATGGCTCGTATTTTATCAACTCTAGTCATATAAAACAAAGGAAGCCAATCGCCATGCAGATCAGAATCTAAAACATGCTGAGTAGATGAATTCGAATTGACTGTTTGTTGATTCAATTTAAAATAAACCCAACCATGTAGTTTCTCGGAGGCCTGCGCATTACAATGAGTACAAAAACATATGGGTTCTACGCTAGTTTGGAAAAAGCTATCCGGTAGCACTAAAGAACTGCGAAATTGTTGGACCAACTTAAAATATTCACAATCTTTACGCTCTATAGAGGCAATCGATTGCATGCTATCGAATTGTGTTGAAGACGAGGATGAATTATTTTCTAAATTGAAGTACTGCTGTTGTAATCTCTGTTGTTCCTGGCGTCTTTGTAAATGCAATTGTCTTAAAAACGATAAACGGTCATTGTAGACTTCAACATTGATGGGTTCCTCTTCACCATCTACACTATGATCTCTATACTCATCATTTTCTACGGCACATAAAGCTGTTGTAACATTACTTTGGTTGTTATTGGCCTCCATGCTATTTAAACTATTATTTTCTTGTTCTGCGTTAATGGCATTATCATAGTTTGTATCTTCGTTTCTTTGCTGTTGTTGCAAGGCCAAATTAGCCTCTTCATTTAATTCATGTAAATTTTCTTTGGATTCACATCGTATATCCTCTCGTGGAGAACAGCCACCAACTGCTCCAAGTTCTTCAGTATTTTCAATCTCTTTATTGGTGTCATAATTCTGCTGATTAGTACTTACTGTTGCACCATTGTTAGCTGTAGCAGCCGATGTTGATGGTTGATCTGACACAGCCAATTGATTGTCTGTTGAAGGAGTATAAGCGTAAGCAATCAAAGCATTGTGGAAAAATCTTTGTGTGCTCTGACTACGTTGTATATTGAGATTTGTTGTGTGTTGTAGCTGTAACGATTCCCGGAGACAGCTGGAATTGGTAAAACAATTAAAACTTTGGAAATGAAGACCTGATAGACAGTGTCTCTCGAGGGCAAGTGTATTTTTTAATAAAATGTGTTTACCTTACTAAAAATAATGAAAACTTAAATCCACTATCTAACTGGTGCATCTGTAGAAACCCCTTTTCTAAACAAATAATTGATCGAAAAGAATCAAACGACTGCTTTTGTATAAGAAAAAGTTAGCAAAAGCTAGAAGACCATCGATCTCCATTACGAATGACTGCAGCCCTATAAGTCTAATTGGAAAAGATTTTGGACAATGAGATGCGGTCTAATCACTCTCCTGCTCTTGCTAGTATGCTACGCTAAGGCCAGGTTCACTGAGACTGTACTGAACGCTTTGATGGGGAACTAGGCCTTAAAGCTTATAACAGAATGGTGCCCATCGTGTGGTTTATGTGTCAAATGTTGCAAAACAGATTTGATGCATTTTACCAGACGGTCTGCAAGAGGAGGATTCACGTTTGGCGGACGGTGTTCAACCACCAATGTCACTGCCTATGACTCTTATATGGGTTTCAGCGCATAAAGATATCGTCAGAAATTGCATTACTGAATGGAATGGTCAGGACCGGTATAGAGATCACAATCTCCGACATGTTATGGGATGTTAGTGTTCCGATTCGTACGTAAACTTTTAGCTGTTATGATTACCTATGACTCTTATAGGGGTTTCAGTGCATAGGGATATCGTAGGATATTTCATTACTTAATGCAATGGGCAGGGCCGGTATAGAGCTCCGACATATTATAGGATATCAATGTTCCAATTCCTTAGTTAAACTATATACTCAACGCTTGTCTTATCAGGAGTCTTAACTTTCTTGCCAGCAGAAAGGTATGTGCAACAGTAAAAGATTCTGTTGTTTAAATAACAAAAAAGTTGATTCACAATTGCTTGTTTACGGGAATGTATCTCAACCAACTTGCCATTCTATCAAATGACTCCTGCAGATATTGTGGTTCTAAGGAGAAGGGAAAGACTATCTTTCACGTCATGTCCCAGTGCCCTGCTACTGCCGATACGAGACAGAGCTCCTTAACCTTCCATTTTCTATAATCTTTCCTTCCATTTGGATCTCTCCAATATAAAGATTGCTACAATAGCAATCTCTGGAGTCAGGTTAGTTTCCTTAAGGGAATGTTTGATCACCGTGTTAGCTATTAATTGTGGTATCAGAATGAACCTAAACGCTTTCCAAAGTGGTCTAAAGCATTGAAAAATATAAATATTTTTCAATTAGAGGCAGTTCACACTAATTGGAACATCAAAAACGTTATCATTCGCGCAAATATTGAACTCTTAAGTCTGAAAGACTCAGTTAAAGAAATATATAATGTCCGACAGCTATCAGCAACGGCCACTAACTTCATAACATTAGAACAAGATCATATTGCAGAAAACGAGGGTTTAAATTCGGACTATTGCTTGTGGGACAACATTTGACGTGAAGTCACTGAGAAAGCATCGCAATTATACCGAAATGTCTTTAAAATTTTCACTATACGATCAATTCGGAAAAGAAAATCGAAGTTAAAAGACACTATAAAACGTATTAAATAACAGGCATTTTAAAGTGTACTTTAACTTTATAAATTACTTACCATGATGACGAAGAACTTGGTTCAACACGATTCTGTTCAACGGAACGATTTTTAATGGACATATTCAATAATAAATTCTCTGAGACACTTTCCATAACAGAACGGCTCCTGTGAAGTATAAAAATACGAAATAAAATACAAATCATAGACCATGAAAAAATAAAACTTACATAGCCGTAGAAGAAGCACCATTAACATTTGCCACAGTAGGCTGTTCAGTTTCCTTTTCATGAACCTCTAAGTCAGCTTTTTCACATTGCGGTACATTTGAGTCCTGATCATTAAGAGAATCATGTTCTAATGCTGATGATTCTTCTATAATTGGAGTACCATTACGGGCAGCATCACTGCCGGTTATAATAGTAATACGTTCACATTTACCATACAAATCGAAGACGGGATAAACATGATTTGAAAGACCAGCTGTCAAATCTTCCAGATTAACAGAGCCAACCATAATAACTGTTAGAAATGTACAACATTATGCATTTATGAAATTCTTTTAAGTGACAATTCATTCATACTTACTCAACATGCCAGCATGTGTTAATGTCATAGTGATCACTGTTCCAGGTTGTATATGTTCTAAAGCTTCACCATATTTCGAGGCTATTCTTTGGCCATTTATATTAATGTAATCATTGGTGGCTACCCAACAAGGACGTTTACATTGTATTATGGACGGCGGTAGGGCTGAAGAATTTGTTATTGTAGGACATTGTCCTACAACACCTAAACCTATGGTACCTTTCCATTTGCTGTTTACAGCATCAATTTTAATCTAAATTTAAATATATATATGATTACATTAATTCATTATAAGTTTAATTATTAAGATTAAGATGAATATGATTGAATACTAACACTTATGCTTTCTCCTTTACATAAAGGCTTTGTAACATAAACCAAAGCATTATTATATGACTGTGTACGCATTGCCGATCTATGATCTTCTAACAAATGAATATTTTTACCACAAAATTCAGAAAATTCATAAATCAAAGCTTCCGAATCAATTGATTCTAACATAGAATCTTGTTTGTTTAGGGGATCCACTCCAAACTCTAAGGAATCCTGTAAGCGTAAGCTAAATGGTCTTAAAGGTGATGTAGGTCCTTGAGAAGAAATAACTTGTACAGCCATCGTAGAACCTTGCAGTTCTACTACTACATAGACATCCTAAATATTAAAAATAAGAATGTTATAAGCAAAACAATTTGAAAATGGAAAATTCTTACATTTGGTACATTTTGAAACTGTATATTCATATCCTCTGAATTTAGTAGAATTTTTAATGTTCTCGTAGGTGTTAATTCCAAAGCTATACGATCGCCAACACGTAACCACTCTAAGGAAGTCATCGATCTCTGTAGCAATGTTGAATTGTAGCGTACCTCATTGCCGGAAACATACCAAACATTTGCCGGTATACGTTTAATACTTAAGGGAATATTTTTACGTACATTATCATCCGACAGATTCAAATCGGTAATGCCAATATTTAGACAACCTTTGCAAAAATAATTACATTTAAACCGTTTTCCATACAAAGTGAATATTAGGTCCTCGATTAACTTACCAGCAAATAGTGGATTATGTGATGTCAGTTTTATTTCAAACGGCGAGCCTACACTTAAGGGGTGCTCCGAGAATACCACACATCTGGACAATGCAGCCGAGGCTCCTGTTAAACGTGAAGCTACTGTCCAGTTTTGTGTTAGTGTTACATTACCCGAAATACAGGTCCAACGATGTTTTGTCTCCAAAGTAGCCGGTTGTATAACAGACGTGGCTTGACAGCTTTGAGAATTTTCACTAGTCGCATAGGGAGCACGCATATCAGATGCCGGCGTTTGGGTCAATGAAACCTGAGCGCATTGTCCATACAAGTCAATAACAGCCCAGACATTAGATGAATGACACTCGCAAGCCGGCCCCTGATCTACACCATCGATATAAAAATGTATATAATCACCATTGCGCATAACACCTACTCTAGCCCCAGCTCCTAAAGTATCAAGATCAACTAAAACATTTGAACGTAGTTTTTTGCGATTATGAAAAATCATAGGGCCGCATAATATAATAGTATCGGTTGCATCCATTTCAGTGGCATTCGCAGCCAGTTGTATATCTTCCGGCCGGGAACCGGTTACACCTATTTCAATATTACCCGACCAGTGGCGTACCATAGTTTCGAGTACAACTTCAAACAATTCTCTTTGCCTTAGAGGGCGATTGCTAAATACTATGGCATCATTAAATTCCGCCAAAGAGTTGGGACGTGAAGCTGTTAAGCCGCTATTAGAAATACTAGCATTTTTACCATGTATAGTATGAAATCTTAAAGGAGTTTCACTATATAAAGTCGTATTCGATATGGTGGAATTACCAGTATCTGGACTATTACACTCGGATGTATCAACTATGGAAGCCTGGGCAGCTTGACCATACAAATCGATAACGCCGTACACACGTTCGGGTACATTTGTGGCCGCAGGCCCTTGGTCGACGCCATTAACGAAAAAATGTAAAGTGCCATCATCCTTGCGCACTACACCAACACGATCGCCAACTTGCAAGCGGTCTAGATTTTGACCATATTGTTCTATAACAGTTATGCCATTGTGCATAACACCGTTACCCGTCATCATCCATGTGCCAGATCTGAAACAAAAATAAACAATTTAATCAGCTAATACAACTCAATTATATTTCTTATGTAGCTGTTCCAAATTTGGAATTCAGTGGTTTTCTAACATACCTTACGTTTGTCATAGTAAATGGAAAATCTAGTTCCTCGGCACTATGTGTTGTTACACCCATTTCAACCGAACCAGCCCATTTGGTAACCACACGTTCTAAACGAACTTGAAACAGTTCATTCGGCCTTAAGGGTCTTCGAGTAAGCACCACACCGTTATTAAAATCATCAGAGGCACTAAAATATAAAATTTCCATTAAAATTCCGAAAATTGTTAATTTGTCTGTACATACTTTGGTCTTAAAGCCGTTCTACCAGAATGTGTCACACAAGCATGAGAACCACACAATGGATGAAATGTTAAACGATCATCATTACGTTGATTACCAACCGGAGCTGTAAGAGCCGAATCTGGTATAACTGCTACTTCGCTTTCAGGACTTAAGAGGCTTAAAACTGGTGTAGGGGCAGCAGAATTCGCCAAGCCACTACCGTTTGCCATAGTATTGCCTATATTCCCTATAGTTGCTGTGGCATTGGAAGAAATTAAATTATTACGACGGGTAACCAAATTCTGTTGTTCCCTTTCATCTCTATCTACAATAGTGACTTTAATGGTCATGCCATACAAATCGATAACACCCCATAAAGTTGTAGCAACTCTTGTGGCTGCCACACCTTGATCTTGACCATTGATGTAATAGTGTAAGTTACCATTTGATTTCCGCATCATTCCAACACGATCACCTTCACGCAATTCATCCAAATTAAATTCTCCATACTGACGTCGTGTTCCCTTGCCATTGGTTAAAATACCACAGCCAGACATCATTATTGTACCCGAACGCATATTGGTCATGGTGGCGGGAAAATGCAGCACATTAGGATTATGTGTTGTAACGCCTACCTCTATGGAACCCGACCATTTATCCACCAATTTATCAATACGAATCTCAAAAAGTTCATTATCCTTAAGAGGTCGGTGAGTCATTACCACACCATTGTTAAATTCATCTAATGGTCTACGCCTTTCGGCTGACCGACAATTTGGTGACAATTTAACTAGAGAACCACAACGTGTATGGAAACGTAAACGATCATTCATATCGTAGTAATCACCAACTGAAGATGTTAGTGATGTAGTAGTAGCGCCTGCATTTGTCAATGGTATGCTACAAAATCCCGAAATAGGTAACGACGATACAACAGCACCTGTTCCTACAGAGCCTGTCGATTCTGAATGAGTGTTTGTGTGATTCGGATTAAATGAACTCGTCACGGTTACATCAACACACATGGGTACGTCGATGTTTTGTACAACTTGTTGTGAATGTTGTGAAGAAGTATCGGAAATGTCCTGGGAAAGAAACAATTTCTGTGAAGTTATAATGTTGCCATGTAAAGTTATAATTTTATTCTTAGCGAGCTTTAATCATTTTCACAAGACTTTGGATTGTTGCTAATTATAGTCTAATCAAGTAATTGCTGAATTGTACCTTACCTTACAAGGTACTGTTACCATGAAATAACTGTCTTATTATCACGAATTCCGTGCGAGGTTATACAGTAAGAATCTTATATTGTGGTAAGAATGACTTACCTACGAAAAGTCTGCAGCTTTTAGATTTTCATGACAATCTACCTGCGCATCGTTATAAAACCTACAGATCCACCTAACTTAAATGTGTCCACAACAATTTCATTCATTACTGACTAAACAATACTTGATGACATGCCATCTGCTAAACATTATTTTAAAAGAGACCTCCCTCGTCATATTCGATAGGATTTCCGCAGCTTCAATACTGAGATTCTGGATATCATTCCAACAGACATGAACCGGTTATCAGTGCTGAATGAGCAGCAGTTGGCAGTTTTAGATACTATAAGTAGATATAACAGAGAGAGAAAGAGGCGTCTAACCAGGAAAACAAAATCAATGCTGGCACAGCCAAAGTCCTACTGGTCATGTGTCCTCAACTCCTATCATACCCATAAGATACTATTCATCTTTTTGAATGTCCTGCCAAACTTACTGCCTTGAGCCCATTGGACCTAAGGTTAAAACCAACCAAAGTTGACAATTCCTGTTATAACTAATCATTTCGTCTCTAGGCATACTAGTCTTTTACATTATTGTTTTCAACAGGAAACACCACCGATTGCAGCAGAACTGTTACGACAGCAACAATTATTTAAGACTGACATTGCAAGTTGGGAGATGTTGCAGCTGCCTTTAGTGCTATTGAACGGGTGTCTATTGAAAGGGTCTGGCAGTAAATGAAGGCAAAACGAAGTATATATTGTTGACAAGTAGGGACATGCGGCGTATTGTATCGCAGAATAAGGCCGATAACTATACTTTCGATATAGTCAGTGGATTTCTTTATCTTAGCTCCGCCGTTACCACCACAAATGATATCAGCCCGGGGATCAAGCGTAGGTTCACTCTTCCCAACAGGTGCTATGGTTTCAATAGCCAATTGAGTAGTAGAGATCTCTCTCGTAGGACAAAACTAATACTCTGCAAGACCGTCATCCTCCCCGTGTTTCTTTATGGCGCTGATGTATGGACACTATTAAGCACTGATGCAGCAGCCTTGAGAGTATTCGAGCGAAAAGTCCTACGAAAGATCTTCGGTCCAGTGCGAGTTGGCGATGATATAGTTTAGAGAAGTCTAACATCACATACAGGTTCTGGGTTCGCTAAGCGAAATTACAGAGTTTTATTTGGTTTTAATATATCCGTTAAAACATAGTTCTTATTGTTCTAACAGTTCTGCTATATTTAAAAGAATTTGCCTGGAAAAAAACTTCCAACTGTTACAGCTGACACTAGGTTGACAAACTTGGGCCTAATTGGAGTCGGGTTGTTCCGGAGCGAAAGTCCGATTGTAACATTGTGAATTGATCTGCCTTTTAACCCAGATATTCAATCTCAACTTTTTGAACATAACTAAAGAGTTCTATAAAATTTTTATTGATAAACTTACCCCATTCCCAACACCATCTACTGGGCAGATAGAGACCTGTATACAACGACCATACAGATCCACTAAAGCCCACAAAGGTTTTGGCATATTGCGTGCCGCAATGCCTTGAGATTCGCCGTTAACATAAAATACTAATTCATTATTAGAGGTACGCATAACACCAACACGATCATTTTCATTTAAAGTTTCCAGATCCGTGCCATAAAATTCCGTCAGACAAAGACCATCTTTGCGTACATCAATGCCGGACATAACCCATGTACCATTACGCATAACAGTAGCACAAGAGGGCAATTCTAATTTTTCCGGCGATTCAGATGTTACGCCAATTTCAATACTGCCACCCCAACAATGATTCTATAACAAAAGAAAGCACACGCAATAAAAAAAATCAATGAACCTCTTAAAGCGTTCTTTGTTCAATTAAAATTCAAGCACGTACCTTTTTCTCTATAACCACTTCAAACAAGACATCATCAATTAATGGTTCAGAACTAAATACCAACGCATGACTAAAATCTCTAGCAGAACGTGTGGCCGTGCGATTACCATTGGACAAGGTAATGCGACGTCCGCAACGCTGATGAAATGTTTGCATTAACTGTAAATTCACATTAGCAGACGTTGTTAGGGCTCCACCTCCACAAACACCATTTACTGCTAAATTAGTTGTACCACCACCAGTAGCCATGAATGCTTCCCAAATTCTTGTATTACTTGAAATTTTTTCTGCAAATTTTCTTACTTCTTTGAAATGATTTTTTTTCCAAATTTTCTTCTATTATTGTATGAATCGCACTAAATAACTAACTTTTCTTAAATCTCGTTGTTTGCCAGAAAATTTTCTTTATTTGAAAAGTGAAAATTTCTCTGGTAAATGATTTTTTCGTTTGACGTTCTCGTCCTGTTTTTTTTTCTGTTTTCTTATTGTTTCTTTTGTTTTATTTGGCGTCTGCGTATATTTATTATATTTGCAAATTTTCTTTTAACTTAACAAACGTAAACAAATTGTTGTTATTGTAAACATATAACAGTTGTTTAGAATTCGCAAACAAAAGGGAAACCGACAAAAACATTGAGCCAATGTGTTTTTTTTATAGAAGAAAAAGCAACAAATACAAGTGATGGTGTCATTGAGTTACCAGACCTGATTAATAGAGGGTATATTTAATATACAGTGTCTGCTATGAAATGAATAAGTGGAACTAAAATGAAAAAATTTAAAAGTCGCCATAATACAATATTACGAAATGGAAAATAAAATCAAAAATAAATATATATAGTTCTAAATTGCAACCTCATAGTGACATACAGTCCATATAGATAAATATCCTTCTAAAGATATCCCACATTCCAATCAATCCAATTTTTAAACCCAAATAGATTCACTACATTCTCCTCCACATGATCGGATGTGACATTTGCCTTTGGAGGGAGCCTGAACTGTTAAAAAAAGCACGACAAGATGAGCATGGGCTATCTACTGACCTTTTTCCGTAATCGTATTCAATTATTTTATAAAATTTGTTTTGAAATTATCTGAGATATTTTCTTTGAAACCATTGTCATCACTGTTTTAAAATATAACCCTGTCGTTGAGTTTATATTTCAATCTTTTGTTTATCTTCAGAATTCATAAAATCAAAATTCTGAAAATATTCAATTAGTGAAACAGATAAATAATGGATGCTGAAGGTATATTCTTAAAAATATTTATAAAATAAATTCTATAGTTTACTATTACAGAGGAAATGATTGAGGAACACCTCGACGAGGAATATCAAACAAGTGAAATAGATGAAGACTTTGCAGAATATCAGAAACAAATTGAAAAATTGGAAATGGCACGACTAAAAATTAAACATGACCGGGAAATGCAACAAAAATTAGAAAAGGCCATAACATTATTGCGTTTACATATGCACAACTACCAACGTATTGTTGTATTTAATAGACGTAGAGCGCGTCAGCGTCTTAAGAGAAGACAATGTGCATTAAGAAACTTTTTTTTACAGTCCCTTATGGATTTGCAGATAAGATTTGTGGAGATGTTGCCTTTAGCAGTAGAACCTCACCTTCTAATGGGTTTAAAACCTAACATATTGTCTTCACGCAATGCTTGTAATGACACCAGTAGGAAAAGTGAAGAGGATGTAATAAGCTTTTATAAGGACGTGGCCTCTAACTTTACGGATGGGCAATGGCTGGATATATTTCATATGCCGAAACATATATTTAATATAATAAACTCAAGACTAAAACCGCTTTTAGAAGGTCAGTTAGAAATGGATTATGAATCTTGGTTAGCAATGTGCATCTATGCCATAGCTACTGGCAATAAATTCATATCAGTGGGTACTCTTTTCAACGTGGAGAAAAAATATGTAAGATTATCTCTCTACAAATTTGTTGATCTCTTCTTGCAAGTCTTCTCTGAGGATTGTTTATCTATGCCAGAAAACGTGCAGGAGTTAGAGAAAATATCACAAGCCTTCCATAGAGCTTCGAATATGCTACCCTGTGTAGGGGTTGTGCATATTTTTGAACTACCGGATCAATGTTCCTGTGAACGGTATAAATGCTGTCGTACCGAGCGTGTTATTGTACAAGTTTGCATTGACGATCGTTTATTTTTTCGTAAAGTGGAAATTACGGACCAAACGCCCGACATATTTTTGAAATCTATGAACGAAATTAACTGTATATGGAAGAAAATATCAAGTGACTGTATACTGCCATACTTTGTGGCAGCTCCACCTAATTTTCCTCTACGAACTTGGCTTATGCAAAAGTATGATAACCCCCAAGAAATTTGGCAACATACTTTCAATAAATCCTTTGACAACTTAAATGTCTTTAGAGAAGTTGCTATGAAAACTTTATTTGGTCGTTGGCAAATACTTTGCAGTACTGAATGTATGCCGCCTGATAAAAAGAGTTCAATTATCAAAGCTTGCTGTGTATTACATAATATTCTGGAAGACAGTGGAGAATGTTTTCTAGAGGATTGGAGTCAGGATACAAGTCGTTTTAAATATCAAATTACACCAAATGTTACGAAAAGTCTTAAAGAATCTGATGAAGCTATAGCAAAACGAGATGTAATTGCAAAGCTTGTAGAACAATGTGATGAATAAATTTGTAGCTCTTTTAGCAATATCAAAAATATTTCTTTTAATTAATTTTAAATAGTCATAGAAATAAAAAAAATTACATATGAACACTTAGATATTTCACAGTGACGTAAATCTCATCATATACCATTAAATTTAGCTACTAAAGCTCAAGAACCATGACATAAAACCTTATGGCAGGAATATTGCAAGCTACAACTACATTTATAGGTCTATTATGAATAGCAAATGAAATTTAGTTGCGTTAATACATGAAACTTCTGTGAGTTGTTCTACCATTTTTGGTGAGTGGCAATACAACAGGTTAGTTGACATCCATAATCGTACCATTAGGATCGGTATAATGAAAATGCGTTTCATTCAATTTTCAATATTAGAATACACACACTAAACGATTTAATTCATACATGAGCGTATGAGCAGTTTTCCAAAATAAAAGAACAACTTTCCCTTTAACTTTGTGTCAAAATTGGTTTTTTTTATTATCATACATCCTTTTCAAAAGTAAAAATTGTAACTCAAATTTCAAAAGCAAACAATTTAGTACAAACGTTGGGGTGGACCCATGGATGACTTGATGTGCAAGGAGCGAACGTTTTGCCAGTTCTTCTTCAACAAGGAAACTAAGAAATTGATAGACAAATGGATGTTTTGGACCAATTCGTCTTGTTTCATATCAACATGACCGACGGCAACAGACAAGCACAAGACTTTCTTCATTTGGAACTTGATGGTGGATTTAACTTCCTCGATCTTGGCCATCATGGATTCTTGGTGAGATAAAAGACCAGGGAATTTACCAGCCTTGTTCAAACCGGGACCCAAGAGACGGGGAATTTGTTTGATCAATGATTCTGAAGCCAAGAAAGCATCATAAGATTTGGCCAATTTCTTAACCAATTTTTTGTTCTTATTCAATTTCTTCAAAGCTTCAGCATCCATGCATTCAACACCGTTAGCCTTGGCTTCATCACAATGTTGTTGATCACCCAAGACGCAAACCTTCATTTTTGGGCGGGGGATGTGCTTCAATCTAGAAATGAAAAAATAAAACATCCACTAATGAAACGCTAGATATATTAAATATCTTAAGATGTTTAAATCAGTCTAGTTTCTCCACATAAAACCAAAGGTTTTCAGGTAATACATGCATTTTAAAAATTAACATCATCTTAAATATCCTCCACAAAAAAGATGTAATATACCCTACCATACTTAGATTAATTGCATTTCACCAAATTCAAAACCACTTCAAAATGAAGTCTTTATAAACTCAATGAAATGTAATCAATTCAAGTAGATTGGATCATTTTCCCCCCTTAGTTGATTTGTAAACCCATAAAACTTACACATAAACCTCACCCCCATTCCGGGGTAAAGGAAGTTATAGCAAGTTTTTAAAACACTTATTCAATATCAATCAAAATGGGCGGCATTTTTCACCCAGTTTAAAAAACTAAGGCAAAATTTAGGCCTACTCAATTTGATTTTAAGACCCTGAGTAAAGGTCCGTCAAGTGCCAATAACACATGACTACCTGTAGAAAATCAAGTCCTTCCATAATGGCAAAGATTTTTCATTTCATACAGGTTGATAATCAACATACTTGACAGTGCCGGAGAAACGCTTATCCTTTTGGGGATCGTAGTTCTTCAAACCGATTTGTAATTCCACAGTTTCCAAGAAGCCACGCTTCTTCTTCTGGGAGAAATCCAAAACGCCATTAACGCTCTCGTAGAGAGTATCACGGGAAACTTTTGAACTAAAATAATGAATCAAAGAAAAAAAAAAACGTGTCAATTATTGAATTCATTTTTCCAACAATACAATATTAATATTTCATATTTAAAACAATGTAAAAATCATTTATTAATTATAAACTTGTGCAGTCAATAATGTTAATTTAAACAATTTTCATTTTACTTTTGCAATTTTTTCCAAACTTAAGAGGACATTGAGGATTCCATAAAGCTGGTTTAAAATTGCCAATTTTATAAAATTATTACACACAATCATCGAATAATCGATAAACATTTTAATAACTTCCAAATTTTTTCAAATTATTGTATGATGTTTGTAATATTTTAAGAATTAATTTTAAGAAAATTCACTTACGCCATGACCGCTTTTGTCAAAAGCTAAAACAGAAAGAAAGTGACGACACTTTGCCTTCGGTACCAAACAGTTGTCACAAAATTTTATCTCACCTCTAGGCCACAAACAGAGTTGCATTTACGAAGGGTTGTATTAACATTTGAAAATACGACGGAGAAGTTTAAAACGAGTATGATAATGCAGAGTTTGTGAGGTAGTTGTATCAGTTCCTTTTTAGCTGTAGAAAATTATATATGGCTAACATTTTGGCAATTTTTTTTTTAGATTTAAGAAGGCATATCCAAGAGGAAAATATATCTGGGGGTTATTCTGCATTTTAAACTATCATATAGGCACAACAATTATAAGAGTTTTACTTCTCCTTGATCTCCTACTGAAACAGAGAGCTGATATTAAAGTACTGAATTTTTCAACACTGGTGCTTAACATTGTATCCAATGTTGCCATGAAATTAAAAATCTGTAACCAACTTCTATAAAAGAAATCACCAAAGAGGAAAAAAACCTACCAATTTTATGAATTCATAATAATTTTTCCTGATGTTAAATTTAGATCCGATATGCCTTTCGAACAAAGTACAAAAAATTATAAATATTTCGACAAAGAATTTCCAATTTGCAGCAAGCATTTTGGATAAAATAGAAAAGAAAGAAATTATTCAAAAATTCATTTACAAAATAATTTAAATTTAATTATTTGTATGCAGTTCACTAATTTTAATTTTTTAGAATTTTAAATATAATGACATAATGGCACCACTACCTTACTCGTTCGTTGAGTGTACTCCTTTTAAGCAGTGTTTCACTAATCGAGAGTAATTATTATCCTTAAAGGTATAAACACATAGACGACAGACGACAGTTTCTGCCCAAGTTAAACTATTTTCTATTTTTGTGAGCAGCTCAAAGCAAATTAGTGATGTCAATACAACATAAAATCATAATAAAAAAACAGCTAAAAATACTTATATTATTGAAGAGAAAGAACAATTCTAAAATTGAGAAATAAAAAGCAATTCATGTTTTCTTAATAAATAAAATAGAATTATAGATTCAATTTTGTATCTGAATTCATTTGATAAATGTTTTGTGTGTGCGGTTTTTTCATAAGTGAGTTTATTTTTGTGTACAAAAAACCTGATAGTGATAACACAGAAAAATATATTTATATTCAAATTTTAAAATTATTGAACTTCAATTGTTTTGATTTTGTGTCAGTCGGTTTTTTCTGCTCTGCTTTCAAAAAATTTAAGCAGTCGGCATACGGCAGAAAAAACAGTTGGCAGAATTGTCTGTCGAACTGTTGTCTGTCGTCTATGTGTTTATACCTTAATTGAAACAAAAACCACACCTTTGGTACTGCAGTACATCATGGTACCCAGACATATCGGTGAATGTCTCCGTTAACATTGGTGAAAATTACTTATTCTGGACACACATCGTCCAAATCACCGTACATTGGTATAGGGTAATACAGCACCATTTCGAATAACGGCCCTTTGGTGAGTTGCGATTTTATTCACCACACCGAATAAATTCACCACACTGTAAAAACTCACCATCTTGGAAACTCACCACGAAAAATCACAACGAAAAATCACCACACTTCTAAAAAAATTTAAATTTAAAAAATCTTCCCACAACAACGAAGAGCGAGTGCAGCAGCAACACCAACACACCACAATTACAACAACTAACCCTACCTCACCTGCTTTTCCTCTCACACCCAAGGGACACAGCAAACAGCAGCAGTAAACCCAACAACAAACACGTTATCCATCCACACACAGACCAACCACACGCCTTAAATTCCTATTGAAACAAACAGGGGCTTAATTTTTACTCATATAAATCGGAAACGGAAAAAAAATGTACGAATTAAAGAAAGAAGATAAAGAACGATTATTTTTTTTGAACGAACGAAAACGAATTTTTTCACCAGTGTGGCCAGGAAGAAAAAAATTTTTGTACTCAACTGCATTAGTGCTGCCAGGAAGGAACAATTTTGGTACTCAACTGCATCAGTGTTGCCAGGAAGGAAAAAATATTCTAAAAACTGACTGATGACCAGTGTTGCAAAACTGAAATTTTGAAATTGTACTGAATTATAACTGAAAAAGTACTTTTTTGCATCTAATAGTACTTTTGTAAAAAATACTTACATACATACATAATTGGTCATTATAACCCTTCAATCAGGATTACGACCTAACTTATCATACCACTTATTTTGTGTGTGTTAATTTTATACATGGAGAGGAAGTCGCCGAAGAAATATATTTTTATATTTCGTTTTGATGGAGATGTCTGCCATTGGGTTTGAATCGTGAGCACACGTCTAGTAAGACAGTACATAGCTACTAGATTATTTATTTATATTTAATACACATACAGGACAAAAAGAGCTGATTCGGAACGTAACAAAACGTAAAAGCCCCGTTTAGTCACGTCAATGGAACGTAATGTACGTTTGAAAGTTTGAAGAGCAATGAAAATGCTTACCGAAATTACATTACGGTTCGGCAAACATTTTTATTGGCTTTTCGTATTCTAAAAACTAACGTACGTTCCGTGGATGTTTGGTTAATCGGGGCTAAAGCCTAATTCCACTTTAGCATTGCGTTGAACGTGTTGCTAATGCATTAATAGTTGAAAAGCGCAAGACATATGTATGTAATAATAAAAAAGTACTAAAAGCGTAGCGGGGGTACTGCGATATTTTTGAAATGAAAAAGTACTAAAGTACTGAATTTTTCAACACTGATTGAGTATTATTTCCCAACCCTGACTGTGTAAGGTGCCTGCACGATAATATTAACAAACAGTACCACAATAGTCCCCAAAATACCATCACTAAATGTGATTTGTTAACTTTTTTTGATTCTATTTGTCTAGATTGTTTTCGTTAGCAAATAAACAAAAATCATTTTGGAATCGTTCTCTGAACCAATATAGACAGATAGAATATTTTTGTCAGTCGGACAATAATTGTTGAGTCAAGGGAGTATAAGAAGAGAACCGGCTTACTACAGCGCCTTTTAAGCAAATATTGGTAAGCGATAAGACGATAAATTAACAAAAAAAAAATATTTTATTACTAATATTATAATTTATCTCTACAATAATGTGTATTAGTATTTGTGTAAAATATGAAATTATTAAAATAAAGCTTATCTAATCATGGCAAATTTGTGACATGAAGAGAGAGGGAATCATTGTTTATTTTAAATCTGAGAGATGTGCGTCAAGAATAACAAATATTTTAAGGGTTGCCAAGTGTTTTCTTACCGGAAGAATGTAAGAGAAGTATTTTGGGCGTAACTTATAGGATTAATTATTTGATATTGCCTATAATTGACCGGTTTTGTGGCGTTTCTACTAAATTTTTCTCTTATAATTGATAAACGATAACTTTAATATTTTGAATGGTTAGTTAATAGTATTTCATTTTATTCAAAGTATTTCTTAAACTGTTTTTAGGAGTTGAAACATCGATCTGTCGATTTTAATTGTACATTGAATGATTTTTTTTATAAATATTATAAACCCTATGAAAAGCTAGGCCGTAATCCTAGCTAAAGATTTATAGTAACTAATAATGTGTGTATGTGTGAAACAGTTGGGCTGAAAAAATCGTAGGCTAAAATACAGACGGCGCTACTAGTATTATCTCCAGTTAAGTGGTCAGTTGCCACAAACAATACAAATTACTGTTACAGATGGTAACTGATAAAAAACCTTTAAAAATTTCACTTGTAAAAAAAAATTTTCGACAACTACAAATTTATGGCCGCTAGCTAGCATCGCATCTAAAGTTCGCTTGCCTTTCATTCTCGACCCATTATTTATCCCTAGCCTGCAAGGGCACGTGTACAAATTTGGCTACTATCGGCTTATGTATATTATGTCGTGTGCACCCCGAAGAAATAAACATTATATGGACTTGGCACCAATAAAATCAACCTTTGAGGAATGGTTTGCTGAGTTTAACCGAGGTTAAAAGAGTACTAAGGACAATGCACCCAGTAGACTTCCTAAAGGGGCTATTAACGACGCAAACATCAAGAAAGTACATACATAGATGACAGCAAAGTGAAGTTGAGTAGATACCTGAGGCTCTAAAGATATGAAAGGAACATGTTGGATACATCGTACACGAATATTTGGGTATGGGAAAGCTTTGTTCAAGAACGAACTGACGACTCCGAGAAGTGATTGAAGCTGCTCCACTATAGAAACAACCAATTTATTCGTTGATATGTGACAATGGTTGAAACTTGGTTTCATCGTTTCACACCATAATTAAAACCATCGCCATCTGAGTGTGACTGTACACAATAAAGCTATTCCAAAGGTAATGGCATCAATGTTTTGGGATGGATACGATAAAAATATTCAGCGAATATCTTGAAAATGTAAAAACCATCAATAGCGATTGTTATATAGCCTTATTGAAGCGTAGGAGCTTATGTCAGTCTATAAATTTTTCATAGAATGATTTGTACCTTTCTTAAGATGGTTAAAGACAGATGTAAGAGACGACTTCAATTTCCATAGGTTTCTGCTAACACTTTAGGAAAATCATTTAAGTGGTACTTTATACTTTAATGAAGAAACAAATGTTGAATTAATCTACATGTTGTAACTTAAATTTGTTTGAAGACATTCAAAATTCTAAACTGTGTGGTGACGTTGTATTTCTGTAAGAAAGTTTTATTTTTAGCAAGCACAAGGTCTTAGATCATCTAATAACTTGTTCCACAACACTTAGTTCTCGAAGCACTCACTTCATGTGATTAGTATATCATATTAGTAGAGGTACGAGCACGATACTCGTCTAATAGATAACTGACGATTACCCGTAACCACTTCTTTTCGTACACTTAAGAAAATTTTTAAGAATAGCAACAAAAAAATCGATGGAAGGTCATCTTATTTTTAAAAACTAAATAGAAAAGTAAAACAATACTTTTCATACGCATTTTTTTAGGTAATTGATAGATTATAGGTACCAAATATATTTTCAACTGTAAAATTGTCAAGATAAGATCGACTTAAAATCTCAGTTGATGCTAAACACATTTTTTATTGCTATAAAAATTTACAATACTATAAAACTTTTAAAAATTTAAATTTAATTTTTCTAAATTTACATTTTCTCTTAAACATAAAATTATGAAATAATTTTAAATTTAGAATTTTTATTTTAATACCGTAAAGTTTATTAATTTAGAAACATTTTTGTTGACATTATTGTAAAATACAAATAGATATAAATATTTAAATATAAATCTTTTAATTTTTTATAGCTAAACACCTGTCAACGGCGACACTGTTGCAACCACCATACGAATTGGCTTTAAGAGAATTTCATTTAAATTTTTAAATAGGGTAAGAATAACAATATTTTCATTTGTTAATAGAATAGATATCTATTAAGATTTTTTCACTCTCTCTTTTTCATAGAAAAGAATTTTTCTTTGACTACGTCAGACAGTCTTTAAAAAAGGGGAAAAAGTAAAGTATGTCAGTGGTGGATAAATTGTATGAAGAGCAGAATATGATTGTTTGAATTTTTGTGTTGGGTGAGAAACGTCAGAAAGGCAACAGCATTAATACAATACACACTGATCCTAAGAACAACTGATTTTTGATATCATTTGTCACAAATTAAATAAAAAAAAAAAACGTAAATTTAATCGACATTTATATACAAACTACTGAAACATTTAAAGAAACAAGTTCCTAATTTGCAAAAGAAAATAAAAGCAAATTTACGTCTTCTGTAGATGTACATTGAACTTTAAAAAATATTCACAAAAAAATCAATGAATGTGCCTTGATATTGAATAACAACAAAAACTGTAGACAAAAGAAAACTCAAAGAAAAGGAAAAAAAAACTACTGTGCATAAATAATGTAATGCAATACAATATAAGCAAAGGAAGAATTATACAATAATACTGCCTCTAAAAATTATATAATTATTCCATGTTATAGAAAAAATATCCACACGGCATTTCAACTTTAAATATAAATTTTAAACATTTACTTCTTGCGCTGTTCTGTTCTATTGGAATTTTACGTTGACCATAACCTTACACAATGGCAAGACCAATCATCGATAATCATGTAAGTTTTGTTTACTTATTTATTTTGGGTTTATTGATACCTAAAAATCATTTTATTTGTAATTTTGTAAGATGAGTCATAGTTTTTTGTGTAAATATGTATATCTATAAAATATTTCGTTTGTATTGTATATACATATGTACATATATTTCATTAATGTCGTAATATTTATTTTTAATTTCGTATTTATGAAGTCATTTAATGTGTTTTTAATTTTCAATTTGTATTTGCATCGAAATTAACATAAGGTAGCAAGTCCCACAATTCATTATCTGTTCTTCATGAAATTTTTATATGTGCGAGCATTTTATATTATAATTTTAATTTAACAATTAGGTTTGCAAATTTCATGCAGACCACCGGCTGTCATACATATACTACTATTCAAATACATATGTATGTTGTTTGTTTTACTAATTGCGGCAAATATTTTCGAAAAATTACAATAAATAAGTTCCCATAGAATATAAAATGGGTTCGAAATGATATTACTAGTAATTAATTATAATTAGAATAATTTCAATAGTTTTTTCATAGTTTTTCGTTCTTTGCTTGAAACGTTTATTGTATTATGAGACAGAAATGAAATATAATTTTATATAATCATTAGCGGTAACAAAATATTTCTGAATGTCAATGACCGAATTTTGCGCATGCGGTTAAATGTGTATAAATTTACTTTAATTATACCCTACAACCACATAAAAAGACTGTAGACATAGTTTTAGCACACATTCTTAACAGTAATTAACAATTAAAAAAAAAAATACAATTAAATAAAATTTGTATAAGGTCTATGAATTTTCAATATTGTTTTCTATGATTTTTATAAAAAAAAAACTTTTCGGAATTCGATATTGCACGGCTACTGTTTATATACACAGAGCGCCATAAGTGAGTCAACACCCACTATAATTTTAAATTTTCTATTATAAAAAATATACTTGTAGCACAACAATAATTTTTGCGATTTTTTTGTTTTAACATTTTATAAGTAATAAATAAACGTTATTAATTTATGGAAATTTATTCGACTATTCTCATTTACTTTTCTCGCTATCCTAAGAAAATGAATTATTTCAGCGGTGTTTACTCACTTTTGACGCTCACTGTATGTACATATATGAACACTTATAATCTTCCGTAAGACAGCTATGTTATAATTTTTAACAATTGTTTTTATCTCATTGTAACTGAAATGCTTGTTATTCACTGTGATGTGGCTTATAGAAATGGGTTAGAGTTAGAGAAAAAACTTTTGGAATCTATTTACCAAGAAAATTAACTTTGCTGTATCGATTTCGTGAATAAGGACGGAAGAGATCTAACATTTCCTGTAGATCAATACTCTTGAATCTTTTAGATATTGGCTGAAGCAATCAGTGTTCGCAAATTTACGAAAACACTGAGATTTTATAGAGGAAATTAGATTTAGAAGGACAAGTTTTCTTACATTTTTAAACGTTTTTTTAAAACCACAATTATTGATAGCTTAAAAGCAAGTTTTGTTATTATGAAATTAAGTGAAGGGACTAGTTATTAGAGCCTAAAAACTTTGTAAACGTCTTTTTATATGCCAGAAAATTTCAGAATTATGTATTTAACATTTCAAGAGGTTGTAAATTTTTACACCAGTTTCTTTTGCGACAACTTTTGTAATCTGTTTTTGTTTTTTGTTTTCAATTTAATTCAAGTGGTTTAAAAAAAAAACATGATGATGGGACCAAACGATTTTCATTATTTTTGGTAATATTTTTGGTATTACCAGAGCAAGATACGTCGTTGAAAATAAATTGTTGGAATTTAGCTCAGAAAAACTACGTATTTTCGTTTACTAGTATTTCTTTTAGAGTATACTCAGTTGACACTGTCAAACAAAACAAAAAAAAAAAAACAAAATTGTTAATTGTTATCACATTTTTAATGCGCTTACCACCTCTAACACGAGAAACAGATTTGTATTGAAGAATAATGAACGACTTTTTAGTACACTTTATATACCGTATTTAAACAAAATGTAATGCTGACAGCTATGAGTTTCAGTAAGAGGGTCTAGAATGAATACAGACACAAGTATGTACTTGAGTATTATTACTTGTAGGGTCTACAAGGCTGTGTGATTTGGACAGGATAATAAAATTATGGTGTTTTAATTCACTGCTAAGACCCATTCATTTAATTAAGAATTTTAGATAAAACTTTTGATTTTTCATTTCACAATTAGTTCATTTTGTTTATTTCATATTATTCGTATTCTAATTTTGTTGCCAAGGTGATATAGGCCGTATTACATTTCATTAAAACGTTAAATTTGATAAAATTGGTATCAAATAAGATTCACTTTTTTTGTGTTCTGTCTGACATTTATTAGAGACATTTCGTTGTACTTATTTGAAAGCATATATTTTATCTAAACGCTATGGGGCTAATTAACTTTCCTATCTGTTTAATTACAAGTTAGGATAAACTTTATTAAATTGTAGACTATCTTATGATACTCTAATGCTGTCTGAAATAAAACAGCTGTATTGTGCAAATCAAAATTAAATAAATAGCTGTTCGATTTAATTAAATTTAAATCTTCGCTCAATCTTGATTTGTTTGACTGACTCTCTTTGAAAAAACGCACTAACTTTTCCTAAGTGACTGTTTTTCACAGAAGAGAGTCGTACAGAGAGAGAGAATAAGTACAAAAACTTACTCTTAAATACGGTAAAATGGTGATTTTATTATTTAATATATAAAAGATAAGCGCTATATAAGCATGACATGGGGGTATTCAAAATACCATACAATCGTACTCTTTTTTTCTTCATATTTCCTATACTCTTTTTTATTTATTTCTACTTATACATAAACATTTTAAGTACAGATTTTTATCAATAACACACACTCAACTGCTGCTATACACATGCTATTTTAATATAGTATTGTTAAATTTTTTGTTATTGTTGTTTTTTTGTAAAAAAATTAAATCTCCCTAATTTTTTTTGTATTATATTTACTTTATGTTTGTTGTTATTGTTGTCAGGCCAATATATCAGGCGGCAATCTATACCGCCTTATATACTGAATATAAAACACCGCATCAGTCACCAGCGAGAATAGCAAGCGTTTAGTTTTAACTTCTAGTGGCTAAAAAACTGAATTTATTAGTAATAATTGAAAGTAAAAAATTATTTAAAAAAAAGTGCAATTTTGTATAGTTTTGCAAAATATAAGCCAATGCATAAATATTTTCATATTCTCAAGTGTTAAGTAAACATTTTTCGAAGAAAAGAAAAAATGTCAAATAAGGCGGATGAAATTGATGTAAGTTTTGCTTTGCTGTACGTTTTGGTCATGTTTCCACTTGCGCTGTATAGGTTTTCAACCCTATTTTGCGTGTATTTTTTTATTTTTTTGTATACAATTGAGTAACAATGACGTACTCTTTCTTTCTTTTTATTTCTCTTGCTTATGAAAAAAATGTGTTTTTATCGAATTGCAATCGAGTGAATTGAAATTTAAAGTTATTTCAATTAAATGTATTTTTTAAAATTTCGATTTAAAATTATGCAACAGCTTTCAAAAAGAGAGTAATTGTTACATTTATTGTGTTTAAAATGTTATTTATTTATTTTATCATTAATTAATTTTAAGTTGACTGAGTAAAGGTCAGGGTTGCTTATCATTTTAAACATTTATTTGCAAAAAAAAAAGCACGTAGTCATTTTTAAGTATTACAAACTTTTTTAACACAGTGATTCAGTTGGTCTTTTATAATTTTAAATAGAAAAATTAATTTCATTTCTTATAAAAATGTTAAATAATCAATGTACCAATAATCATGTAATCAGAATTTACTACTGATTACATTTTATTATTTACATATTGTGCAATTGCGAAAATATTCTACGACGTAATAATATGGAATTGAGAAGTTAAATAGCTGTCAACCATGACATAAACTATAATTAATAATAATGACTCTTTTTATTCTCTAAGTTGATCACAATGGGGTTTTTCTATTTGGTACTATGGCTATATTCGGTCTGAAGCCTACCTACATAACTAATTATGTTTAAAATATTATAGACACGTTTTTACGGATCACAGTATAAATAAGTCTACAGAACCGGAACGTAACTCTGACTTGCGCCATCAGTAATCTCATGCTGTTTTGTTATTTTTTCCGCGTCTAATTGTACCCTGAAAATCGAATTCAAAAAAAATAAAAATAAAAGAAAAAAAAAATAAATTGATAACGAAAAAGGAAAATGCTAAATATGCCTTAGTTGGCCTTCTCCACAAGATTTGAAACTTGTATGAGAGTTTGCTGCACGATTCACGTAACATTTTTACGAAATTGTTCATTACAGAGTGAATTCGTAAAACGATTCTAACAATTCTGAGATCTAAGATCTACTGATCGTTTTCGATACATATGGAACATTCTAGATGGATTCTTTGAGATTGAAGCCTCTTAATTTCATTAAATCGAAAACCGTAGTTAAATTTGTTTTGTATTTAATTTTAAATTTTCGATATGGATTACGTAATTCTTACTTTTACTTTTGTTTTATTGGTTTGGATAATTAATTCACTCCATGATTTTTCTTTCGATTATAATGTATAATTCTTACGAATCGCTCTATATGAACTCAATATAAATACTTTACTGTAACCTCCAACTGAGCTAAATACATGAATAATCACACTTTGACGTCTAAGAAAAATAATCTAAAAATATTTGAGACTGGATCAAGTTCGATTATGTTCTATGCTGAACAAATTTGGGGCTACATGAATTACGATGTTGCTGAAAAATTCTGTGCAATAAACTGCAAATTTCTCCTCCTAGCTACAGTACTTCTTTGTGTACTAAAAAGAGATTGTACGCTTATTAGAGAAAAAGACAAAAGTGACAGATTTTAAATACCTTGCTTTAAACTCTCAATATTATGATCTTTATTCACAATTGAATTATGTTTCTTCTAAGCTCACTGAACATGTTCCTCCCGAGCAGGGGAGGTTTGTTTTATTTCTTCTGCTTCTTATATTTCTAAAATATTTTTTCTGCTTAACCTCTAATCCTATAATTATTCGTACAGAAGCCAGACAATAGAATCGTTTGGACTTGCAAAGTTTGTTATCATATTCGGTATAATAATGGCCAACGGTAGTCACGTTCAACATTAGTCAGGAATGATGTACCACTTGATTACCTATACACTATTGTCAATGTTATCCCGACGTTAGATGACACCAATTTAATTGCAATAGATTACTATCGCACTTAATTACTCCCATGACTTTTCTGATATTGAAATTTGATTAAAATATTAAAGCAAATACTAGAGTAATCGAGTACACTTATTAATAAAAATCAAATTATTCCACAACTAAATGTCTACATACATACATACATAATTGATCATTACAACCGTTTAGTTAGGATTACGTTCTAGCTTCTCACACCACTTATGTTGTGCGTGTCAATTTAATGCATGAGTGGTGGCACCTTCTTGTCTACATACGCTAATTATTTGTTATTTTGTTTGTTATTTTTTTTTTTGTTTTTTTATCAAATCCTATTTGTAGATTTACGATCGTGTACAGTTTATTCGAACTGAATGCCATCTTAATTCATTAAACTTGTTTAGTCACGGCTCATTTATAGAAACAGTTTAATGATTATCACAAAATTATAGCGACTTAAAACTTATTCCATGGTGTGTTCTGTAATTCAAATGATTTGTCAATTGCTACCAAAATTAATATGGTTTATTGCCATATTAAGAAAATTAATTTTTACAAAAGTTTAAAAACTGAGGCGATCTTAGGTCGTTTTTTATAATTACACCCAATTCTGTTTTTACACGGTCTTTTTTACACGGTTTTGTAATAACACGGTCTAAAAAAGAAATTGATTCTGTTTTTACACGGTGATATTCGATATAGCACGGTTGAGAAAAGTTTATGAAAATTTCAACGTGATCTGAAATCTTGTATGGTTCGTTACTATGAGTTATACAAAGAGCTGTCCAAA
Organism: Sarcophaga caerulescens; assembly: GCA_927399465.1. Lineage (NCBI taxonomy): Eukaryota > Metazoa > Arthropoda > Insecta > Diptera > Sarcophagidae > Sarcophaga > Sarcophaga caerulescens. The sequence goes on from OV656867.1 coordinate 49,183,331, forward strand.
ACTAAATCACAACGGCTAATAACCGATCTTATTATTAAACGCAGTGCTGTCCAATCGGAAACTGAAAATGCTAATCCTGTTGGAGTTGATAGCTATCCTGAACCAGCCATACGTAAGCGATCACATCCGATGATGATAGCGAATAGAATTCTGTTATTTTCATCACATTGACTGCTTTTAATTTTTTACTTATGAACTTTTGATGATTTTTAATTTGTTTAAATTACCTTTAGGAATTGGTGAATGTGCCTTTTGTTTATCAACTTATATTATTTTTTTGACTTCCTGAACTACAATAATTTTAAATTGATGTTACTTTTTTTAGATTTGTATTGCTTTTCATTTTATGAAATAAAATATGCATTAATGCTTATACAAATTTTATTTAGTTTTTTATAAAGACTCTCGTATAGTTTTTTTTCTACGAATTATTTTGTTTTTACTTTTTTTTTTTACAAAGTTGAAGGATATGGAACCAATCCCCTTCTTTTCTATGTATTTCATGTCTTTTTTACACGGTTTTTTCTGGAACGTATCTACCGTGTAAAAACAGAATTAAGTGTATACTGTAAGGTGATATTGTTCTTATAATGTAGGGGTATCTATTGCAAGTGTATATAGTGTGAATATTAACGGAATTATTTATTTAATAATTTTTAAAAATAGTCGCGTAATAAAAATTAACCATTTGCTCTTAATCTAATACCCCTTTTATATTGTATTTGCTTTCGAACATTCAGACTCTTTTTTTTATACCTTTAAAAAAAATGCTAACAATAACTTGTTAGCAAATGTGATTATATGACTTTATAATCTTTAATTTATAAATTTTAAATAATTTCAACTGGCTGATACATACATATGTGTATTAACTTTTGCTGTATTGCTTAATATTTATTGTACAATATCCTTTAACACATTGTTAAGAAAATTATAGTATTTAGCAGGTTTTCGTTTAATTTTTAAGACTTTAAGGCATGCAATTATCTGTTATGAGATAAAAATAAATTTGAATTAATTGAATTTTATTGTTTATTGTCTTTTTCCAGATTATACCCATTGCAGTGGGCATAGCGGCTGTAGTTGCCGGTGCTGTTATCATACATTATTTAATTAATAAAAAATCCACAAAGAAACCCCGTCCAGAACCGAACAGAACTGCACGTTTACGTACCCTCATCGACGCCAATGATAAATATCAACTACCTCTGATTGAAAAAGAAGTATTGAGTCATGATACACGTCGTTTCCGTTTCGGTTTACCTTCACATCAACATATATTGGGTTTGCCCGTTGGCCAGCATATTCATCTGATTGCCACCATTGACAATGAATTGGTAATACGTCCTTATACACCCATATCGTCCGATGATGACGTAGGCTATGTTGATCTTGTGGTTAAAGTTTATTTCAAAGATACCCACCCCAAATTTCCAGCTGGTGGTAAAATGTCACAATATTTAGATGACATGAAAATTGGTGATAAGATTTCATTCCGTGGTCCCTCTGGTCGTCTACAATATTTGGGTAACGGTAATTTTTCGATTAAGAAATTGCGTAAAGATCCGCCAAAAACTGTTAATGCCAAACGTGTAAATATGATTGCTGGTGGTACTGGTATAACACCCATGTTGCAATTGATACGTGATGTCTTAAAACATAATGAAAAGGACAAAACTGAATTGGCTTTATTGTTTGCTAATCAGGTAAAACTTGCAAATACATATTAATTTAATTAAAGAGATAATAAAAATGTTATATTTTTAGAGTGAAAAAGATATCTTATTACGCAATGAACTTGATGAACTGGCTAAGAAATATCTTGATCAATTCAAAGTTTGGTATACAGTTGATAAAGCTGCTGAAGGTGAGTTTAGTGAAAATTCTTTTTATACGAAATAATTTTTAGGTTTTACACTAAAAAATTCTAATTTTTTGTCTTATTATTAAATAATTATTTTGTATTTAATTTATGTTATATCATGTAATTTTATATTAGGTTTATATCTCCATTATGGAGACATTTGCTAAAAATGCTGTTACAAACGTTAACTGACAACCAACGAACGAAAACAATTTTTTTCTACAATTACAAATTCTAGTTGGTAACGCAACTGTGCTCCAGTTGCCGTCCATAATCAACCCATTAATAAAACATGCACAAGTTTGAGTGAAATTCAATGCTTTGTTTAACATAATTTCAGTTAGCCTTGTTGCTATTGTGAACGTAATTTCATTGTGGATATCTTATATAAATCGCCGTCCCGAATTCAAATCACCTTTGGCTAGGTACGTCCTATCGATAAAGAATCATTCGCCTCAAGTTCCTATGTACCAGACAATGGCAGAGAAAATGTTCTACGGTCGCCTATTATTCCTCACCATTACACCTTTTGCAGAAGTCGTAGTCAAGAAATTTCTGGGCGTGTGTATCCCAGATACAAACGTCATTTTATGGCTGCTATAAGTTTCCATAATAGGGTCTATAATACATACAGACACAAGTACTTGAGTATTATTACCCGTAGGGTCTACAAGGCTGTTTGATTTGGACAGAATAATGAAATTGTGGTAAACGGGATTTTCATCGAAGTTATCACATGTCACTATATAAGCGAACGAGGCTATCCTAAAATAGCATTTACAGCAGTTGCCCTAAGCACGTCCGAGGAAACGTAGATCGAAAACATTGAAAATCAGTTTTCAAGTTCTCTCATTGTACTGCAAACTGTTTGTAGATTACGGACATACTTGTGGTTCGTGTCTTTCTTAAGAAGCTGATAATGACGACTAGAAACTCCTCTAACCTTAAGCCAACAAATGTTTCTGTTTATATCGAGTTTTTCATTAAACCCTTCCTATGTTTAAATTTATTATTCGTTATTCGTTTGAAAAATCTATTCGATGCCATTATGTTTGGAATATAATGCCGTTCAAATGTGATCTACGGTTTCTCTAGGTGTAGCTCATCCGAAATATTCAAGTTTCTATTACTCTGACGCTGAAATCAAATTGAATTTGACCGAAGTCATGGGTTATTTTTACATTGAGTGCCGCTGTGGTTTGTGGTTTATTCTCAAACACGAGCAACTTAAGAAAACTTCACAAGAAAAAGTCTAACACTATCAAATCGCATGATCTTGGTGACTACTTCATTTCAGCTTCACGTGAGACGACAATACTTTCAAATCGTTCCAATGTGGTATGAGTTGTGTTCCACGTAGCGTCGGTTCTGCGGCGTCCAGATCATTCAGTTCAGGCCAAAAGAAGTTTGTAATCATTAAGCCATAGTGCTAGACATTGATAGTAATGGCTTGGTCAATATCGTTCTCTGTGAAATAGGGATCAACCTAAAATTTACTCCAAACAGTGACTCTTTCGGGATGCATTAGACGCTCTTGTGGATTGTTATTGCTCGTTCATCAAAAAATGGAAATTTTTCGATGAAAATTTGAGTCAGACAGAGCATGTAAATTGATAAAACAATTTTATTATTTGCACATGTTGACAGTACACTCGGAACAAGATGGCTGTTATTGAATGTCAAAGTTCAGAAACCCATATTTGAAAATCCGTTAAATATTTCATGTAGAAAAGCTCTCACAACTGTATGCGACTTGGATATTGGTACTAATCCTCTGCTACTTTTATTGACTTATCGGGTTAGGGAGAAGGAACAAATGTGTTGTCAGGATAGAACATTTTGTGCCTTTGGCTGGGGGTTTGGCTTTAACGTACCGGTGTTGATTAATTGGTACTCGAATATATTACTCCGAAGTTAATGAACAAACGTCAGTGAACACTTTTGCAGTAAAATCCCCACAAGGCTGTAAATTTAGTTAACGACTGAATGAACAATTTTTTTTTTGTCATTTGGTGGTACGCCATGAGCATACTTTTTTGTAAAAGCAAATGTTTTGCAATGAATTAAATTCCATTATTTTATGGAAGCTTGAGGTTTAATTTTTTCTTTTGGACAAGAGATTTAGGCTTCAACAAAAGTAAATTGGATGTTTTTGTATTTTCATTACAACCCTTTAGTTAGGGTTACGACGTAGCTTATCCTTTAAATAGCATTTTATACATTATTTTTCTTACTTTCCCTATGAGTTTTCTTTGTTTTTTTCTAGTTTCCTTTTTCTTTGTTTGTTTGGCTCTAAATTTAATGCACAATTTTATTTTAAAATAAAAAAATTTTCCCACCAAAATTGTATTTAATCCTTATTATTAAAAAACCTACTTATGAAATGCTGCCCAACAAATGCGGACGCCACGACGAAAATTTAAAGGCTGGACATATAATACGGGCTACATAAACGATAATATGATGAAAGACCATCTATATCCGCCAGCAGATGATACCTTATGTTTATTGTGTGGACCACCACCCATGGTAAACTATACCTGCATACCAGGTCTCGATAGGCTGGGGCACAAGAGTGAAAATCGTTTTAGTTACTAAAGTGAATTGGATAAATTTTTGTTTTAGAAGGCATACAATAGAGAATTTAACTGGAAACTACTGTAGATACTATAAATATGTTGCTATTATTTAAGTGTTAATAATATTTTAAAATGTTTAATTTGTTTATCTATTTATTTTAATTATTTAACTACAATTATATACTAAAATATATTAAAAGCTGCCTTAACAGTGTGTAGTTTAAAAAGGTACATTAAGTTATAAATAACAATTTACTTTCCTTATTAACACAATAAATTTCTTTTATTAAACAATGTTTTTTCTTTTGTTGCTTTACAGGCTGGACCTATAGTGTTGGTTTTATCAACGACATGATGATTAAAGTTCATTTATTCCCCGCCGATGATTCAACCATTACTTTAATGTGTGGCCCACCACCCATGATTAATTTCGCCTGTAATCCTGCCTTAGATCAGTTGGGTTACCATCCAGATAATAGATTTGCTTATTAATTTAGTCAACCTTATGAAATACATATATTTTTGTATACTTATGAACGTCATTTGTTATAACATTTATTTTTTGATTGGTTTTTTTTTTTTTTTTTTTCTTTTGATGTGAAATAATATCATTGCCTGCAAGCAACTTCTGATCAATCAACACTGAGATTTGTAATTATTTTTTTCTTTTAAACTCGAATTTCAAGCATCTTATATGTATTTGTGTTGATTTTAAATTTTTAAATACCTTTCCATCTTTTGTTTATACATTTGATATGTATACATACATATTTTTTTAAAAAACGATTACGCGCAAAATTTAGTGAATAAACGGATTGAAATTGTAAAAAAAAATTTAATTTGTTAACATCATTTTCCATATTATGAGTCATTGCAAATTACATTTCTTTAAATAAAAAAGAAAAAAAAAACGAAAATATAATGAAATTTTATTTTTTCTCAATATTTTATCGGCACTTCCGAAATTTGATAGTTAATTACGGCCATTTTAGTTGTCATTTATACAGCTTGTTTTTCCAAATCACCATGCACGGATATAACATTCAACAACACGTACAAATAATAAAATTGCTTTATTAAAATGGGTGATTTGTTCGGACATAGTAAAGCCCGACACGCCTAATTGACTATCGCCAACACCAAAATCGAATTCCCTAAATCAATAAACCATTGACCAACACATACGTCGACAAGATACGGCGAAAACATCGCCACTGTCCCTGAGAGAGTGCAGGAGAATACGTTGCAGTTAATTTCGCGTCGTCCAGAAAACTCGGAAAACACAATTTGGCGAATTTTGTATCTTAAAAAATAAACTGAGGCTTTAGAGTAGTTGGCAACTGAACTTAATTTTCATCGAAAAAACATCTTCAGCAATACGACCCATTTCTGGATGAATGGGTACGTGAACGAACAAAATTGTCGAATTTGAGACGACACAAATGAGATCCAAAAATATCCACCGCATTTCGAAGAAGCCACTGTTTGCTGTGACCATCCGTCCGTATTTCTTTAGGAACGACGTTGGCCAGGTCATCACTGTCAACAGCGAGCACTATAAGTCGATGTTTACCAATTTCTTTGACATGAATTAAATGATCAGGACACCAGCGACATTAGACACACAGCTCATTCAACATTGAATATCCTGCACGAGTGATTTGAGGGCATTGTTATCTCGATTTGACAACGTTAGGTTTTCCAAAGTCGCAGGATTATGCGAATAAGCTAAAACTCCAAAATTATCAACTCAGTGCTGAGGAAAGAACTGGGCTGGCGTGAGGACAAGTCATTTCGACTGCAGAAATGAAGCATTTGCTGAGTAGAGGTGGTTATCTTCCCACATAAGATCCATGGTGATACCACAGTTTTACAGTTCCTCCTAACCTCTGAACCATTTGCAGCTTCTGATGAAGCGGCTTCAACTGGCAATATCTATCATTGATAATTCGTTTAAATTATTAAAGTAGTAGACACCAATTAATTAATTGCGTTTTTTCCTTCGTCACACTTAAAGTGAAAAACAGTTTACTCCTATTCCTGCAAAAGTCAGTGTCCCATGTGTTTTACTAGTGTGCCTATAATGCCCAGTATTGGCTCCAAATACCATACTGTGCGTGTTCGTTTGGAGTTTAAGCAGACTTTCCGCGTAACCTCTATCCAACTTTGACTCGATTTTCTAAGTCGTTCTGTTCGTGTCATCTTGTTGAAGTATTCCCGACAGCTATACACCGTCTTGGAGTTCAATAATTCGGAACACCATGTCTTGACAGCCACCTGTTTATCAGAAAGTATGGTATTATCGTTCTTAATAATTTTCGCCGCAGCCTTCATTCAATTTTCCCATTACTTCGGGATGGATTTTGCGAACTTTCCTGTAGTTGAAGCTATATTATGGTATCATATAATCAATATTTCCTACAGTTCTTAAGTCTTTCAGGATCTTCGCATGACCTATGTTTGACCATTGTTCAGAGACGTGTTCTAGGCACAGTAGCAGGTCTTCTTTTGTGGAACCAATGTCAAGGAATAGTATTGTTTTCTACAGAAATGTAGTGTTTCTCAGGAATACCTACTAAAACTTGCTAAGGTCATATATCCCAGTGAGAGTTATGCAGACAGTCAGGTAACGTTAAAGGCTTTCAAGGGACACAATCTTGTGTGAAAGTGTGAGCGTTCCTACATATGTCAGATTATAAAATTAGAATATGCTGGGCATTTTGTCATTGTGACATCACTGGCAATGAACTTGCAGATGAAGTAGCAATATTAGGAGGATCAACTTTTGAAGTTCGATACAGTAACCAATCGCTTATAGAAATATGTTTCAGACTGTGGGTTCATTGCAAAAGCTTTATGGTTAAAGATAAATCCTCCAGATATGAAGAAATTAATCTTAAGCATGAATAGGAAGTAGCTGACAGCAATTCTACGAGCTATGATGCAAGGATCAACAGATACGATACAGGGATGTTACTGATTCATAAGTGTGAAGAGCCGGAAGACACAGTAAATCATATCTTATATCCCCGTCCTTGTTTAGGTAACAAAATTTGTTAAGAAACTCACAGTTCTGAACGATAGTAGATAGCTTGATGATCTAATAGGGTTTGACAACGGTATTCACTCGTATAGGGGGAGATCTATAGCACAGTATTTATCTACGGAATATTGATACCTTCTACATGATATAAAGATAGGCTTCCCTATCTTTCTTTCATTCCGCTCTCTGTCATTCATTCCATTATGCCCTCTTTTTCTTCCCTTTTTGTTAATTTCGAAAAAGGGGTTTTACAGTCTCCTAGTGAAAATGTGCTATTTTGTTAATTTAGTCGAAAAAACTAATAAAATTACCTAATCAATACGCATCATATAATTGTCAAAAATTCTAAACTTATCGTTAAAAATATTATTAACTAACTAGGTATTCTGTATTATAACTACACAACTTGATGATCATTATTAAATTAGAAATAAAAATACATTCATTTGAGAGAAATTTGTCAAGTTTATTCTTTTCTTATGGCATTCTCATTTATTGTAATAATATGTATGTATAGTAAACTAAATTAATTATATTAAAAGTATTGTAAAGTAAAAGTAAGTGTACGTGTGTGTGTGAAAAAGAAAAAAAAAAATAAACTAATATTTAATAAGCGTCTTTTATAAGGGTGACATATTATAAGTTTATTTAAAATAATAAGTTTCTAAGTAGTAAGAGAGAGAGAGAGAGTAAGAGCTTCTTTATTTAGTTTATAAAAATTATCTTTTTTTTTTTAATTTGTTTACTTCAATACCTTAAGATCTAAGACGTTTAGAGTAAAGTGCTGAAAGAAATGCTTTATGTGGTACATTTGTATGTTTTAAATTATTAATAATTAAAAATAGAGTTTTTAAAATTTATTTCTATACGATCATGTCTATTTTTTTTTTCTTTAAATTTAATATGAAACAACAAGTTCAATATAAATTACAGAATTTAATAAAGTTAATCTTTTAATATTAAGGTAAGTGATGTGAATTAAATTGTTGTTAACTTCTTTACTTAATTTTAGTTAAAATGTCCACGACAGAATTGAAATAAATTTTTTGAGATAAATATAAATAATTAAAACAAAGTAAGAAAATAATTGACAATTTTACTTAAATTTTGCATAGAAAATGATTTCAATCACATTACCGAACTATTCTAATTTGAGATGAACTCAGTTCTGCTAAAACACTAAACCAAAAGTAGATTTCATGTAGATATTTTGATCACTCAAGTTGTACAAATATTGGCATTAACATGTGTGAGTTTAAAAAATACAGTTAATATACAATTAAAACATTTTCGTACGAGGAAAAACGATTAGTTAATCCCACTTGTCTTTGAATGCTAGTTCACTAAGAGTGAATTATTTTAAATCTGTTACACAATGCAGAAACATTAATTTTAAGGCAATTTAATAGAATTTTCGTTTTTATATATTTTTAAGCATCTTTTGTTTTTTTGTTCACAGAACTTAAAGTAAAAAAAAAATGTAGGTTTTATATATAAATAAAATAAACTAGTATTTATATTTAAGACAGATTTTGTAGACAGTATTGACGAGAGCAGAGTAAACTATTTTTATTTGTAACATAGGTAAAAAAATGGCTTATATTTAACAAAATAAAAATTAAAAAGTTTTAATGGCAAACAAATACAGCTCCATTTGCTTTTGCACGTGTATTAGATTTTACAAATATTATTTAAATAAATAAAAAAAATCGTTTCAAAATAGCCGAAACATTTGAATTTTGTCCGAAAAAAAGTAGTTTAGTTTTCTTTAAAATAAAAAAATATTGTTTCTTCTGAATTATCAATATTTTCATTAAAGATTTCTTTAGGTTAACTAATTATGAACAGCAAAGCATGATATTTTATTTGCCATCTTTTTTTATTAATTTTTATTTAATAAATATTTTTAAATTACATTTAAAAAATAACTTTAAAAATATATAATTATTATAGGCAGAGAACGTTGTATAAAAAGAATGATCATCAATCAGTTAATTAATAATTTAATATAAAATTATAACTAAAATCTAAAATATTTTTTTGTTTAATTTAAATATAATAAAAAAAAAGAAAACGAATACACAAAACAAAAAAGATAAAATATTCAATTAAAACTTAAAAAACAAATTCACTTTCGATGAAGATGACGTCGTATTAGACCCTCTAGCTGCTATGTTAATTTGTTCTTTACTTTTTTCTGTCAATTCAACGTATTGCTTTACAATTTCATCAAAGCCTTCTTCTGAAATTTTTTGTGGTTTTATAGTTGCAACTTGGCGGTATCTAAAAAACAAGAAAAGAAAATTTACAATTAATTAAATACAATGAAAATTTTTGCAAGTGTATTTTCACTCTTCTTAACATAACCCTAAAAATATTCATTTCATTTTTCATAAAATAATATTACATAGGTTCTACGGCTGATGTTAACTTTAATACGAAAGATAACGTTAATAGCACACCGAAACTGTAATGTTTATATTTCCGTCCAGGGTTTAAAACAGAAAACAGATTTAAAAAAAAAAAAAAACCATCGAGGTTTTCTGAAGCAATGCATTCCAATGAATATATCGATGTTTTCTGTGCATCGAATGATTTTTGTGACAAAATGAAAGAAAAAATGTTGAGTAGTGGTAGTGGACCTATTATTGTACTGCCATCAACCTGTGTTGGGTACTCTCGCAACTGATATCGGGAGACTTCCGCTATCATGTGACTTTGGAAAACTTCTGGATGCTGTTCGGATAACGTGTTGCTTATTATTTGATAAACTTGCAGCTGTTTCCTTCTTTATTCTTCGAGTCAGTTACTATGCTCTGGTGACTTCTCGATAGTCTGATTCATAATTTAGAATACTTTCTTTCCATTGTATTTACTCAACAAAAGTATAGATTGTCTCAAACATGTTTAACATCTTTCCTTTCATCGCAAACCCCTCGTACTATTCCACATCAGTGACGCGGAAACTATTCTGCTTGCAATCTGATTTGCCTGCTCATTGCCCAGAATTTTCATATGACCTGGGATGAAAACCTGCCTTGCTGCTTCAACTTTCCATTCTAATCTCAAGTCAGAGCTGAGTGCTATGCTGACTACCTGACTTACAGGTTATGTCCTTTTTTGTACTTCCTGTTTAATTTTATTAGCATATATTTGATAACGCAATTTAACTCAACTCGCGAATTTTAACTTCTGGACCGAATACTCCTGTTTCAATCACACTATAAATCCTTGACCAATCCATATACCACATATTGGTGTAGGTAGTAACCAGTACAGTCTACGGGACAGTTAGGGAATACTGTGAACCATTCAATTTGTCAGGTCATGATGCTCCTCACTAATACTTGTAATGGTTTGTTAGTCAACGGCGCCATTATAGGACCGGTTCTTATTGCTAGGGTTATACCAATACAAGCCAGCCTGTTATCCAACTCCACCTGAGCTGTTCCCAAGAATGTGAATGTTTTATTACATTTATGGATCGATTATGTATGGGATATTATATTTGTATGGGTCTATTTTAAAGCTTCCTATCTTTAAACTCAAAAAATAAAGCGCGTGTGAGATGTCGCAATTTTTTTTATTAGTTTGGAAAAACTTATTCAAGCCATTGTATGTTGAATAACATTGTCTATGAAAATTTTTCTGGTTGGAATGCATTCCAAATGTTAAAATTTTCATGACTATGACGTATAAATGAGGACTGCTGTCCTTCATGGCTTTTTATTCGCATACCCCTTTTACTTAAAGAGAATCCCTTGTACAATGGATCAAACGTCCTCTAACCTAACCTAAAAAGAATCCCAGAAGAAAAAAGTCTATCGGAGTCAAATCGCATGATCTTGGTGATCAGTACACATCACCTCCACGTGAAACCATGTCAAAAATCTCGAGTACAGAATATCTAATATATCATGTAGCGTCGTCCTGTTGAAACCACATGTCATTGATGCCCAGATCATTCAATTCAGGCCAAAAAAGTTGGTAATCATCGGCCTACAGTGCTCGCCATTGACAGTGATGTCCGTGCTGATAAAGACTGATAAAGTTGCATACCAACCAAGGAAATCATATCATAAGATGTAGGGAAATTGCGATAAAATGCTTTTGCATAAAATTGAAGAATTTAGAAAATTCTTATAGAATTTGAATTGTTGAAAATTTGAGCTCGAAGAGTTTGACCATAGATGATGATTCCCTGCTAATCGCATCAAACACAGAGTAAAGCCTTCTTGATCATCAATACTGACTCAGGACTGTTTGTGATTGCTCATTGTGACCTGGCCATGAACATTTTTGCATGACGTTACCTAAATGACAAACAGAGTATTAACAGTTACAATTCGCACCAGAAATAATTGTATTCGCGGATGGAACATTCCCATTGAAGTGATTTTATACGGTTTTTGTAATCTGTTTACAATTAAAGCAGTGGTTAAATTACCAAAATGGAACCGACAAAAGCAAATTTGCGCAAGATCGATTGATACCTGGTGAATTCAAACGGTTTTTCGTGATGTGGTAACAATCAAAGGGGAGGTTAAATTACCATAATGGAACAGTATTTCAGGATTATAACACTACGATAAAAAATAATCGTAATACTTACTTATCTGATTTATATTTTTCCTGTATAGCCTGTTGCGGTAGAGTAACTGCAGTATTATGGGTTTTACACAAACATAGGAAGACTTCTCTTAAATCAACCAAACGATAGCTCGTAATTTCCTCCAATTCTTCAGACCAAACGGATAGATTGCATAAGTGACGCGCCAAAGCCAAAGAGGCAGCCGAAATAATCGAAGGATGGAAACGTAAATAGGGATCAGCTTCCAACAAAGACAATTCGCAAATGTACTAAAAAAAGCAAGAAAGAAAGAAAATCAATTCAAAATAAAATCATCGTATTCGCAAAAATCAAACAGAGTTTAAACACTCACCAAAGTAAGAAATTTCACTTTATCAGGTATATCGATGAGTACAGAATAGGTATTAATGAACACATATGCGGTAGGCGTACATAAATCAAAAGCTAAAATTTTCAAGATAATTTGTTCCATGCGTAAAACTTGAGCCTTATTATAGGTATCATCAGTGATGAAGACAAATTCAGCCACATCTGGTGGATAGATTTCCTCATATTTTCTGAAAAAAAAAAAAAAAATGCAAAATTTTCTAATCTTTAACACGATAAAAAAAATCATTTTCTAATAAATTTTCAACATATATGTACTTGTTTATGTTGGAAAGAAAAGAAAAAAGAAGGAGGAATGATGATGATTTTACTTCTTTTCAATGTTGAGAAGATTTTTACTTACGGTTGTAACTCAAGTATATTGTTATCAGAGGTGAACAATTGTTACATCAAAAGGTAAAGTCGAAAATTCGAGTCCCCGATTTTTATTTGTCTTTTATTAAAATTTATTTTATTATTTTAAAGCAATGAGAGTATAAACAAGGCACTCATAGAACCACAAAAATTAACAAATTTCGGCAGGAACAATAAAAAAAATTATAATTTTTTATTTTTTGCTTCATTAAGGCGGTTTTCTACAATCTTGTAAACACTTAGGATAGCTTAGGTGGCAAACACCCTCGAAGGAAGAGGTCCGTCCCACTTAGACAAATATTTAGACCCATCGTGATATTATAAACACACAAACTAACTCAATTTTTTATAGGATTGAATTTATTAGGAATTAGAAGTTCTTTTTTATTCAATCCTTGGAAAATCTAGTTCTTGAAGAAATCTCTAAAATATGATCACGCTGGTAATGAATTATTTTTCACAATTTCTATACACATAGATCGGATAAGTGACATTGCAAGATCGATTGATACCTGAAAACAATATTCTAACACGTGTTTTGCGAAAAAAGCTTATGTATGGCAACCAACCAACAGACGTTAACAATGCCTTTAATGTTTATTCGAGGAGCACTATAGCGAAATGTAGTTTAAACCTAGCACACAAAGACCAGTTCGACTAGTAGTAGTAAATAATTGCATGTTGTAGGTGACCAATTTTTACAGTTCTTCAATAGGTAAACAAACACAAAGAAGCTGAACGTAAACAAAACGCGGACCAGCGAATAGTTCTAAGAAAATAAGCTGTTCTAGTTGTTGGCCACGTAGGCAGGCCTGGCTAGGTATCAACTTGTTGAGAAATTGGTAAATCTGAAGGATAGTAATCCCGGGATTGACTGGTTAGGGGATATCTACAGCACATTATTTATGACTCTTTGTGCGTAATAGATAGGGGACATCGCTAATATTTTTAATTTTCTTTCTTCTATTTTCCTCTTCTTCATCGTTTTTCTTTTCTCTTCTGAAGGTTTTGTCACAATGGACCAACTGGGTCTTTAAGTGAAGGCGTGCTGTGGAAAATTCAGTGGCTAGCTACCATTCCTAACCTAATCTATACTAAACCAAAATACTTCTTGTAAATTTTTTCTATGAACATTTTTTAAACTAGACTTGCTCGCGCATCCTTTAAACTTTATCATGTTAGAAAAAAAAGATGTTGAAATTTATTGCCAATAAGTTTGCAAACCCTTTTATAAATTGTTTATTAGGGTAAGATATAGGAAAAATGAAGAAAAAGGGGAAAAAATCTTTACCAGCAATTTAACATCAACCACAACAAATTGCTGTCAATATATTTAAGAAGTTGAAAAATAACACAACGTAAATTCTAACACATACTTAAGCAAGGAAAAATGTGCTTAGACGATAGAGTAGTGGCAGTAAAAGTTGTAAAATAGCAAAAGATTTGTAAAGTGTTTTAAGAAAACGTTGGTGCAATGGAACAACAGTAATAATAAAGATATTGTCTTGACAGGATTCAATAAAAATGTATTTCCTTTTAAAGAACATCAGCAACACCTACAAAATAAAAGTAGAAAACAATAAACTAAATTCAAAGCGGATCTAATGAAGGGAATCAATATTTAAAGGGTATTTTTTTTAATAAAAGTCGAAATTGGACCACAAAAAAAAAAAAATAAATAAAGTCCAACTAAATTTCAGAATTTAGAAACCAGTATAAACGGTTGGGCAACAAAAGTTCAATCACGGTTTAATAAATTTGAAGTTGTAACGAACCCACAAAGTTTTCTAATAAAAAAAAGTAACCATCTACCCAGCAGCCTCTCTAGCCTGGTTAATGCATTATAATAACAAAAGAAATAATCAATAGTCCCCACATTAAAAATCATTTTGATCACTACAAATACGTAGATGGTTTCCAAACTTTCTTATAACATCAGGTGGCATTGATCACTGAAATGTTAAGAGCATATTCAAACTCCATTTCAAATGATTTGACGGTGCACCGATCATGCGAACAATATAAAAAAAAAGAAATCTTTTTTTAAAACGGTATGGAATATGTATGTAAATATGTTTTCGTAGATATGTAGCACTGGAAGCCTGCCTTAATCATGCCTAAACCCAATTTTAGTACGATTTATAACTTCCAATAGGTCAGATCAACTTTTTCTAATAAATCTGACCATATGTCAATAAGGGCTAGAATATTGGCATCCAATGCTTCCAGAGTTGCTGATTTGTTAGCATTAACTACGAGTTTCATTAAAATTAACTCAGAGGTAATAAATAGTATGAATGAGTAGACCAGTGCATTGGCTCAATTCTGGAAAGAATGATGTTGCCCAATTGATTTTACAGTTAAGCGATTGTTAAGCGCTATGAATGACAAGTTGTTGCACCGTTGTTGAAACCAACTATTGTTGATGTTTAACTGATTAATTATTGGAAACAAAAATTAAGTTAGCATGGCTCAATAGCGCTAGCCATTCACAGTGGCAGCAGCCCCATGCTCATTTCGAAAGAAATAATAACCGCGTGCAAACTGCACCAAACAATTAATTTTAATGGACGTAACGGCGATTTGATTAATGCGAAGAGGATTGTTTTCGCTCCAAATGCGTCAATTTTGGTTATTGATGTAGTCATTTAACCAGAAATAAACTTTATTACTAAACACAATTATTTGTTAAGAAAGCTTGTCTTCGGCAGGGTTCAAATGAGCCTAAACCAGTAAAAATACTACGCAAAATATGCCGTAAAATTGAAAAAGTACTCTATGAAATTTGCAAATAGATTTATTTTGTTCAAAGTAAATTTCAACAATTTAGAAGTCTTGCCAAACCTTATTGAACAGAAATGTCAACACAGTCTGATATTCTCAGTAGTCAAACTATAGTAATCGATATCGATAATTCTCATGCAGCTAAGAAAGATTCTTCGCAGTATAGATGAGTTGCAATTCTGCTTATATAGTCTGAGAAATGGGAAATTAAAAATTGTACACATTCTAGCGACTAATATCAGCTACTTATGTTGTCAAGGATGATTAAAAAGTATTGCTTCTTTTTGTAACACCCTTTTTAATGTTTCTGAACAATGTTATTTGTTTAAAAGCAAATGATAAAACACCCCAGACACATTTGTACATCATGGTTACTATTGTTAAGCAGTTGCATTTCTTCAGTATTCAACTGAAGTACTTTTCAATGTTATTTTTCTATTTCATTAACTACAATTTCATTTAAATTCGATTTCAGTTTAAATTTAAAAGTTAAAATTATACGATAGTTTGCATATACTTACGATGCAATGTACATAGCCGCTGTGCCAACCAATTGCAATTTATTGCGCACTACTGACATATGACTAAGGAATCGATCGATGTAGGATACTGATAAATATAAAGTTTCCGTATTTAGATTATATTCCTCAGAGACTTCCACTAGCCAATCAACAAGTATTGTACGCATTGAATAATTAATATCTGTTTGACGACGCATATAGTGCGGTTTGGGGCGATGTTTTTTCTGAAATCAAAAAGAAAAAATTTTTAAAATTTAAAAACAATAAGCAAATCATTAAAGACTAAATGAAAGACAAATCGGGTACAATATACATGCTCTGTAAAGAAATTCAAAGTCCGCTTAGAGCACTTTTAAGTTTGCAAAGAGAAAGCATTTCGAAAATAAGTTTTTATATGGCAATTACATTCGTTTACTAAATTGAAATTAAGTTTGTGAAGTGATACAACTAAAATACATATCTTAAATACATACCATTTTCGTTTTAAAGACGTTTTGAATCAATTAAGAATTTTTTCAATATAGCTCACTTAAAAGAGAAAGAGTGGAAATGATAGGGAGTAAAACCATCTGAAAGCAAAATGTTCTGCTTTTACCAAGGAGCGTTCTACCACTAATCTATTTCCTTCAAACTTTTTTAGGGATCACATCACTCAGTTTTAGACATGATTTCGTGAGATGTTTCTTAGGGTGGAATCACGAACTTTGTCCTTAGTTTACCAAGAAACTGTTGTGGAAGATATTGTTCTATGTTCCAAAATCACTAGTGGACTTTCTAGCAAGATTCTGCGTCAGCTTATAAAGCTAAAACAACCCAAATCTGCTAATTTCTCCAGTCGAAAATAGTCGACAACCAGCTTTGGTAATGGTTTGGTGAGATGTTTCTTGCGGTGGATTCACGGACTAGAATTTTTGCGAACATGGTTTCAAAACTTTGGCCAAAATTAATCAAGAAACTGTTGTGGAAGCTGTTGTAAAACCTCTTAAACGTTCAATGTTTCAAAACCAGTCATGGAAAGTCCACGACTGCGCTAGCTTATGAAGCTAAGCTAACCCAAACCTGGCTCCGAAACAATTTTTCAGGATTTATCTCTTCTGAAGTACATCGCTACGGCAGCCCTGATTTCACCGCGCTGGACTAAAAATTGTGGACGTTCCCAAGACAATCGGATCTACGCTCCGGAACGACCCGACTACACATCGGCCAAGGATTGCCAACTCAGCGATGCATCAGTTTTTTCCCAAGGGAAACCCTTTCCAATAACAAATTGTGTATAATTTTAGATAACATGGTTTCCCACAAAAGATACACCAGCATAGATTATCTTAAAATAGCCTTGATTCATGCTGTCACCAAGCTTTCAATTGGCGAGATGCATTCAGCCACTGATGATTGGCCAATTTGACTTTAGAAGTGCGTAATAATGCGATATGAAATAAGGTTAAAAATATCTTTTGAAGAGGATTTTTGTATAGTGTATGTATATGCTATTTCCGTTTTTAATATATGAATCATTTCTCTAAACTATAAAAAGGCAAAAGAAAAAACGTGTTGCTCTAATTTAATTTGAAATTTAAAATAAAATATGTAAATTGAGTCCAGCTGCTGCCCACTATAACAAAACACCTCAATTGATTTCTGATGATCAAAATGATAATAAAAAAAAAAAGAAAAAGGTAGTCATGAGATATACATATTTAATCTTCGATATTGATGTTAAGACAATTAGGATTGTGTGAGAAATATGAGTTGAAAAGAAGTATAGAAATACACAGAAACACTACACACAAAAAACATTCAAACATCAAACGTCAAATACCGAATATGTGTGAGTGAGTATAATGAAAACCGAAAACTTAAACAAATCTTTCAAATGAAAACATTTTTGGGTTTCTAAATAATAATAATAATAATAACATCAATAAAAGAAACCAAATGGAAGTCAAATGTGAGATGAATATAGGAGGGGTGGCATAAGATAGAATAAATATGAATTCACAAGTTGTCTGTCTCCGTACGTTACGACTATTTAATATTATAAAACACTATAGAGATTGTAAATACATACGTACGTACTAGGGTGATCGATTATTCCACGTATTTCAAAAACCGGTTTTCGAATAGTTGAAATTTGAAAAAAAAAAACTGTTGGAAATTTGAAAATTCAAAATAATAATTTTAATAATTTAAAAAATTTCAATTTATTTTATTAAAAACAATAACAATGAACACATTTTTATTAAAATTCATTCAGAAAAGATTTTTAAGTATCTGTAACAGTATATGTAAAAAAAATACTTAAACAATAACAGTTTAAGTAATTTTTTTGTTTTTAATCTGGGTTACTTCTTAAAAACTTTAATAATTAATACTATAAAATATTTACATTTTTAATTTAAATTCATTTAATTTATAGTTGTTTTTACTTTTCATTTAATAAAACAAAGTTAACAATTATTAAAACAAAAATAAAAAATATTAAATATTTTTATAAAATATACCATTTTCAAAAATATAAGAAATTATCAATAACTAAATATAACATTTCATTTAATTGGTATTTGTTTCAAATTGTTATAATAAAAAACTAAGAAAAGTTAATAAAAATGAGATCCATGTTGTCAAAGAGATATCTACACCATTAGTTGTAGTTTAGAATAAAATAATTTTAAATTATGAACTTCTATTTTAGTTCAGAAATTTCAATTTGACATTACCATTTTTTTTAATGTTTCGAAAATTCTAAAAAAATCTTAAAAAATATAGATGGAAAAATCTTAAAAATAAAATACAATTCAGATGTTTGGGAGAGTATCTATTCCTTTCTTTTGTTTTTATAAAATTGCACATTGAAAAAATTATTTTAAACATAGATAATATTAACAAACAAAATTTTTAGAATTTTTGTATTAAATGTTAAAAAATAGTAAACTTAAAAAACCGGTTTTTATAAGCAAAAAAACCGGTCTATTCGATATTTGAAAAATCAACATTTGGAAAAAACCGAAATCTGTAAAGTCAAAAAAACCGCTTTTTCCACCGGTTTTAAAACCGAGTTGATCACCCTAGTACGTACACAACAGATGTTATCACAGGCAAGATCATCTTAAGACCCTCATAAGCAATATTGTATGTAAGTACAATATATAGAGTAACATGAAGACTTGTTTTATATGTATTAATGAGAAGTTATTTAAATAAAAGCACCCATATAAAAGTATTAAATGTCTTTGTAGCTGTGTATTTGCTCAACGTCCGTTCCGTATGCATTAATAGTAGAGGGTGTTAATAAAATTTTTAAATAAATTTAAAGAAATTATACAGATTATTTTATATGCTTTGTTCATATTGTTGAAATGATTTTGAGTGAGTATTTATGGTAATTTCGTTTTGTTTGTTGTTTCTAATTATTTAACAACAACAACAACATGCACTGTAAACATAAATGAAATAAATAAGCTTTTATTTTAACACTCTTTTCAATTATTTTTTTTTTCTCTTAACACTAGAACTTAAACGTTGGGTAGGAATTGCTTACTTGTAATTAAAAAATAAAATATATAAGCGTACCTTTATTGAGTTTAATAAAAAAAATAAAGAAATAACAAAATATGAACGAAAAAAAGTCTCTTTAGATTCGAATTTATTTTGGAATAGTTTTGTACAACATATTGCTTTTGACAGATTTTGCTGTAATTTAACCGTTTTGGGAAGATATCAAGTAGAATATATAAACATTAAAATCCATTACTGACCTGGCGACAACAAACAACATTATCGATATCGTAGGTCCTTACAATTGTTTAACAGAGGTTAAAATAAAAAAGTTAATCGAATAATTGATGGACTTTTTTGGTGCAATATATGAAAACAACCAACGCATCGGAGTTGTAATGGATGGGGATCAAAAATGAATGTCCGTGGCAATTGATTCCATCTGTCACATGTAGAATTTAATGGAAGGATTTGACTCTTAGGGCCATTTTTTGAGATCGAGTTTAAACTCTCCAATTAGCTAATCTACGATTTAATTTAATCTTAATTAAGTTTGCATTTTTTTACTGGGAGTTTAAACCCTGTAGCAAATGTAGCAACGTTTTTCACAACAATTTGCTTTTGCATAGAACAAAAGAAACTGAACACGATTTATCTTTAAGTAAAAAAAAAATAATTTTTGAAGAATAATAAATAAATTAAAAATGTCTATTGACAATTTGGGTTTCATATAATTCATAATCACTTAAATAATTTTCTTATTGGGTTCTCTCAATTAAGTTTTGTTTTTATATCGTGTTCATATTAAAAACAATTTTCGTTAAAAATTGAATTTGTTTTCACAAGTGGGATAATTACATTTAATATCTACCGTTCACATGATTTATTAGCATTTTATACACTACTAAGCTTTATGACTGTAGGAGAGGATAGTAAGAAATTTAAATTCAACTAAAGTTCAATCAATCAGTTAATCTACAAAAGTTTTAACCGTTTTACTAGCCCCGAATAACGGAGAACAATACAATAGAAAGTAGACCATAGATCAAAAACCATAGATCTTATGCTGATGAACCCAGAATTATCGCACGAGGCCGTATAAGACAATTCTCTTTAATCAAGCCTTGTTTAGGGGCTTTATAAATATACTGCCATGGTACTATCATTCTAAGCATATGCTTAACTTCAAGTCGGACACAGTAAACATGTTTTTACTGTCAAAACATACAAGACACAATTTGGAGCCTGCCTTTTCTAAACCATCAACGATTACATTATCATCAATGTTCGCAATAACATGAATCAAAACAAGAAATAAATTAAAATGTCTACCCAGTTTTCAGAATGGCCCTTTCAAAATTGTTTTCCTTATACCTTAACCAGTT
Organism: Sarcophaga caerulescens; assembly: GCA_927399465.1. Taxonomy (NCBI): domain Eukaryota; kingdom Metazoa; phylum Arthropoda; class Insecta; order Diptera; family Sarcophagidae; genus Sarcophaga; species Sarcophaga caerulescens. Next base: position 49,204,334 of record OV656867.1, read on the forward strand.
TAGAGTCCTCTAAATTACAGATACCTCCTGTAAAAACAAGAAAAATTAGTGCACAGAAAAAAAGTGCACAGCTGAAACTTTCAAAATGTGGTATGTTCAGATTGAGTATAAAGAGGGTACCAACACTCCGGCGGTAACTTTAAGTTTTGGCTACAACAATGTTATAAAATATTATTGCGTCCAAATTTTAAGTGATACATCCTGTAGTTTTATGTCTGGGTTCCAATACCGGAAAATACGGTTTTTAAATTTTATTGAAAGTAAGATATCCGAATTTATTTATACAGTCTCCCTTCATGTAAATCCCAACTAATTGGCTTAATTAGTGTTAATAAATAATTATTATATGTGAATTGTTAAATTTACCACCCAAATACTTGTATAAATGAATATTAGAAATATTTATTTTAAACGGCCACTTAATGGCTTGTTTACATATCGCCATTAATCCCTTAAAATAACACATACACAGCATTATTAACATAAAAACTTTATGTATTTTCAATGATTATGTTCCGATCTCAAAACACTTCAGTGTATTGGCGCGAAAAGAGCCGAAAACCAAATTTTTCTTTTTAAATTCTTAACACATTTAAAACATGAGCTGGTTATTTTCTGAACGTGTCTATGAGTAGAGTTTAAAAAAAAAGTCATTAAAAATGCATAACATGTAATTGCGTTTAGGAGGGAAAGGAAAAAAAAAACGAAATCAAAATGGACTGGAAAAAGAGGCATAAAATATTACCAAAAATCACCAACGAAATTATAAGTCAGTTTTGTTACAGGCCAAACAGAAATTATTTTATATAAAAACAATTTCTTAAAAAAATATTGTTTTTTTTTTGTTTCTTGGAGAAATAATATTAAAAAATATATATAAATACATGCACATCAAAGTAAGGCATAAAAACTTTTAAACTATACTTGGAATCATCCTCAAAATGTGTATATACATATGTATGTATGTATGAATATACTACTAAAAAATATATGCCTATTATGAATACAATATTTTTATGATTTTTATCGTATTTAAACAATTTATATATACGTATTGCTATAAAAGAAAAAAAAAAAAAAACATATTTTTCAAAAATTTTATACATATGTATGTATGTAAATATATACGTACTTACTTATATGTAAAATTTTTAGGTCATAACAGAAATCTCAATGTATGATAGTTTGCTGTATTAATTTTTTCCCTAATGGCCTTGTAGTTCAAGAGTTCAAAACTTTGTATTCGACTTTATAAGTCCTTAGGTATAATTCATTGAATCTCGGCAAAAATCGCCTTTAAAGCAATCCCACTCAAATTATAATACAATTTCTTGTGCCAATGCTTTTCCAAACGTCAAAAATAATATAAAAATTGTATGACAGAAGTCGTCCCATCAGATGACATTCTTTAATACTTTATACCTTGTGTATCCATGTTTAAAAATCTGTATTTTCTTATTTAAAGATTTTCAATCATACGAGCTTCACACAATAGCTAACGCACGTACTGCAACAGACAGCACTTCAGAAACAGATTTTTAGTTGTTGCTTTGCCGTCAATACTTGCATGAAATTTTCCACTTAATTTTTTGATTTTGAATTTTTTTCTTAATAAATATATGGAATAAAAACGTCACACGAATCACTATGGACGGACAAGTGTGGTCTGTAATACAATGGCGACTTATAAACAACTGCTCCCAATTGTAGGCAATTTATTCCCAACTTGAGAGTTCAGCTGTAGCGGATCGAATAATAACATTCAATTCGTTTAAATCGGTGTTTTGTGCTATATTTAGTTCCTTAAAAATCGAAACATTGAATTTCACTATTTTCATTGTTTACATCTTTTATACTACTATGACATCAGAACTACTGAAACGTATTGTAGAAACGTTATAGTAGCAGGAGCATAAATTCCATTTACATTTTCGGTTTAATGCTATCAGAATTATATTGGAAAAACTTCGGAGAACAAAAGCTATAAAAACCAATGAACGTTGTAGGATGGATACAGCATTTTGAATGAAGAAATTTATGTTTAAACCTAAGATTTAACATCTAAAAAAACATCAGTCTTCTGGCAAAAACTCTAGGGTGAATGAAAAAGCTTCTCATATTTATCTTTCTGAGTCGAATGTAAACTGTATATTCTCTCCACTAATAGACAGAATTGACGCACACTTCATTGATGATATGAAAAGCAAAGTCGAAATCTTGAATGAAGGAATGACCAATTAAGTAAGAACATTTTGTTCGTTTGGAGAAAATATATCAAGAAGAACTTCGTGTGTTAATAAAGCATTACTTTTGAAAAAAAAAAACTACTGTTAAAGCCAACGCTTGACATTCTTCGGACTTTGAATCAGGACAATCAGACGTTTAGAGGTGATTTATAAGCACCGAAGACAATGCACGTAGTGGTAGCCTCAAAAAGAAGGTGTTGCCGATGAAAAGATTAAAAAAGTTCATAAAACATTTTTGGATCACTGCAAAGTGAAGTTGATCGAGATAGATAAGGATCTAAAGATATTAATAGAACATGGTGGATATATCGTAATTATGCGAAAGCTCTTTCGAAGTGAGTGTTGTACGAATACCGAATGATACTTCTGAGGACTGTGTTTCAAGCTGAAGTAAATAAAGAAAAAAAAATTAAATAATTACTACGAAATATTTGAAAAAAATTATAAAAATAATTACAATTATCGATAAGTACCCTCCCCATCCATATCCCTAAAATGTGATTTAACTGTTTAGAAATGTAAAATTTTGATTATAATGTCTATGAAATAAAGCATACATTTAGTTCCATACAATCATTCTTTATATGATAAAAAACATCTTTTCAATGCATGTTTATGTTAACGAAATGCAAATGTGGTATATTATGTTATGAAAAATTCATATATGGAATATGCTAGCATTTATAATTTAAATAATAAATCTAATACAGAAGTGCAATGAAAGAAAACCAGTCAGCAATCATGTTTTTGTGGTTTTCCAAAAAACATTCTACTCATTGGAGTATTTCTAGAATTTTTATAAACTTAATATTTGTGCAGCAACAATTGTATTTATGTTACTTGGCAATCAATAAGTGTTTACAAATAGTCGATTAATCGATTCAAAGAAAAATATAAATATTTAAAAAGAAAATGTTTAAGACCTGCTTGTTTCGAATGTTATTTTATGATTCAATAACAAGTTACATAAATTTATATGTTATAGCACACTACTATTGCTTTTACATGTCATTTTCCATAAACAGTATTTACTTTATTACCACATTTTTTTGTCTATTTCTATCATTTGCTCAAAATAAGATTTTCTTTTTATCCTTTCAAGCAAAACAAATCTCATGTGAAATACTAATGTTCGTTTATGTCAGTTAGAAAATAAATTAAAGTTTATTGAGATGATATTTCCGTAGCAGTTTTAATAAAAATGAAGTCAAAATATTTCGATAAAAGCATAAAATTTCTTTTTATAGTTTTGTGCAAATAAAAATTGAACATAAATCTCATGAGAGAAGTGTTTTAAAAAGAAAAAAAATATGCGAGTTGTGTCTGTGATAACAAGTATAAAAAATTCTAAAGGAAAATAAAATTCTAAAGTATAAAAAATATTGGTAAAAACATTAGATCCTCTTTTTATATGAAAACGTATTTTAATTAAGTTGTTTTATATTATAAAAGATAACTAAAAAAAGGAGATTATAAAAATGATTATCAGTTAATTTGCACTGACATGCGTTCCATAAACTCAGTATTCTTGCCGAATTATTAAACGAGTGTATTACATGACCTCAGTTTTGATAATTGAAAAAAAGGAAAGAATCAAAAGTTATTTTAATTCAGATCCAGATCATATTCCAAAGTGACCCATAAACACAGTGTACAATATTTAGTCTACCCTTAATACGGCAAAACATGACAGCTTTAATATTGCTGTTTGGAGATAGTTTTCCTAACATGGTGTTATGTCACATTATCGTATACAAGGTATTTAGAAAGTAATTCTTTCATGCATAAAAATATTCCACTTTGAGGCGTATTGCAACAGGATAATGACCCTGAACGTTGCATGACAAGAAATGGTATAGTTAAGAAAACTATAGCACTGCTTCAATCTATTTTCAGATCCAAATCCGATCGCACCCGAACCTGTGGAGTATAGTAAAATCAGCAATCAAAGGAAAGTGTAACACAAATTATAATCTGCTTTAGGGAATAATTCAAGTAGAAATAACGAAGAAAATTCCATACATAAAATTCTTGTTGACCATATACTTTGACGATGTGTCCGTCAGTTTGCATAATTTTTTCTAGAATATAAACTATTTTTTTGTAATACAATACTACAGTCAATTGTTAAGTTTACATTTTTGCTAGTATTTATTATAATTAAATACATATTCAAATTGTAAATTCAGATTATTTAAGCAAACCTAGAAATTTAGTCAATGAATTTTAAAATTATTAAATGAAAAATTAAGTTTAAAATGTATAAAAATTTAGTGTATTTTCTATACGTCTCTACTCATTATAAAAACAAACAAATGCCAAATCATTCATAATTTTCCAATGAATTAACTAAAACCCAAGCTTTTAATGTGTACGGCAACGATGAATCTGTAGATGAAATTTGTGGTTTTGGATTTCTTAAACATTTTTGAAAACAAAAATAACTTCGATACTACATAACGTTATTTTTTATTTAGATAGCTTTTTAATTTTTTTTAATAACAAACAAAACATGGGTAAATAGTGTATGATGCTAAGTTGGCATGGCAATCAAGCGTTTCCTTTATAACAATGCCCCTCATGCATACAAAGAAAGTGTGTAAGTGAATATGTATTTAAAGAGTAAATAATGAAAACATACATTATGATGTTTCCTAAGTAACGGACATAAGTATACATATGTATGTATGTATGCACATATAATAATAAATATATCATTTGCTCCATGTCAACAAAGAAAGCTCAATAACAAATTAAAAAAAAAAAACAGAAACAGAAACAAAACAAAGAAAAAATTTAACAATAAAGGTGACGGACAACTGAGAACAAATAGATTTGAAATTATTTAAAATATTAAAAAATAACGAAATTATTCAACTCTTTTTTTTTTTTCTTTTTTCTTCAAAATATATGAGGTGAATATTTTTGTTGTGATTTTTTTTAGTTTTTGAAATGTCTGTTTAAAAAACAAAAGATTTTTGACAAGTATTAAAGAAAAAAAATACATATTTTTAATAAATTTATTTTTAATTTTTTAAGACTGACCAAAATAAGTGGACCTTAATTAAACAATGGCCATCAATGCGGGCATTATGACACAGACTGATTTAAATGAAGCTTTAAAACTGGAAAAGCGTAAGCAATATGAGGAAGAACGCAAGAAACGTATATTCAATGCCAAGGAACGTTTATACGGGGTAAGTGCAAACGAAATCAGCAATAGCAATAGATTAATAATAACATTTTGCAGCAAAAAAAAAAAACAATTTTTGCATGAAATTCCGAGGCTCTATTTAGTTAGAAAACTACCACTGAGATTAAATATACATATACTTAACATTTTGCTTAATATTTATAATCACATAGTATTTAATTGAAGTTATTGGAATATGACCAATCTTTTCAGTTGGAAAGGACTAGACGACCTCTTAAAAAACTAACAATAGATTTTAACAAGCTTTTATTTGGGTTAATTTTTCAATAACAAAATCATTTGCTATAGAATGAAATTGGTAGTAATCTCTTATTGAATGCTTAATAAACTCTCAATTAGCCTCCCGGAACTTTAGTCAAGTCATTGTCGACGGGTACCGCCAAAGATTTTCGTGATATATCACAATTTGTACACTTTTGGCTTATGCCGCCTCTTCAAACCATACAATTGCCCATAATATAGACCTGTTTTATAAATTTGTTCGAAGAAAAACAGATCGGATTCAATGATTCCCTGTCAATCGCATTAAACATACAGCAAAAACCGTTTGATCACCGTTAGAGATACTCGGTTATGACTTGGGAATGAAAATAAGGTTCATGTTGTCTTTTTGTATCGCGTGGCATCCAAATGTTGAACTTCATATTGTGTTCAGCATTATTCAAGTGGTATAAAAATGTTTTTGTATACTTGTCCTCCTAAGTGGGACTCAATGATTTTTATTATTTTATCGCCATTTTTTAACAATTGGTCGTTTTCAGCCTGGTGCGCTATTGACCTCAAAAATTAACGAACAAAACTCAACAAAACCAAAATTTTCACAAGCTTGGTTAGTAGTTTCTTAGCACTTGTTAAAGAAAACTTATAAAATATAGCTCGTCTACTTTTGACCCAAACAATACTAGGCCAAAATCTTATCTTTCTTTCTCATGAATCTATATATTGGAAAAATAATCGATTTCTTTCATTGACACCTTATGTTTACAAAATTATAAGATCATTAACAAAATCTGTGTATTATTTATCGTTACAAAAGCTTGATTTAGATACTTTACAAAGACAAATAGCTGAAAAGGCGAAATTAAAGCAAATCGAAGGAGAATATGAGCGTCGTTATGAGGAACAGACTGATATGATACGAAAGGTGGTGCACACCAAAGAATTGGAACTGGAAAAACGTAAACGTGCTGTAGAAAGTGATATTAATTACTATCGTTGCCGTTTTCAAAAGAAAGAACAAGGCCGAGAATTTGATCTCAATGATCCAAACTTTCTTAAAAAATCTCAACCAGTACGCATAGCTGATGATGATTTTTCCTTAGGCATTTCGTCCGCCCAGATTTTTGATGGTGAAGATTTAGGTCATCGAGAACGCAAACAAAAACAAAGAGAACAGCAAAGGGCTTGGTTGGACCAGCAGATATTAGAAAGAAAACATGCTGAGGACTCACGCTTACAGGCTGAAAAGGCTTTACAAGAATCTATGCAATCACGCGACAATCGCTTGCAGGATATGGCTTCATCGGAACGAAAAATTCGTGATCAAGTTGTTGATTCCATACGACGCTTTAATTGCGAAATGGCCAAACAGAAGAAAGAAGAGCAATTGCGAAAGAAACGTGAAAAGAACGAGGACGATTTGGCTGAAATCTATAATATGTTAACTAGCGATATGCTAACAGAAAATCCCGATGTAGCCCAGTCCAAGACAAATCCCAATAAGAAAATTGCCTTTATGTATCGTGGCATGTCTCCTGAAGAATTGGAACGTTTCCGCAAAGAACAACATCAGCAAGTGATGGACAAACATAAACAAAGAACTGAACAACAACTGATGGATAAGCAATGGGAACAATATGCCTTAAAAATGGGCCATGAGTTGATGGCAAAGAATTTGGAAATGACACGCGTGAAACAAAGAGAATTTGAAAAGTATTTAGAATTTAATGATAAATTAGCTAAAGAGCAAAAAGCTCAGAAAGACTACAACGATAAGGTGTTGTATAAAAATGAAGTTTCTAAGGAATTCTATGAGCAATTTAATAAAACAACACGTTAGGTACAGATACATCGTGAATATAAAGAAAAGATTTTTGTTTTGTAAAATTTTAAAAATTAAATAAATTTTTGGCTGTGTGTGATATAAATCGCATTCACTCGGTTGAAATCGACAAACATTGCATTAGTTATTTTTAAGTCTAAAGTATTTAGAATTTAATGATAAATTAGCTAAAGAGCAAAAAGCTCAGAAAGACTACAACGATAAGGTGTTGTATAAAAATGAAGTTTCTAAGGAATTCTATGAGCAATTTAATAAAACAACACGTTAGGTACAGATACATCGTGAATATAAAGAAAAGATTTTTGTTTTGTAAAATTTTAAAAATTAAATAAATTTTTGCCTGTGTGTGATATAAATCGCATTCACTCGGTTGAAATCGACAAACATTGCATTAGTTATTTTTAAGTCATTTTAGATTTTATAGATTAATTTTTTTTTGATTTGGGATCTTAAGTTTTACTGAAATCTATAATCTGTATTACATCTTAAAATGTCATTTTAAAATAAAGAAAACATTGTTGGTACTTAAGTTTGTCGATTCCAAAAAAATCAAACGATTTCTATCACATACTTGCAAATTTATTGTCACCCGAATTAATACTGAATATTCATAACTAGCAAATTTTATAATAAAAATAATAAAAGATTGCATCAACATTTTATTATTATCTTCATTAATTGTCTTTTAATGGATTATTATTAATTAACTTTCTTATATCTTTCATATCGCTAGCTGGAGAGATAGTGGGCTGATCTAAATTTATTTGAAAACTGGCGAATTAGTTTATTTTTTTTTGGTGAGCCCTAATTTGAAATTACGGTGTTATATGCAAATAAATAAGTTACTGCTCAATTCAATGCAGTTTTTAAAGAGAAAAAACTCTAATATGCTCTAAAGCTTTTTTCTTTTTTGGTTTGTTAGGTGTATGTAAACATTGGAAATACTTTTAAAATTAATTCATGTATTCGTCCAGGTAAAACTATTCTACATTACACTCACTGTTCAGACACACATAGATATCTATCTGGTTATCCAATCAGTAGTTTCAAAATCGCCGGCCTGGCAAGACGGTATCTTACAACTGAAAAGGCATTTATTTACCTAAGGCTTTTCCACCAACGAATACGGATGGCATAAAAATTGATAAAACTTATTTAAAAGTTGTGATTCAAATGTTGAAGTCTCCAAGTCTATTAGGTAGTTGTTTGGCTTATTAGGCGTGAGCCGACGGTTAAAACCCCTCTCAGACATCTTCAACAATACGAAATGAAAATATTTCTGCGGCGATTTAGTCTCGGTATGTACTCAATGGGTCAGTTCGACCTCCGGGTACTGTACTTGTCACAGTTGACAAGTACACGTCCTCTAACCTAACCTAGTCTCGGTATATATTTGGCAAAAATTCTGAGAGTAAATAAAATTGCCATGAAAAGTTTCTCAAAAAGTCTGTCGTTTGGAGTCGGCTTTGAACTGCAGGTCCCACCACTCATGTATGGAATTAACGCTCACAACATAAGTGGTGTGAAAAACTAGGTCCTAATCCTGACTAAAGGGTTGTAAAGACAAATTATGTATATATGTATGTATGATTCAAAGGTGCAACTTTTCGAGCATTTACTTAATTGGCAATTACAACACTTTAGTCAAAATACGACCTAACTTGTCACATAACTTCGACTTTGAACGACAAATTTGAGAAGCTTTTTATTTACTCTCAGAGTTTTTGCCAGATATCTGCTGAGAGGAAGTCACCTCACGTCTAATAAGCCAACACACTACCTACTAGACTACCGCGACAAAAGTATCGAATGCTGCAACTAATCCAGAGGCGGTCAAATAAATTACGCTTCGTACTCATAATGGCAAAATCCAAGCATTATAATAAAACTAAAGTTTCATCAAAATCATAGCTTTATTTGTGTTTTATTTAACTTTGCTTTTAAAACTTAAAAATCCCTGTTTTAAATAACAGGTAAAAACATTGTGGAGCAAACAGTCCACATGTGAGCATCATTCGCATAAATTTATTTCGCAATCAATATACAGATCGAGGTTTACTGTTGATAATATGTAGCCTGATTGTTTCTATAAAGCACATATTTTAATACGCAAACAAAAATGGGATAAATTTCAAAATCCGAAAATCTGATAGTTTATTATATAGATTCTAGTATTTAATTTAATTTTTATTTATTTATTAAATAAAATAAATAAACTTAAACCTGTATGTATATCGAATTACTTTAAAATTCTTTAAAGTTTTAATAATATTTTTCCCCTCCTATAAAGTAACAGAAGGTCCGAAATATGTATGTATGTACATCCTTAATATGTATATTAAACAATCGATATGTATGTACATATGTACCTACAAAATTATAATTTTTTTTACACATCTTTCTACTTTTCTCATTTCTCACCTTTTGGTCAATTTAACATTCACATAAGAAACTAAAAAAAGGGGAATAAAAAAAATTGTGGTAAATTCAAAGCAATAGGATTACAATATTTTAAAAACGTGATGAAATGAAAAAAGTAAAATAAAAAATAAAATTTGGTTGTAAGTACTAAAAAGACAACAACAACAAACTTTTGTATGTGTTATTTTTAATACACACAGGAGATAAATATGAATGAAATGTTTGAAGAAGCAAGTACAGAAAAGCAACCCCCAGTAAGAAAATTTAACTATGAACAGGGAATAAAGAAAAATATGTTAAAACAAAACACAATGAGGTTTAAGAAAATTGAGAATTTTAAAAAGAAAGAAACTGTAAAAAGAAGAATACTTTTAAGGAGTACAGTTGGTTTGCTTACGGAAACACAGAGGTCTAGTCAAGCTAAAAGTTATTAAATTTACAATTTTACAAAGTTTGAATATTTCTATAAATGCTCTGCAATAATGCAAAGGAGACATTAAGGTTCGATAAGGAACCAAAACAAAACCTATATACCACCTACAGATTTTAGGCTTAATTAAACTCAATCTGAAAACCCATTTTTAAATTCGTAACATTAGAATCTATATGCCATCTATAGCTATAGTTTGTGTAAATATTGCGTATTTACAGTTCTTAATGTACTATACATAGGATTCAAATCCTATGTCCATTGCTAACTGAATATTTTTGAAGTGTTGAAAAAAGTCTATAAGAACTTCGGTCTTTTTAAAAGGTTATATATGTATGCAAAATATTTCAATTAATCATCTTATTATTTACACAACCTATTAGAAAATGGAATAAAATGATCAAATATGGGCCTTCTGTAGAGACATCTATACTGTGTACATGCTAGAGTAATAATACTCTAATAATAGAGGGGAGTTTTGTTCCAACAATTTATATATTTTTACATAGTAATTCAGCCAGAGCACATCCGATCATAGATAATAGGCCCTAGATTGCAGAAAGTAAGAAGATTCGCTTAATATTCATATATGGAACACTCTTCTTAAAGAAATAGTTCCTGTCTTATAACAGGAATGCCCAATCTGTGTATGTTTCGAGCGCTAACACATTGCACATCCTGGGCTCAGACCTGAGTATATGTAGGCATACATATATGTACATCCTTACTGGAAAATTGTTTCTCAAATAACCTTTTTCTAAGAGTTTAAGCCCCATCTTCTTTAAGTATGCGTTTCACACTATTATAACCCCCATTCATTGTTATACCGTTCTTTTTGTAGCTCGATAATTAAGAACGAATGAGAAAATAAGAAAAATAAACACTAAATTAGAAAAATACTATTTCAGAAACACTCAATGACAGCAGAAGAAAGAAAGAAAAAAAAGGAAAACATCTGCTCATAAATGAAACTTTCATTGTTCACACACAAGACAAAAACCGAGAACCATGTGTTAAGAAATTTCTATGGCACATTTTCTTTTAGAGAATATCTTCTAAAACTAAGAGAAAAGAAACGATAAACGGCAATGAACTTCAGTGATATTATATATGTATGTACATACATACATGCCGTCTTTTTCATATTTTCAAAACCGTTATTACACAAAGGACGATTATAATTACATAGACACATACAACAACTACTTCTAACACATTCTTAAACAATTAAAATGGCCTGAGGAATAAGGGAAGGGAGAAAGGATAATACAAATGTTTGAGAAAATAGTGCATTAAATGATTAAACAACAGCCTTTTTGGGTGAAATGAAAAACAAAGGAAATTACATGCCAAGAACTATAATTTCAAAAGTGATAAAAGAAAAGAGAAAATTTCAGTCAGACTGACTGTCTAAAATTTAAATAATTTATTTTAAAATAATATAGGTTCGGTCCTTTAAAGGCAGCATTCATCAGACTTGAGTCCAAATAATAATAACAGTTGTAGAACTGCATATTACAGTAATATCACATACATACATAATTGGTCATTACAACCCTTCAGTCAGAATTACGAGCTAGCTTCTCACACCACTTATGTCGTGTGCGTTAATTTTATACATGAGTTGCGGGACCTACAGTTTAAAGTCGTCTCCGAACGACAGATTTTTGAGAATTGTAGTGTAAAATGTAATAAAAAAATTATTCAAAAAAACAACAACAAAATCATAATGAAAAACAAAAAGACTACTTGGAAAACCATAGTTACGGATCCACTATAGGTAATTTTACACATTTTTGTGACAAAAAATCATTTTCTTTCACTTTCAAGAATGCTTTTTTGTTTCGATAATTGATAAAGAACATTTCAAAGCTAATAGTGTCATATTTTGTTTTTCTAAAAAATTAACGACGACTGTTTAGCGGGTGTTCAAAATCATTGCTTGTGAGCAAAGTTTAAACACAGTATATACAGTGTGATTTGGTCGATTTTTTGAGGTTCTCTAAATAGTTGCAAAAAACAAACATAAATTTAAATTAATTATGGAAAACAAGTGATGGGGAGTTCTTAATAGTTTAAGAAAAAGATTTTGTTAAAAGAATATTTTTTTTGGCGAAAAACTCACACTTCTGACACAACCTTTATTTTTTTTCTGAAAATTGAGTTTTAGATAAGCTTCTAAAAAATGGGCGAATTTGGTCGCGTTAAACAATTTAAAACGTGTTAAATGAAGACTTTTGAGCTTATTTTTGTAAATTTCATGTTACGATTTTTTTCGTTTTTTGAGAAATATCAATTTTTTTTTGTTCCGCTAGTCAAAAATTTTTTTAAAATAATTTTATTAGAAAATAAAAAAAATAGTTTCTACAAAAATTTCCACTTAATTTTTTTATTGTTTTAAAGGTTTTGTTATTGAATATTGGATCCGTCATTTTGAATTTGAAAAATTTTACCTCAGATTCGAAATTAAAAACCTCCGTATAATGAGCTTCGAGTAAACATGAAGAAATTTTAAAATTTAGTTTGCCAATTTTAAAGTTTAGCCGCCATTTTGAAATTTGAAAAATACTGATTTTCATCCTTCCTTATAATTTTGCCCAGAAAATGTAGTAATTTGCCTATAGTGCGATTGTAATACAGAACACATACAATCAAACCCAATCGGAACACAGAATGCTAATATTGACAAATGGAGAAAACGAAATGCGAATCTAAATTTAGAATAGGTGTGGTAAAATATTAACTATAATATAAATTGGAAAAAAATACGAAGTTTCCATTCAAAATAATATTTTTCGAATTCAAAATACAGAACGGGAATCATGGGGGGAATGGTGCAATTTACTCATGAATTTATTCTTCACTTAAGCTCAGATTTTATGTGTACAATTTCCTTGTACATCAAAAATTTTTTAAAACTCTACATTATGATACATAAAAAGTATTAGAAAAGAAAAACTAACGATATAATGCATGAACGAATTTGTATATTCAAAATATTTTCAAAGGTTTTACTTAAATTTAGTACAGTGTAATGTAATAGTTTCCCCTTCTCCTAATCACAAATATTTAGTCATTGACCTTTGAGATAACATATCTACGTACATAATTTATGAATTAAGATTCCTTTCAACAACCAACATCGTCAACAGTTAAAACTAGACATTTGTGTACGACGAGTGTTTAACAAATACATAAAGAATATTTATATGTGTTTGTAAAAGGACGTACATTGTTGTTGTAGTACATTGGAAAGCAGCAGGTATAGACGAGACATACTACAGTGTTAATTTTTATTTTATCGTTATGCATTTCTTTCTTTTCTAAGATAAGAAAGAAGAGAAGAACCACTTTAATAACAGTAGTAGCGCAGAGCGTAAATAGCAGCAGCTATTGAGCAACACATGAAAATACAATTTTCATTAGAGTAAACAAAAAAATTTTTATTGAAGAAAAGTAGAACAGATTGTCAATCTATGGTACAGTTTTAGAAATACCTCTACTATAACAAAACTATCATTTAAAGATTATGGAAGAAAACAAATACTTCCTGCTTTAGAACTATTTGCTGTCAATGTTTTCTTAAATTGTTGTTTTAAATTTTGCATTAAATTTTACTGAAGAGTTGGAGTGAAACAAACTATTGGTCTCTATTTTTCAATTCAGCATTCTAACCACTGGATAATTGGTCGTAAAGTTTAAGACTATTTGTGGTTCTGGCATAGATCTGCGGTGGTTTCTATATAAGGAAAGTGAAAAGGTCAAAGTCGACTGTGTAGAGTATTGTCGATTATACGGTATTCCAAGCAGCCCTAGAGACCTTAAGGAACATTTTGATTTGTAGACACTGGATATCTGTTAATGAGATGCTTGATTGGAAGACTGGTCAAACGGTAAATGAGGGAAAACTCAACAAGCTAAAGAATGCACTAAGGCCAACCACGGATATTGAGAAAGGTGTTGTGAAAGATACCATAAACTATTTAGGATAGGAAACTTAATTCTGCAATAACATGGCCTCCGCATGGTATTCGCAGTGATTAGTAGTAACTGCAACATTGGTGCTCACAAAAGAAAAATAGGTCTTCCATAATACATGACTTGGAAGAAAATGAGACGATCATGCACTTCCTGCCGGTTGATGACTTCTCGATAGGTATTGTCTGGACAACATACTTATTAGACGTCCGTAAGCATTACTAAATTTTGTTGCATAGCCAATTATATTCTGGCTGAGTCAGATTCGGGAATAGTTACGGACCTTTTCAAATGATTCCACTTAGGAACTATCTCCACGGAAAATCTAAAGTTCGTGAACAATATTGAAAAATATAAATTTTAAATAATAAAAGACTTTAAACCCTTCTAAATAACCCATACCCATAGTAGTCGCCGTAGTTTACTAGGTAGTGTTTTGGCTTATTAGGCGTGAGGCCAAGGTTTAAACCCCAGGTCAGATATATCCAACAAAACGATATATGAAAATAATTTCTTCGACAATTACCTTTGAGCAGATTTCTGGCAAAAACTCTGAGGGTAAATAAAAGATTGCCATGAGAAAGTTTCTCAAAAATCTGTCGATCGGCATCGGTTTTAAATTGAAAGTCCCGCCACTCGTGTATAAAATTAAAACATACAACATAAATAGTGTGAAAAGCTAGGTCGTAATCCTGACTGAAGGGTTGTAATGACCAATTATGATGTATGTATATATATCTCCATAGTAAATGTTTCAGTAACTACATACATATTTGCATTAGTTTTATTAAATTTAATGAAAACATTATTTAAATTATCTTTAATTGAAAAATATTAATTCTACATACAATATGTATATAAAATACAGTATACATACGTTGTTATAGTATTATTATAATATTTAATGTTGTATTATTAGTATATACATATATACAGATTTTTAAAAGTCTTACGAGAATTTTCAAACATAATCAGGGGTGTCATAGAATCCAAGTCGGTTTTGCCTTTTGTCGTTTTTGAAAACCAATATTGGATTCATTTGGTGTCACAAAACCAAGTCGGTTTTATTATTTTCGAACTCAAATAAAACCGATATTCGAATCAGCTGTTGTTTACATTTGTATTATTGTTTACAATTTTAACTTAATTTTTCGTATGATAAATGGTGTGTTTGTTAAAAATTTTACGGATTTTAATGTTTTAATAAAAAAAATAAAAGAAATAAATAGAATGAGCACTGCTGTTGTTTTATATTTGCTGCTAGAGAAAGAAAGTTTAGAAAAACTGAGAAGAAAAACATTGCGGGACTGCAGCAATCCGCTTAAGCTGCCTGAGACAGCGTATGTATATTTTTTATAATGTGCGTTCAAATTTAAAGTTGCTTTGCAGGTTCATAGAATACTACCGGCTAAACAAAGACGCTTTTTGTGTGGTATTAGACACAATAAAAGAGCACCTTTCACGAGATCACGTTTTAAAATCAATATAAACAAAAATTTTGAATACATTTTTAAAATAAATAATAATTTACTTACATTTTGCAAAAATATCCTACTTCTAGAAAAAAATTTCGCGCGTAAACAAAATCCGTCAGCTGATTGCTGATCGGTTTGTTTCCAATAACAAAACCGATAACATTGGTTTCTCTGACACCTAAAACCGACAATAACTCTAGTTCGAACATAAAACCGATAACATTGGATTCCATGACACCAAAGCAAAATTTTTGTCGTTTTTAAAACCAATACCGACAACATTGGATTCTATGACACCCCCGAATGTCGCCTTTTTTGGTTTAGTAACGTCCTACCAAGGTTATGTTTGCCTTTTTTTTCATGTATTTTTTTGTTTATTTATTTTTATTATATAATGCTCATATACATATTTGTACATGTTGTAGCTACAGGCTGGTTCATTGAAACGTTTGTTTATATTTTTCTTATTTTCTTTAGAATTTTCATTTGTTTTGATATGGTTTTTATGATAAACAAATAAACCCTGTGCGTTTAAATTCTTTAGAAGAATTGTTGTAAATTTCCTAACGATATTATAATAAATGAGTTCTCAAACTGAACACACTGTCAGTCACTAATATTCTCTTGCCGTTATTAAAGCAATAATGTATTTACATTTGTAAATTTAAACAAGGAGTTGTACGATACAATGTAGAAGCCAAATAATAATAAATTTAGAATTTAAATTGTTGAAGCATGTAAATTAATAAAATGCTTCGAAATTATGTGTTTTGTAATGAAATTTCATATTTAATTTATGAAATTGTTTTTATATTAATAACAAAAACATTTTCACTGTACATTAACAAATATTTTTATTAAATTCCACTCTAATAAAATAGAAAATGTTGATCTATAGGAATGAAAAGATTAAATGGAAATAATTATTGTTTTGCATTCTTTAAAAATTCTTTTGTTTGATAAAAAAAAGCTTAACATTTTATTATATTTGTCCAAGCGTTGATCAAATAAGAATATGGTTTATGTGCACTTATTTATAAGAAATATGGTAATGAGTCTTTTTGTGCAATTATAAGATGGATTGGACATATTTTATAGAAGATGTTCTTCAAAGAAATAAAGTTGAACGATAGAATTGCGCATTGAATCCTCTTAGTAGAGATGGAGATGTCAGTCAGACAGCCTTTCATTGATAGAAAAAATTGAAGATTTATTATACCAGAATAAATGGTACAAAGTGACCCAAACATTATCAGCGCTTTAATGTGACATTACGATCTGAAAACATAGTACCTACAGTAGCGAGCACAAAAAATGCAACGCTATGTCGTATGATATTCAATCGAGGCTCGAAACTTACTCGTATAACGTTATCCAATTCCACTCCACTTTTGTTTTTTTATTCGTTGATTTCTAAATTTTAATAAAAAAAAACATCATTAAGCGTTTTTGGCTTCTCTTTCTACTTAATTTTTTTAGATTTATAAAAAAAGTGAACAAATTTAGCGAGAAAAAAAATGCAACGCAATGTGTTAAAGGTAAAAGATCAACTAGAGTAATTAAAATAAAAGTTTAATGAAAACTTTGCAAATTGTGAATTTTAAAATAGAAACAGCTGTCAGCAGATAGCAAATTTGCCATTATAAGGGCTTTGGAAGAAGGCAAATCAATGAATGAAGTTGCTCATCAATTTAATATCAACAAATCAACGGTTTGTCGGATTTCATCGCGATATCGTCAAACAAATAATGTGGAAAGAAAGAGAAAGTGGTCGACTTCGTAAATCTACTGCCCGCCAAGACCGTCAAATGGTAAAAATAGTAAAAGTTGACCATCGGAAAACGGCAGTAGATGTTACTAATTATGCAAACGACCAATTAGGGGTTTCTATTGACGTCCACACAGCCAGAAACCGATTAAGAGCTGAAAATTTATTAGCTAGAAGACCAACCAAGAAGTCACATTTGCTAGACGGTATCTGCATTGGTCAAAAGAGCAGTGGGCCAAAGTTTTGTGGAGCGAAGAATCAAAGTTTAACTTATTTGGCTTTGATGGGTTAAATTACATTCGTTGGCCCCCTAAAACAAAGATATTCACAAAATTCTGTAAATAAACAACATTCTGTACCATCAGAGCCAAATAAGTTAAACTTTGATTCTTCGCTCCACAAAACTTTGGCCCAAAAAAACAAAAGTGGAGTGGAATTGGATAACGTTATAAGTTTCGAGCCTCGATTGAATATCATACGACATAGCGTTGCATTTTTTGTGCTCGCTACTGTATATCTATAAGACGAATAGCTAGATTAGATGTTGATACACGAAAACTCTCAAATACATCGAACTCAAGCTAATGGTGTTTTCTTTTCTACCAAAAAATGTGCATTTTATTAACGCAAAATGCAATTTTGCGTTTGTTTCTTAAAAATGTTTCGCCCTCTAAAAGGGTGGTATGTTTTATTCTAAATAATTCGCACTTGCCAATGGTGGAGGGCATTGCCTTTTATGCCCTGCATAAATCGAGGGTGCTGATAATGCCCTGTAAAGCAGATGACTTTTGTTCATTTATAGGGCTACCAGATGAAATTTAAAAAAAGTCGCTTGGTATTGTTATCCAATTTGAAGTAAATTTTTTTATTGTTTTGTGGAGTAATCTTAAGGAAATATTACATTATTAAAGCTACATGGTCAGCAATATAAAAAATTGCATTCAATGTTAGAAAAGTGTTAAAATATTTTTTTTTTGTTATAAAAAAGCGTGCAAAAAATGACGTCGAAAAATTAGCGATCTGGCAACACCTTTTAACAAATTGGCATTTCCTCATTCATTTTCTTAAAAATGACATTACAACAGGGTTGGTCAAAAATTGTTTTAATGCACATTGTAAGAGGGTGGCATTTTCTTTGTAGAAAAGAAAACACCATAAGGTAAGAAGACCAGAGCACGTACTTTATGAAAATAACAAATTATCAGTATTTAAGTTATCTGGATTGTTAGGCCTGCTTTAACCTATGGATGCACGGTATGTTTGATCGCATTGAATACTAAGAGCTACAGTAACATTCTTTCTAAAGTACAGAGGTGCGTTTCCTCAAGCAGCTGTGGACGTCATTCTTAATTCGCTAACGATTGAGAGGTATGAGGGTAAGGTGGCAGCTAGAGACCTCTTTAAACTAGATGAGCTAGATCTAGAAACTTCCTGTAGACTGGGGGTCACTCAGCAACGCAGAAGGAACTAACGAGGCGCGGTAAGGTTATTTCGACCATTAGAATGACGGACTACATGGCTATTCATTTCAGCGATGCACCGAATGTGATATTACCTGAACTGTTTTCACTGACGGGTCCAAGACGAGCATGGCTGCATGGTCCTTATTTTAAGGATAAATGTCAGGAATTCATACAGGCTCCTGACGGAATGTAGTGTTTTGCAGGCGGAGCTTCCGGGGCGTCGTTAAGACCATCGAACTGGTCAATAAACACATACCGATCATTTCAAGAGTTGGAATTTATGTAGATAATCAGGATGTTATCTAAAGGTGTTGTTTTTGGGTCACATCAGGTCTGGGAGTGTAAAAGGCTGCTAAACGGCGTTATGTCAGATTATCACATTGAATTGTGTTGGCATTTTTGGCAACGAGGTTGCGAATGAACTGTCAAGGCTCAGCTTTGGAGGCTATAACAGAAGAGAAGCCGGTGACACCACCAATTGGCTTTTTTTGGAATTATTGAGGAAAACTTTGATTCAATCATAAACCGTGCCTGAGGATGTGGAACGGACTGTAGGGTAGTTCGGGTTTAATGACCAATGCTCAATCCTATAGAAACGAAACTTATCTTTAACATAGGAATGTGGGAGATGAGATTATTATTATTATAGGAGGAACTGGAATAAGGATATGTCAGATTTTGATAGGCTATGTGAAGGAGCAGAGGAAACAGTGGATCATTTTTATACCGCCGTTCTTGATTACAGATGAGTAGGCAGAGATGGCTAGGTAGCCGATTTGCTGATGAACTGTAGATCTGAAAACCTACAGGCTTGAGGATCTAATAGGGGGTTTATAAAAAGGATTGACTGGTTAGGAGGATATCTTTAGAAGAGAAGTTTATCTATTATCTATTTATCATTTATTTGTTGTTTTACCGGTTATTGGATTTTAATCACTTACCTGTTATAAGGCCTATATTATCGCACTAAATGTACAATAATAGTTATCTGTATTTTTTAATTGGAAAAAGTTATTTTGGAAGATAAACTAATAGGAACTACCTTGCATGTATGAATTGAAAGTATTTTTAATACAATAATATTTGACAATAAGATTTGATATATTTTACCGAGAATTTATTTTTTTCTAACTGAAACTTACCTCACTTTCACGAAAATATTCAAGTATTGGACGTTGATACTCAACAACTTCAAAGAAACGCTCACGATCATTACGTGGCAGGAGTTCTTTATCATCTTGTTCCTCAGCAATTTCTTTTGAATTGCTATCGTCGAATAAATGTGAAGCTGAGGCTGATCGATCAACCGACATGGGTGATAAAACTTCAGAAACCGACATCGGAGTGGTATCCAAAACATATTCATGTTCATCATATTTATGAATTTCGCTAAAAAAAATATATATAAATATACATAGAAATATAAAATTAATAAAATCAGTAGCAAGCAATAATAATTTTATTATTATGTTTTGTTGGTATGGCAGGTATGGCATGTATTTAGTTTACCTTCGATCGGTTAAGATGTGTTGCTGTTGGAAACGATGTTGCTGCTGCTTCTCATAATAAACATTTTCTTTATCAACAACATCATGACTGGCTATTGTAGTTGTTGTCGTCGAACCAATTGTTTCATTTTGTTTTGTTTGCTGCTGTTGTAATTGTTGTTCAGCCTCTTCCTTTTCATTGGTATCTTCATAGACAGAAAAGGTTTTAAACTGTTCTACTGGTACAATTGTTGCTTTCTTTGCCACCATTGCTGCTGCTTTCTCATCTTTATTGTTGCCCTTAACTTTGCCAACATCACGAAATGCCTATAGGGAAAAAATTACACATTTGTATATACAGAGCACAACATAACAAGCTACAATAATCTTGATTAAAAAAGTGGTAAAAAAAATTGCAAAAAAAATTAAATAGCGAACAAAAGAGAGCACAGAATAGGCAAAGGGAACAACAACAACACAAATTGCACTTTATGTTATTGTCACATTATAATCTTTTGTACAGATGGTTACGAACTGTTGAACTTTAATTTATAAATTATACTTTTGCACTTACAAATGATTGTCAAGAGCAAATTGCGGTGGTAGTTAGCGGGTGTATGGAAGGAATTCACCATTAAAGATTTGTACAATATAAAAATATTGTATTATAGGAGAAGAAAAATCATAATTTTAAAGGGTGAATTTGAAATAGACAAATTTTATTAGCATCTTTACGGTGCTATCGATAAACAATATAATACGGGGAAGTTTGGTAATCTATACGTGAGGATGAACTACATTTAATTAATTTGTTTCTTTAAATTCTCCCGTTGTTTCTTTCTCAATATATTTGTGCTCCTTTTGTTATATTCTTGGAGGTTTTACTTAGGCTGAGTTCGATGTCGAATTCTTGGATTGAAGAACGCGTCTTTATTTGGGGTATGGGCATACTTTTCCTCTGCTATCTTGTGGATTATATACCAAGTCATAATTGTAATGAATTTCCTCAAAGATATGTATGAAAAACCCACATAATTTTTTTTAATGATTTTCTAATTTCGATTGAAAGTTTTTCATTACTGTGACGGTACGAGCCTGAAAAATTTGAAGTAACCAGCGCAAGCATCTGTTAACAAAAATTTGTAGTTCATTTCGTTAGAAACTAAGATCGCAGTCATAGAGTAATACGAAACGAACATAAGGTTTGAATGTGTTTATTTATTTATTTATTTAGGAGTATTAATAATACTTTAAACATCTTTAAAAATGTATGGAAGGTGTACCATAGATTAAATTGCGAACGCTATATACTTAAGGATTCCATAATTAATATAGCTGTATTAGGACATTTGTCGCTTTCCTAATTTTGGTTCCAACGTCCCATTGCGGCTATGCTGCCTCCGCTTGACTAGCTTGAGATTGGTTTCTTTTTATATTTCATGTATTTTAGAACTGTTTAAGACCAAACTATGAGGCGATCCGGGCAAAGGACATCTAGCTTCTGCATACCTAGTATACAAGTCATTGGTCCAAGTTCATAGTCCAAGGATTCTAGTGGATTACACACTTTGAAAGTAAATTTATTTGCTGTTCGAAGAAGTATATATGTATGTAATCTTATGCCTCGTAAGATGTTTAATCATAGCCACTGAAATTTATGATAATTATCTTCTATGGGACAGCCATATTTTGCATTCCTGCCTACGACACACTATCTATGAATAGAATCGAATGTATTCAGTCCAAAATTATATTCTAAGGAGGTTAATTTGATTCATACAAAACCTATCGGTTTTAAAAACATTCGCTTTCGTGTGAAGCTTGTCTTCGATATCCTTAACAATACTTTGAAATATCATCTTTATAAACACTTTCATCAACAGTGCCCAGTATAGTTATGCCACGCCAGTAATAATTTCGGATTAAGCTTAAATACTTCTGCAGAAATGTTATCCCATGGCTGTTAGCTCACGACTATAGTAAAAAGAGTTGGTCAAAGATGTTTCGAGAAATAATTTTAGCACACAACAGTATCATATCTGCAGGTTACTTTGAACAGGTCAAAATCAATATATTGGTGTTTATTTTTTAAAAATTTGTACACCCATACCTCACTTTGCGTCGTGGTTACTTTCCAAAAAATACGATGCAAATTAAAGCGAAGCAAAGTGAATTGTGGTTTTCTATAACAAACCATGTAAAGATCGAAGATAGGTTCCAGGGTTACGAAAATACTACTTTTTAAAAAGAAAATTGAACAAAGTAAACATTTAAAAAACATACATATACATATGTATATAAAAAACAATATACATTTTTTTAAATTCTATTACAATAAAATAAAAAATTCACTTAATTTATAACAAACTAATTGAAACTGTAATCTAAAATTAGAAAAGCAAGGTAAAAATAAAACTGTATTATTTTCTGTTAGAAAGGGAATCCCCAAGTTTTGATACATGGCGCAATTAGAAACAAAAGTCGTGCCATATTTTATAAAAAAAATGAAATTTCAAAAAATTAAAAACTCGAACCCAAAACAACGCAATTTCGAAAATCTAACGACGCACAGTGAAAATTAGTACAAATTTAGCAGCGACGCAACTTCGAAAAAACGAAAAACGAAACGAAGCAAAGCGAGGTATGGGTGTATTTAGAATTAAAGACTGTAATAACTAACATACATATTTAGAAACGTCGTCGAAGAGATCCATGAATAGACAAGCAGGTTAATAATAATTAATGGTGTAAGATTATTATCGGCCAAATGAAGTTTTTATATTCAATATGTCGTCTTTGAATTATTTAGCTAATATGGCCCAATTTTCTTCTATGCAAATAAAAATAAAAACAATTTTTATTTCATATTTTTTCCCAACGTTTCGTGAATTCTTTGTTCACTTTATCAAGGGAGATTTTATATGTAATATTAATTTAATTTACATATATAAAATTAATTAAAAAAAAAACAAAAAATTTTTTAAAATTAAAAAACTTAAAACTTAACTTAACTTGAAAGACTTAGACAAGCAACTAATATCCCTAAAATGTCTTACTCATACTTTCAAGTTAAGTTAAGTTGTTTTAAGTTTTTTAATTTTAAAAAATTTTTTGTTTTTTTTTAATTAATTTATGATATATGATATATATATAGATATATATATATATATGATATATATATATATGATATATATATATATATGATATATATATATATATATGATATATATATGATATATATATGAATGAGTAAGACATTTTAGGGATATTAGTTGCTTGTCTAAGTCTTTCAAGTTAAGTTAAGTTTTAAGTTTTTTAATTTTAAAATTTTTTTTGTTTTTTTAATTAATTTTATATATGTAAATTAAATTAATATTACATATAAAATCTCCCTTGATAAAGTGAACAAAGAATTCACGAAACGTTGGGAAAAAATATGAAATAAAAATTGTTTTTATTTTTATTTGCATAGAAGAAAATTGGGCCATATTAGCTAAATAATTCAAAGACGACATATTGAATAATTAATGGTGTTTTCTTTTCTACAAAGAAAATGTCACCCTCTTACAAGGTACATTAAAAAATTTTTTGACCAACCCTGTTGTAATGTCATTTTTTATTTGAGAAGAACATAACACAAATATTAAAAAAGGGTATGCCCTGTGTCATGGCATAATCATTTAACAGGTGGGAGTATCTAAACAGCTGACTATCTTTCGAATGTCAAAATTTTGTTGTTTTTTTGTGTGTTTTGTTTCGATAATCATTTTCGTATTTATAAACCCTCATATGTACCGGACGTATCCTTAACGATACGCACTCTAGAAATTCTTCAGGATTACTATATCAAAGCCAATTTTATTAAAATTTTTCCAAGAAGATTAATAATATTTAAGCCTTTAACACTAAATACATATATCTTTTAAACTACAACCTAGATTTACTATATTTATATTTATTTAGACGAGAGTGATGAATTGCCCAAAAAAAGATTTCGGTCTCTCCAACTAGGTGCCTAAACTATGAGCAATAACAAATAACGTTTGCATCTGCCATTTTTCTCGATGGCCATATAAAAACATGTTATTTACATAAAGTGGAAATGTTATTGACTGCATGGAATAATTTTTTTTTAATTTATAGTTGCCCCACTTTGGCGTAATTAAGCATGACATAAAAATCAAAAGAAATTTCAATATATAAAATTTATTTAGTTTTTTTAATTGCTTTTATTAATTTCCTATGGATGTTTGAGGGTTAATTTTTTTGACATTCCGCGTGTACTTTAACAACTTTTTTTTTCATTTTTCTTCCTATTGTCATTCTTTAGTCAGCTGTTTCTGACAATCGAAGAAGTTTTTACAAAAACAAAATGCCTGTTGTTTTTGCATTGTTGTACTTGTTGTAGACATAAGGTCACCTATTGAATGATTACGCCATGCCCTGTGTTTACCACTTATTAGGAAAATGAATGAGGAAATGCCAATTTGTTCAAAGGTGTTGCCAGATCGCTAATTTTTCGACTTCATTTTTTGCACGCTTTTTTTTATAACAAAAAAAAAAAAATATTTTAACACTGTTCTAACATTGAATGCAATTTTTTATACTGCTGAAAATGTAGCTTTAATAATCTAATATTTCCTTAAGATTACTTCACAAAACAATGAAAAAATTAACTTCAAATTGGATAACAATACCAGGCGACTTTTTTAAATTTCATCTGGTAGCCCTATAAATAAACAAAAGTCATCTGCTTTACAGGGCATTAGCAGCACTCTCGATTTATACAGGGCATAAAATGCAATGCCCTCCACCATTGGCAAGTGCGAATTATTTAGAATAAAACATATCACCATTTTAGAGGGTGAAACATTTTTAAGAAACAAACGCAAAATTTCATTTTGCGTTAATAAAATGCACATTTTTTGGTAGAAAAGAAAACACCATAGTATTAACACATTCGTATATAAATTCGTTTGAAATCTTTAGAATATTAAGTCTTCAGTTTAAGTTTTAATTGTATCGTAAAATTTTATGTATATAAACAAGGGTGGCTTTTTTACGACTCGAAACATTGGGATTTCTTATTCAACGAGTTCAAATTATGTTGGAAAATTGCTGTTATAGCTGTGTATACCTAACGAACAGTTTTTCAATTTTTTTGCTTGAATGAGAGAGTGCATGACAATTTTTTGCGGCAGCTAAATGCATAACATACAGGGAATTTGGAATTTGACTACTTTCGAGTTGAGGTAATTATTTTTCTGTTCGTTCTTCTTTGTATTGCTCTTTTTTCTATTAAAGTTTCATTTGTATGTATGTACAATATAACAGAGAGTACAATGTCGTTGTAATTCTTATCAACATTTCAGCCTACTTATGAGCTTAATATGGAGATCTCTATGCGAGAGTACAGAATTTGTAACACAAAATGTACGTAAGCATGTGCGATATTATTATCACAATCGTAAGTTCTGTAGGTCGGTCTTGTTGTATTTCTGCTTATGGAAAAAATCCTGCAACACACGGCTGGCTTCTATATTCACTAGTTATAGTAGTTACTTCTTGTAAGATGATATTGGTGGTTTGTAGCAAAGTTGTAGCTGGTTGTAGTATTAATTTTACTAGAAATAAGGGAGAGCTAAAGAGCAGGAAGATTACGTTTTTTGCCGTCTATATATATTTCTATGCTTGTATTTGATTTTTGTAATGCATTATGGGATGTGAGTTGTTGTTCTTTGGTATTGCAGTTTAGTAGAAGCGTCTATATTTTTATTTTGAAATGTAACTGACAACAAGAGGCAAATAAAAGAATAATAAAGAAAATTGCAAAGAGCGGGAAAAAAATTGCATGATATGTAAACGAAAGATGTCAATGAGAAAAACCAGAAAAACACAAATGGAAAAATAACAAAGAGACAACGAAATTTGTTTTTTCTCTTTCAGTTGTTGGAAAAAGTTTTAAGGTTACCTTTGAGAGAAAGATGGTTCAACACATTTAAATGTTTTGAAATTTACAAAACCTCGTCTCTATTGGTAAAAAAAAAAACATAAACTGTAACAATCACACACTCATCTATTGCGTAATTTTTTTAATAATACTATTTTGACAGCCAATCTTGGGAGTTTCAATTAAACCACACCGCATATTATAAGTCATTTTAATCTCAAACGTTAGACAACTGAAAAATATTTCAAATTTTTCACGTGTTATCTGTAATTTTGGGGTTTACCGCAATTACGGGAGGCTGTGCGCAAAGTGTTGCCCTTTTCGCGCTGGTGATAGAAATTTCTAACAAGTTTCAATGTTTAATAACTGCCTTTGAATGAAATGTTTATTTATTGGGCTACTAATACACGTACTATAGGTACATAAAAACGCAATGAGAGATAATTAGTATTGCGCCTTTGTTCGTTTGAGCTGTGGTATGTCCCCATAATGGTGGTGCAATCAGTTTGTGAAACCAGGCATGTTTCGTAATTGGCTGCATAGTGTGTAGACGAGTTTCTGGTCACTAGGATTATATAGTCCATTCCGGAATACGACTAAAATTATAAAAGAAGTACAAGAACATCCAAATAACACAATCAATATCGAAAAAAACAATTTTGGACAAACATTTACTTCGTCTTATAAGAATTGTATTTTTTTTACTCCTCAATAAGTTTTTTTCTTTTAGTTTTACTTTATTTTAGAAGTAATGTTGTGGTCCTATAATTGGCCCACCCGTCCCTGTTCTTAATTTTTTATATTATGTACAATTTTGAAGAATAAAAATAATTTTTCTGTATGACAATGGCCCGAAACACATCGCACGATTAGAAAATAAATATTTAACTCTTTCCACTCCAAGCCTTTATTTCTTTTTATTCCACCAGTTCTGCGCTAAAATTGCATTTTTTAACTTTAAGGGTTTTTTTTTCGTATTTTGTAAATAAAACTGATTTTTTTCTTGAGGGCCCGTTACTTTACTGCCAGTTGTAAAATCAATTTTTGGATAATAATTATCTTGCTTTGAAACATTCACCCACGAAGAATGGTCTGCAACCGGAATATCATAAATACTTTCATCACTACTCAAAATTCTACAAACTCTGCGTCTTCTTCGAAAAATATCGTCGGAAGAATCCGAGTCTGTTACGGCGGCGGCCAATGGTCCTGGATCAGATTTTCTCTTCCTCGATGGTATAGAAACTTCAGGAATTTTATCTTCATTTTCACACTCGGCATCGCTGCGAAAAGTTTCAAATACATTGTCCAACTCGCTCATATAGTCCTCATCGTCACTACTCTCAAATTCGTTTTCCTCTATATATTCGGCTATTGGACTTTTAGACGCATTTTGTTCTATTTTTTTATCTATGATATAGACAGGATTTTAGTAAAAAAAAAAAAATCCCACCTTTTTTAAAATTGTCCGCAAAAAGAAGAATTACACTATGTCGAGTGTCACTCGACAGTGGAGCTGGTGGAACAAAATCAATGTCGAGTGACACTCGACATTGGAGTGGAAAGGGTTAATAGACAAATCAGTTGATGTTTTACCACGGTTAGCGCAAAAAGTTAAGATCTGAATCCAATTGATAATTTATGGTACGATATTCAGAAAGAATTTGGAGTAAACAAATTTCCAAATACCTCCTTCAAGCAGTCCGACAATAATTGAAAGTCTGCACAAAAGATGATATTGTCCAACTTTTAGGCGGATGTACTATTTACATATGTAACCAATGAAGTTGAATAGTTTAAATTGTTTATATTCCTCTAATAAAATGAGGTGTTTGCTGTCATTTGACGCTCACTGTAGTTGTAACTGTAACAAAATATTTAGTTTGCTAATTATAAGACCACTACTGTATGTACATACTTCCATACACCGCAGTTACATTTACGGAGGCTAAAAACCTTTAATATTGATCTTTGTCAAGTGTGAGGAGAAGTACGAAATTGATTGAAACTCTGAATTTGTAAGTTTGGCGCCAGCTTACATATTGTATAACATATTTTTGCTATGAATTTAAAAAATGTGTTCATTTTTTTATGTCTTATTTCTAGTTTTTTTGTTTGGTTGCTTTCAATTGTTTTTGGGTTTATAATAGATTAACATTAATTTACATTAAGTATGTAAATAGCCGAAAACAAGTGAGATGTTACAAATTTCAGTGAATAAATATAAACATTTCTAGCTTATGCAAAATTTTTGACATCTTCATTGATTTTATGTCGCCTTTTCTTTATCTAAATAATTCCCGTTTACTGTTTTAATTGGTGTAAACGATTTCGTTCAATTTTATTCCATTATTTACAATTATGATTACATTTAATGGTTATTGTTAATAGGCATGAGGCCTGTTCTTATATCAAACACCAATAAAGCACGCGATATTGTGGAAAGAGAACAAAAATAAACAAATTATAACCCGCATGGGGTCTTTTTTTTTAAAAAGTATGTACACAAGTAGAGTATTTACTTTATTTGATATTTTTATATTTTTCTTATCATGAAGTACACAATTTTTTCCTTTTTGGAGAAATAAAAGTAAAGGCTACAAATAATGTTTATGATTTGTTTATGTTTATTATGACATCATTTAAATAATAAATAGCTTAAGTAAATGAACATTTAACTAGAGTAGTATATAACAAACATATAAAATTCAAATCAATTTGCCGCCTATTGAACTCGAGTTGACATGAATGAATTTTTACTCTTTTTTTCGTTCATCACGAAAGAGAGCAATATTTTTATGAAAGCAATTTAAGATTTTGTATGTTTTCTTTCATATTAACAAAGAAAGATAAATAAAAAAATAAAGTAAATAAATGTCAATTATATAAGAATATTTGCTATACAACTAAAGAATAATTTATTACTTCCTTTAAGATTTCGAAATATTTTCTAATATAAAAAAATTTCTTTGTATGCAAAAATGTTACCGTCGTTTAAGAATTTTTTAGAATACCAATTGAATACGAAATTTTATGTCGTATATATAATCAAGTTTTGTGGTGATTTATTGTAAATTGATTGTGATAATTTTTATATTAAGGATTTTAAGAAAATTAATTTCTTCAATAGGTTTTGGTAAAATTAAAATTTATTAGAAATATTCATATTAACATGTGCTACAGAGATTGGGTTTGAGCATTTGATTTGATTTAAATTTCAGCTAAAAATCTAGGTTTCGTTTCATCCCATGCAGCAAAGAAACACTAGTACAACAATGAAAAAAATCGGAAATACCGCAAAACCAAATTTATCTGGTTCAGATATCAAAGGTTTCCTTTCAGAAAACATGCCAAATGTGTTATTTATAGTAGATTACTAAATTTAGAATTTAAAATGTGAATGCAATCATTCGAAAGACTCAACCGCAAGGTAGAACTGCATTTAAATTCGAACTACATATCTTCACTTCGATTTTATTTAAAGGTTGATCAACATTCTGAAAAAATAATGTACAAAAAATGATTGATCGAACCTAAGTATTCTCCTTGAAGAATTGTATGAATTTGCCAGATGGATGAAACACGGTGTGATGCTCATGATTAAGGCGAGGGCTTACGAGAGTATTGCAGCATTCGATAACTTTAACCGAATTACGTTTTGTATAGCGTAATGTTTGAAGTCGCCGTAGTCTAGTAGGTAGTTTGTTGGCTTATTAGATGTGAGCCCACGGTTCAAACCCCCGGTCAGAATATGTAAAAATATTTTATCGGCGACTTTCTCTCAGCAAACTTCTGGCGAGTTAATAAAAATAATCAAAAATCTGCCGTTCGGATTAGCCTTTAAACTGCAGGTTCAGCCAGTTATGTATAAAATTAACACGCACAACATAAGTGGTATTAAAAGCTAGGTCGTAATCCTGACTGAAGGGTTGTAATGACAAATTATGTATGTATGTATATCTGCTGATAAGGATGAGCAGAGTATAACGTGCAGCAATTCCTGAAGCGTCTGAAACTTTTTGATAATGAGCGAGATGTCAGATGACGCGCTACCTTATCATTGTACCTCTTCAACTTCGTTATGCAGAGTTCTGCGAAAAGCAGAATTTATCGCAGTGACATTATTTTTACCAAAGTGTGCAGTTGCTTGCGTACGTAGGCCACTTTGACGTATCGGACTACGGTCGATAACAATACTTTCGACGTTGTTAGTGAATTTATTTATCTTGGCTTAGCTGTCAGCAAAAACGATGTCAAAAATGATATCGAGCGTAGGATTTCTCTTGCCAACAGATATTAAAGTCTTGTTAGTCAATTGAATAGCAACATCTTCCGTATAACGAAACTTATAATTTAATCGGTTAGTGTGGCTAACTAGTGAGGAAACTCGCGAAGCAGAGGCGTCTGGAAGGAAGTGGTAAGGCGAAACGAAATCCGACAAACAGGTTGCTAAGGCCAACTAAAATATGGAATATACTAATGCTGTACTATGATAAAAAATTATTAAAAAAAAAGAAACTCTTAGAAAACATATTTTGCCCAGTGTGTAATAGATTTAAGTTCGGAAATAAATAAAATTAAATTGTCAAGGTCACGAAGAAAATTAAGTTTTACAAATACCTAATCAGCTTTTTCATGTTGTTGACAAAAAATTTATGAATCTATGCTTGTATTTCGAGTAGATAAACGATTAATCTAAATTTATATTCTTATTATATTGAGTTTTGTTGAATTTCTTTTCGATCACTTTTACCCAGCTAGGATTTGCAGAAATATTACTATTAAATATTATTTTAAATATCTTGTTTACATAAAATTCTATAAAATGAAAATGACAAAGAGAATTGTAACAATCATAGTATGGCAATCCTGTAACACTATCCTGTTATTACACACATATGGCATCCTTCAGAAGGAAAGGTAAATAATTAAAATATGTACGGCATCCTTGTAAAGGTGAAGTATTTAGAAAAGAAAAAATTATGTAATTTTTTAGTATTCGGAAGAAAATAAGTTGTACTAACTATATTCACAGAGACAATAGGAAATAATTTTTTTAAAAATAAATTAAGGAATATAATTACAAGTAATTATACTTTGCATATATGAAATTTATATGGCAACTCTTTGTAAATTCCCTTTGCGCAAAAACTATGTTCATGACAAAAAGAAAAAAGTAAAACAAAAAATGTGCAAGAGGATGACATAAAAATGACGTCACAATGTGATCGAAAAAAATACTTCCCTTCCCTTTGTAGAGAAAAGAAAAAGAAACCAACCACCTTTTTGTTGTATCATTTTAAGAATCCATTCTCATTTAACAATTTTAAAGGTAATCAGAATTTTTTCCGAACTTACCACTTTATTAGTTAATATATTGTGATTGTTGTTGTTGTTGTTGCCGGCTGTTAAGTGAACACGACCTCCGTTGGCATTTGAATTGAGAAAGGCAAAATTGGCGCGTCCCTGTTTTGAAGGGACGCCAACACCACCACCTAAAGTGGCACCCAGTGTCTGTAAGACATGGTTTTTTGCCCCAGCCATGGTATTCTCCTTTAAAGGCATGTTGCGAGGATTTTCTTTCTCAGAATCTTGGGCAATTTGAAAAGTTGTTTGTGTAGCCGCCATTGTTATTTATTTATACTTTTTAGTATTAAAAAACACACACACGAACAACAATTAGGAAGAAACAGCAGACAATTTATTTCACAAAATGAGACACAGGAGAGGAAAGATGTGTTTTATTTCACCAAAAACACGCGTTAATTTATGATTTTCTATAAGGAAAATATATATTTTTTTATGTTAACAATATTTTGAGTTAAATATCAATGTTTGTACATGTTTTTGAAACACTTTTTTTGATTATTTGGTAAAAACAAAGAGGGAAAGCGATCAAAAGCAAAAAAGTTCCCGTTTTTTGCTTCTCTTGCAAAAGAAATAAAATGGAAGTCTTTTTTGCTTATGCTTATCCTCTTTTATATAATTTTTATGTTTTTGTTGTAATTACATTTAATTCCCGTTTGCTCAACAAAAATCTATGTTTGGTAATTTTTGCTTTACTTCGCAGTCGTCGTTTATGTTTTATTGATTTATAATTTTTTTTGTTGTTTTTATCCTCTGGCACACACACACACGTACGCACGCTCTACAGATCTTACAGCACAATAAAACGGCACGAATTAAACGCCAGAAACGCTTACAAAAAAAATATACACACACGTACACTTTAATAAAAGCATTTAAATTAAATTGCTTTTATTTTGTAATAATTTCTTTTTTACAAGCAGCGCCTACGATTTCTATGCTATTTGCTAAATTTTCCATAAATTTACAGCATTTTTTTTGTTTGCTTTATATTAATTTTTATGTTTTCCTTAACAATTTATAAATTTCCACTTAGTTTCTTCTCTCTCTTTTACGCGGTGTTGTTCTCTTACTGCCGTCATGAAATCAATTGAGAAGTGGGATTTGTGATCTTTTGCAATGGTTGAATTTTTGAATTTGGGCGCTAGAATACGGTGTTGCCATGTTGGTTTTATTACCCATACGTTGTCACTTCCCCTACTTCATTGAGCCGTGGTGAGTTATAAATATTTTACCACTTATTTTCGTTTATTTATTTACCCAAATACAGAGATGTTTTGTTGCTGGTGGGTATTTGTTTTATTTGGTTTTTAAGGAACATAATGTTTAGATATATTGTAAACAACTAAAGCACCATGAATTAATATCATAAACATTATAAGAACTAAAATTACTAACAGTAACATTGTTTTGATAAATATTCACTATAATTTCAATATTAATTTAATTATAATTTAAACAAAAAAATATTGATCAATGTCAGTGTTGAAAAATTTAGTACTTTTGTATTTTTTTCAGTACTTTTTCATTTCAAAAAATACCGCAGTACCACCACCAAGCTTTCAGTACTATTTTCATCAAATTTGTGTTTTTTTATTCATTCAAAAAATAAATATATATTTTAATAAATAATTCGCACATTCTTTTTCCGTTTTCGAGTTTATTAAGTAAGAATTAACCCCCGTTTGTTTAATGTTCTATGTGGTGGGTAATTTACAAGTTAAAAGTTATTTAGATAGACGCACAACGGCCACTGTTCAAATTCAGTTCAGACAAAACGAAAACAATAACCAATATTAGGTTAGGTTAGGTCGGAGTGGTAGCTCTGATGTCACAAAGCTCACTTGAGCACGCATAGCGGCCCGTTCTGATGCCACGGGTGAACGCAGTCCCTGTACTGACCAAGTTCCTCCACAATCAGGGAAAAGGAAGAAGTTGGTCAGCGCAAGGGCTGCACATAACCAATATTATTAATAAATAAAAATGACTAAATAATGTGTAGGTAGGGAAAGTAGGTGGTAGGTAAAAAAAGGTAGTTTTAGTTTGTTTAGGTTGCTCACCAAAAAGAGGGCCCCGGTTCAACCCTAGGTTCGGACAAAACGAAAACAAAAATAAGATGGGAGGAATGTTCGCTGCTGGTTGGAAGGAAAAAAAATTTAATTTTTGTTTTTGTAGTTGTGGTGAGTTCTAGTGTGGTGAGTTTTTACAAAATGTGGTGAATTTATCTGGTGTGGTGAATAAAATCGAAGTATGGTGGGTTTTTAGTGTGGCGAGTCTTCCAAAATGTGGTAAATTTAACTGGTGTGGTGAATAAAATCGAAACTCACCAAAGTGTCGTTATTCGAAATGAGTACTGTATTACTATTACCATAAATACATATACTGTATATCGTGATCTGGACGGTGCATGTCTAGAATAAGTAATTTTTACATATGTTAGTGCAGGCATTCACCGATATGTCTGCTTCTGCATTAAAACAATGTTGCCATTGTGTCATTTATTTCAAGTTCTAAAAAATTAAAATTAGAAAACTGCGATACAAAAAATAATTAAATTTAAATTATTTTGTAAATGAATGTTTGAATAATTTCTTTCTTTTGTGTTTTATTCCCAAAATGCTTTTGCAAATTGGAAATTCTTTGTCGAAATATTTATAATTTTTTGTGCTTTGTTCGATCTAACTTTATTAAAAATTATTAAAGAATTCTCATTAATTTTTTTAGAAGCTGGTTACAGATTTTTTGTTTCTTGGCAATATTTCAATTTCAAAACATTTCAGTACTTTTTTATTTTACAATTTTATGGTTTGCGCTTTTCAACTATAAATGGGGTTAGGCTAATAATGGTAAAGAAAGGCCTTTAACCTCGGTTAGCCAGGGGCTAAACTAACGTTGTATGTTATTACGCTTTTAGATTACGAATGAACCCGTTACGTCCACATTTTTGACTAAACCTTACGTTTCGAATCAACTGTTTTTGTTTTGTATATGGGAAACATTGTAGTTAGTTAGTTTTTCTATTCCATTCCGTACGTAAAGTATAAATAAATATAATTTTATAAAACTACCATTTGATGCAAAAAAGTACTCGTTCAGTATAGTTTAGTACTATTTCAAAATTTCAATTTTGCAACACTGTTTAATGTACATATAATTAGAGTTGCCAGATTACAAGTGTCTATATATAGTGTTAAACAGTCAAAGCTATTGAAACATTACGTATCGTCATATTGTTTACTTTTAGAAATACTTACTTACTTACTTAATTGGCCATAACAACCCGATTAACGGATTTCGGCCTGCCGCAACACATCCTTCCAGGCGCCTCTGCTTCTTGCGCGCCTACGCCAGTTGGTCACACCAATCGATGACATGGCTTCCTCGATTTGGTCCTTCCAACGGATACAAGGTCGTCCTCTTCGCCGACTTCCGCAGATCCCCGCATCAAATACCCGTCTTGCCGGAGCATCCTCCTCCATTCGACCGACATGGCCGAGCCAGCGCAGCCGCTGGATGTTAATACGCTGTACAACGTCTATGTCGTTGAGGAGCTCATACAGCTCACTGTTGAATCGGATGCGGAAATCATCGCCAACTCGCACTGGACCGAAGATCTTACGTAGGACTTTTCACTCGAATACTCTCAAGGCTGCTGCATCAGTTCTTAATAGGGTCCATGCTTCTGCGCCATAAAGAAGCACAGGTAGGATGAGCGTCTTGTAGAGTATTAGCTTTGTCTTACGAGATAGGTCTCTGCTACTCAATTGCCTATTGAGACCATAGTAGCACCTGTTGGCAAGAGTAATCCTGCGCTTGATCTCCAGACTGACATCATTTTCGGTGGTAACGGCGGAGCCAAAATAAATGAATTCCTTGACTGTATCAAAAGTATAGTTATCGTCCGTAATTTGATACTCAATACGCCGCACGGCTTTACTTGTCGATAACATATACTTTGTTTTGCCCTCATTTACTGCCAGACCCATCTTCTTAGACTCGCGTTCAATAGCACTAAAGGCAGCAGTGACATCTCGCTTGGTACGCCCTATGATGTCGATGTCGTCAGCGTATGCAAACAACTGGACACTTTTTTGAAAAATAGTGCCATTGCGATGCACTCCCGCCTTTCGCAGAACACTCTCCATGACGAAGTTGAAGAGGTCGCATGATAAGGGATCGCCTTGTCTGAAACCTCGCACGGTATCAAAAGGTTCGGAGAGGTCCATTCCTACCTTGACGTAGCTGCAGGAATTGCTCAACGTCATTCTGCATAGCCTTATCAGCTTCGCAGGCATACCGAGCTCAGACATTGCGGCAAAAACACGATCCCTTATGGGGCTATCGAAAGCAGCCTTATAGTCGACAAAAAGATGGTGTGTGTCGACTTGATTTTCGTGGGTCTTCTCCAGGATTTGGCGTAGTGTGAAGATCTGGTCGATGGTGGACTTGCCAGGTCTGAAGCCGCAATCAGTGTTTTGACGAGTGGCTTCAGTCGTTCACACAATACGCCTGTAAGAACCTTATATGCGATAGGGAGAAGGCTTATACCCCCATAGTTGGCGCATATCGTAGGGTCTCCCTTTTCAGGACAGGACAGAGGACACTGAGGTTCCAATCGTTGGGCATACTTTCCTCTAGCCATATTTTGTAGATGAGCTGGTGCATGCGCCCTACCAACTCATTACATCCGGTCTTAAACAATTCAGCGGTGAAGCCATCAGAACCTGCCGCTTTGTTGTTTTTAAGACGCATAATCGCGACTTTAACCTCTTCATGGCTAGGCGGCGGGATACCACGCCGTCATCATCGATTGGGTCCGGAACATCATCTCTAGAGGCGGTATTGATGTCGCCATCGCCTTGCAGCAGAGTAGAGAAGTGTTTCCTCCACAACCTCAGCACCCCCTGCGGATCTGTAACCAGGTTTCCATTCTCATCCTTGCAGGAAGACGCTCCGGGCTTATACCCCTCGGTCAGACGCTTAACCTTTTGATAGAATTTTCGAGCGTCATTCCTACATCTGTACATCTCGGCGTGAGCGTGAACGCCTTTCCTGCTCCCTCTTCTTGGGTCTGAAAAGGCGTCTCTCATCCCTTTATAGAGAGAGGACTCTCTATAGTTTTCGGCAATGGCTCGCGTAGCGGCCGACTGCAACGTTTTCTTGTACGCGGCGTTTTTCGCTGCAGCTGCCTCGCGACACTCCTCATCGTACCATTGATTTCGTTGGGGTGGGCGCTCGAAACCAAGGACTGTTTCCGCAGTATTGCGCAAGGAGTGGGAGATATTGGCCCACAATCCGCCAATGTCGTTGAGATTAGATGGGGAACGACGGAGCTTATCCGAGAGTTGAGCGGAGAACGCCTCAGCTGTCCTTTGTGATCGCAGCTTCTTAACGTCCAGCTTTCGCAATGCACTAGAGCGCGCAGTCCTCGAGGCGCAAATGCGCAATCGAAACTTGGCTGCGACAAGGTAGTGGTCCGAGTCGATGTTTGGACCTCTAAATGTGCGCACATCTAGTACACTGGATACATGCCTTCCGTCAATCACAATATGATCGATCTGGTTGGATGTTGATCGATCGGGGGACATCCAAGTGGCCTTGTGAATGTCGAGATGCTGAAACTTGGTGCTACATACTACCATGTTACGCACCGCGGCGAAATCGATCAGCCTCATACCATTGGAGGTAGTATTCGCGTGGAGGCTGAACTGTCCGACAGTGGGGCCAAAGATACCTTCCCGCCCGACCTTCGCATTAAAATCCTCGAGGACGATTTTGGTGTCATGGGCCGGGCACTTATCGTATACGTCCTCGAGTTTGGCGTAGAAGGCATCCTTAACCACATCGTCCTCATCTTCCGTCGGGGCGTGAGCACAAATTAGGCTGATGTTGTAGAATTTTGCTCTGATGCGGATTGTGGCTATTCTTTCGTTCACTGGCGTGAACCCAGAGACAAGGTGACGAAGTCTCTTATTAACCACAAATCCGCATCCGAATTCGTGCTTATCAACATGGCAGCTGTAATACACATCGCAAGATGCTAACCTTTTGCATCCTTGTCCTATCCATCGCATTTCCTGTATGGCAGTGATGTCAGTCCTACATTTCATGAGGGCATCCGCCAGTTGGGCGGAAGCGCCTACCCTGTAAAGGGTGCGTACGTTCCATGTGCCTATTCTTAAATCGTTGTCCTTGAAACGTTTGCCGTGGTCGTCAACTTTAGAGGGGATCTTTTTACGGTTTGTTGTTGTGGTTTTCATTGGATGAAGTTTTTATGTGGTGGGTTCCAAGCCCTACGCACAACCCGAATTTAACGTCCAGGGGATTGGACCTCGCTGCACGCATTAGTTAACATCTAGCGGGTGCTAGAATGCCATCCAATAGGGGCCACGAGGAGGCTGCGTGTCAACTTGAATACAGCATGGTAAGGATCGTCCTGGTGGTCGCCATGTTGGCCACAGTCAGTAACTTTACTTTGTTTGCATACATTCCATCCCTCCCTTTTAGAAATGCTCATGCAAAAGTCGTTAAATTTAAAATTTATGGTAATTAGACAAGGTATCGCAATATATTTATATTAAGAAAATTTTTAATTGAATTGATTGCTCATTATTAGTTTTTATGTAGACCTCAATATTAAAATTAAATAAAAATATGTATATATTGACTAGCAGTTTTGAGCTTTCTAAATCGCCTGGTCTGGATGGTAGGTATCTTTCCGGCTTTGCTTCAGCATATTGGTGCTGGGACGGAAAATCTTGGATAAGGTACAGCGGTCGCCTTCTTGAGTATCACAGTTGTCCTCAAGGTGCTCTTAATACTATGCTCGGCCTGACTTTGCTTGATTTGTATGTCAAGCGGTGTGCAGCGGTTAGATCTATACACCTGAGGGAATCGGGCTGCTTGATTGGACACTCTGGAATTCTGAACGTCATCAATCCTGAATGGAAGTACGAAGCTTTGGAAAAAGCCACCGACTATATTGTGCCTGACGCTATGATCCATGCGGATCGGGATGTTTGTACCTAGGTGTTTATAGCCTGCTATATACAGTGATAGGAACAGTTGCTGTTTGGCTTAGCTAAGGCCAGTCTGAGGCTAGGATATTGGTTTTATTATAGGCAACTGCGAGATTAGATCGTTGACAAGGATCTGGAACAGATCCCAGCCGTACTATTGCAGGGTATACTTCAGTGAGGAGGAGTTGGAATTGAAAACCTTCTCTGCAACTGCAACCCTTATAGTAGGTTGAGATTGAGGGCTATGGGCAAGCATGGACTCTTTGTCGAAGACATGAACTCTTTGTCGAGAGATGATATTAAGACTCTGCACAGATTCGTAAATAAGTTGAGCTGGTTGAGAAGTGGGCATCATGGTTGTAGTCGCACTCTCTTGTATGTTTATGGTCCATCCTTTTTAATCTGTTTCTTCTATCCATCCTTTCGTACCTCCTTCACAATCTCTCTCTCTTCTAGGATGAAATTACAATGGGTTATTTAGCCTCTGGGTTTTATACTTGTCCCAATGATATGTACACGTCCTCTAACCTAACCTATTTATCTATTAATTAGAATACAATAACAAATTATATAATGTGCGTGCTTCGTGCGCGTGATGGTATTATAATACGCTTATGAATAATTATGCTAGAGCTGTAAAGAAAAGAGATTTTAAACTGCTACAGCCAGTGTGGTCAGATATCCATCGTCGCTGGTATGCTCGCGTTTTGCCGGGCTGTGACTCGCCGGATGGGGTGGTCCTTGCTGGTTATCTGAACCTAAAGCGCACTCACATGTATAAAAAAAATCCATACCAGCTTTCGAACAAAGAAATCAAAAAAAAAAAAATATGTTAAGGGACCCGAAAGTGGAACGTATAACAGAAACTATAACTAATCGATACCGGCTACGGTTACACAACCACAATGAGGAGAGACTGCCGATGTTATTGCAGCTCTACGACCCACCCACAGGAATCCAAAAGGATCCCACCTTGATAGCTCTGGATCTTCTGCGCTATCCCTAAATCGACTTAAACTACGTTTACCCTGCCACCTTCCTATCGACTTACCTGCTTTCTTACACTAACTAATCATTATTAAAATAAAAATACGCGAAACCGCCAAAAATTAATTTTTAGGATTTATCCAAAAGAAAGTACAATTTATTAAATATTAAGTATTACAAGAATCTAAATCTAATCAGTTATTTCTTCTATAAAGGGGTTTTTTTTTGTTACTATTACTAGATTTATAGGTACGGAAAAAAAATAACGTCAACCCCTACAATCCGGTACAGTCACTGTGGATATGGTACAGTCACTGTTGCTGAATAATGTTGATGGTAAGTATATAGATGATGTGGATATTTGAGCTGGTGAGTAAAACGGGCTATGGTACAGTCACTGCGGATATGGTACAGTCATTGTTGCTGAATAACGTTGATGGTAAGTATATAGAGGTTATTAATATTTCAGCTGGTACAGTCACTGCTGCTTCGTTTGGAAAAAGCTGTTGCACTTCTTCCGTTAGTTCCTCTATCATTATGCGTGTATCAATTTCGTCAATCTCACTGCCCAACACTGTAAGACTCCTTGAGCATCCAAGTCCCTTAAGATATACTTTCTAGACTTATACGAATATATTGTTTATATGCTCGTGTGAAAAACTGCGAAATCACCAACAAATGACCCATGAAATATAAAAATAGACCAATGCACTTGGTTTTCTTGTTTGAATATTCCAATTTGAACAATTATTTAAATTCTCCTTTCTCAATTTCACAAGAAAATTACACAAATTTACCCTGTTTTTAATTTATTTCTTCACTTTCTTAAATTTTTTTTTGACTCCCGCACTAATTTCACTTTACTATTTTTTTTTTCTTTAGTAAGCTGCCAACCAACCTACCTCCACGCCGGCTCAAATCAAAAGGGGACGAGTCGTTTTTGTTTCTGCCTTTTTATATCCACGCTTTTTCCTTTTCCAGAATATTCTGTCCCGTTATTTTCCATTCATGTTAGTAAACGTATATCTGTCTCGTATTAACATTAGTACTCGTCGCTTTTATCTAGATCGCGTTGCCAACTGTCGAAACTCTCACTCTAGAGCTGCCACCCTGTCACTTCTTTTCCTTCTCAACACGCATGTGTAACGCACATGACAATTATGTTATACATATTAGACTTTACCCTCAGACCAGAATCTCTGCTGAGAATCGGAGCCACAGTTATCACACTACACACTAACACACTACCTACTATTTACCAGGGCACCCAATTAAGAAATTAATTCACGAATTATATGCTTATGTAAGCATATTGTGAATTTTCAAGAATAAATTTTTTAAGTTTTTAATTCAAGTGTAACGGGGGATCAGAATGGTGGAGCATAGTTTGATGACAGGCCTGCTATGTTTTATTGGTTTATGTAAGGCAAACTTGACAAACTTGCTTTACGCATTATTACCGATAGTAAAACAGCCATTAGACCCTTAAAGAGTATGTATACCACATCCAAGATTGTAAAATAATTCTGGGTGCCTCTGAAGGAGATAGCGAGACATTTATTGGTTACCCACATATGACGTGGTGATTTTGACACACTTGCAAAAAATGGAAAAATTTGATTGAATAAATACATGAGATTGGCGTTCCTCTGCATGGGGCAAACTCAATTCTGATTACGCATTCAATAAGAAAGATGGGGTAATAAACACACTTGCAGAATTCTTAGGCACTCAGAATTTATTGACAGAATAATTAAAAAAAAAAAAATAAAATGACAAATAAAAAAAAAGAAAAATGGGAATCCAATCCACAATAGGCGGCTGCTAACGTCTATAGGTGCTTCTGAAACCAGATTAACAGGATTACTATAGC
Organism: Sarcophaga caerulescens; assembly: GCA_927399465.1. Taxonomy (NCBI): domain Eukaryota; kingdom Metazoa; phylum Arthropoda; class Insecta; order Diptera; family Sarcophagidae; genus Sarcophaga; species Sarcophaga caerulescens. The sequence continues at coordinate 49,246,074 of OV656867.1, forward strand.
GGGTAACGATATGGTGCGAAGCCCATAACGGCAATACAATTCATGTAAAAAAGGTTTAACGATAGAAGAGCAGTCTGGAGATAGATTAGTCAACGAAGTAATGCCGTACGAAATTTTGCCGAGTACAGTGTAAACGATGTTGTTGTGTTAATTGATCGGTAGGGTTTTACACTTCCTACGCCCCACTACATTACTCGGGAGTCTAGGTTAGGTTAGAGGACGTGTACTTGTCAACTGTGACAAGTACAGTACCCGGAGGTCGAATTGACCCATTGTACAACGTCCTAGCTTCTCACACCACTCGTGTTGTGTGCGTTAATTTTATACATGAGTGGAGGGAACTACAGTTTAAAGTCGACTCCGAACGACAGATTTTTTGAGAAGCTTTTCATGACAATTTTTACTTTTCATTCCGTAGAATGAAGCAGAAATGCTGCAGAAAATGAAGAAAATCATGAAAATTTATTTTCCATAAAAAAAATATTCACTGACAGGCTGATGAAAATTTATGAAATGCTCCTCTGGTTCAAAATAGAAAAATACATACAGGCACTAAAGTGAATAAAACGTGCTGGAGTAAGAAAAATTTGTATGATGGACACGAATTTGTTAAATCCAATGCAATTGCACCAAAGGGAAGTATAGCTTATAATACAAAATTATAGAAAATTTATTCATCTATTAAAGTTTCACTAAGATTTCTATTGGTAATTTAAGTTTAGAATTTCTTATACTACCCCCAAGAATTACAAATTTCTCCAATTCATTTCGTAAGTTAACATTCCCCTCGTATTTTTCTGTACCATTTAGTAATACTTATAATATTAAATGTACCATTTTCACGCTTCTGTCAGCCTTGACTGTATTCTGGTCTTCATGTATAAAACTAATGCAATTAAGGAAGCGGACGCACAAAAAAAGAAAAAAATAACAAAATCTGACGGACTTGAATAAAATAAAGTTTCGCGAGAAAACAGAAAAATCATGGAAGAAAAAAAGAATTGAAAGATTTCGCTAAAGGAAATGGCAAAACGCGAAAAAGTCAAGTGGCCGTAACATTATCATCATAATCTCTTACTTACAGAGCGAAAAGCGTATAAACGAAAGATGAGGATGAGAATGGCTTTAATACTCCACTCAGTCAAATGCACATTAAATACGGTCTTAAAGGCCAAACAAGAGAACTTCCATGGATGACGAAGAAGGATAAGAATACGGCAAAAGAGAAAATGGTCAGTAATTCTTCCTTAAATGAATTATAATATCTTGTATAATAATTTAACACTGTTAAGAGAGTGTTTAACATTTGAATAATAAATCACAGTTAAACTCTTTATAATCTAGTGTGCTGTGTCAGATGTTTACTTACTCAAATCACACTTAGCGGCAGTGCCATATAAAAAATTACTTCTCAGTTTGGAATTGTCTCCTCTCCTTTTGTAATTGTCAATTCCATCGTGACTTCAAGTTTCAATCTATTTATAGGTAAGGTTGAGAAGATTAGCGTACTACAATGTTTCCGAGTTGTAGACATAGTTGGCCCATTCTAAATCCATTCAGAGAAACTAAAATAAGAAATTAAATTGATGTTGAAAGTAGGAAGAAAGTCAAGTCGCCGTAGTCTGGTAGGCAGTGTACTGATTTATTAGACTAGAGCCCGTAAGTTAAACCTTAGCTAGAAAAATATTTCCTTCGGCAACTTCATCTCAGCAGTCTGCTAATAAAAACGCTCTGATTAAATAAAATCTTTCGCTCAAGGATAAAATTAATACACAACACATGGGTGGTGTAAGAAGCTAAGTCGTAACCCTAAGTCTAGATTGCGACATAGCTTCTCATAACACTTATGCTGTGGATATTAATTTTTTACACGATTGGCGGGACATACAGTTTAAAGTCGATTCCGAACGACAGATTTTTGAGAATTTTTTCATGGCAATTTTATTTACTCTCAGAGATTTTGCTCGAAATTTGCTGAGAGGAAGTCGTCTAAGGAATAAATTTTCATATTTCGTTATGTTTGAGATATCTGATCTGAGGTTTGAGCCGAGGCCTCACGTCTAATAAGCCAACACACTACTTGCTAGACTACGGCGACTTCAAGGGATAGTATAATGACTAATTAAGTAAGCGCATAATATTCAGTAGAATATATCTGTTGATCCTGTGCCTAATGGGATTATGCTCCGTTAAGAGTCCTGTAATCGTTCTCAACTTCCCTCTACTTAGGTTTAAGGTTAGTTTCATACTTAAAAAATTGAAACTTTTTTCTACAACTTCAGGCGGGATCGGTAAGAGAAACTAACCCCAGTTCTCGACTAACGTTATGTCCATAGTTGATGTGGAAATTGTCGGTTTATCTGCTACTTCATTGGCTGTGGCTTCACACTTTCCAGCAGATTCCATTTTGTAAATTCAACATAAAGACGCTTTGCAATGTCTTGCACTGCCGGAGTAGATGTGACGAAATTTTATGTTCCTTTAAAACCTTTCACGCTCCCAGAGTGCCCATATAAATTGTTACTCTTACGCTCTTCGGCATATGGCTAGTCCTGTAGCATCAACAACCGCTAAAATTTACGACTAAAAGATACTATATTTCGATGAAAGACTATAGACCTTACATTGGCTTCATAGATGAAGACACCTACATGCTCTATTGTGTGGAGCAGCTTGTGAAGATAACTTAGCTATAAAAGCAAGGTTGGCAACCGATACCGTTATAATACCGATACCGATTAAATACCGTTTAAAATTAAGTACCGGTATTTATACCGATACCGAAATAAGTTTTTCGGTACAAATACCGGTATTCATATACCGTTTACCCTTATACCGGTATCATACCGGTACATTACCGTTATCAAATGGTATTAATACCGTTTTCATACTGTTTTCACACCGGTATCAATTATGGATCAATACCGGTATGATAGTAGTCTCAATACCGATATTCATACCGAGTTCATCCTCTGACAGCGTAGAAGCTATTCTTAGAAATATGGAGAAAGAACGAGTACAAAGACATGTGAATGTTCTCAATTGGTGGATAGAAAAAAGTACAGCCAAACCAGAGCTATATGCCATATCTAAAGTTATATTGGCTGTACCTGCCACACAAGTAAGTGTGGAACGGTTATTTTCAGGAGTAAAGTATATCATGAACCCAAGTCGGAATAGGTTGGATGATGACAGTTTAAATGCAGTTGTAGTCATTCGATCTAATGAGGAATTATTATAAAAATTTAAGTTTATGTGTATTCATTCAATTAAATTGAATTAACATTTAACTTTTCTTTTTGAGAATGTAATCTAAAATGTTAGTCTAATGTTTTTATATTCTAAAGTATTTATTCATGAATTGAATTATTTTTTCTTTACAAAAATTTAATTTTGTATGATCTCCTAATACAAATATTTAATATTTGTAAACTTTTGTGTTCTTAGATTTAAGGAGTATGTTATTTCTTATTGTTTTTTTTTGAATTAATAAATCTGTTATTTATATAAAACTTTTTTAAATTTTGTTTCTATTTTTTTGCTTTTTTAGGTTTGATACATTTAATATAAATACCGGTATAAATACCGATATATTACTTTTAACCGGTATACCGAAACCGATAAAATTTAAATACCGTTACCGATACCGAAATAATAATTAATTGATTACCGATACCGTTACCGATACCGTTATTCGTTTCGGTTGCCAACCTTGTATAAAAGAGATTATCTTCAGTGGATGTTGGTGTTCCGGGAAAAAAGAGAGAGGGGAAACGTCTTTTCCGAAAGAAGAAGAAGGAAATAGAAAAAACGAGAGTGTTAGGATATAAGGAGTTAAATCCGAAAATTAAATTAATTAAATTAAATCCGAAAATTTTACCAAAGAGGATTTGACGTATTTCCTCTTTTAGAGACGACGATGAAAGTCTGGTGAAGGACCCAAAGAATGTGCTGAGGGTCTGAAAGGCCCACTTTTCCAGACTTATAACATAAAATGGTAGCGACGGTGATGATACTTCCAATTCAGTTGAAGATGTAGATGTTAAATGTGACCAACCCAATCAAGTCAAGGTTAGAACGACAATATTCCGACTTAAAAATAACGAAGCAGTTGGTGTCGACGGATTGTCGGTTAAACTATTAAGGCGTGAGGCGTTGTGCGTGCATTAACTCATTAGTGGCATTTGGTTTGTTTGAAGGCGACAAAACCGCGTGTAATTTTCGAGGTACAGGTCACTCCATCGCGTATAAAATTCTGTCGAAAGTTCTTTGGGACTGGAATCTAAAATGGGTGAGATAATTGGTTCGTAGCAGTGTTGCTACGACTCACCAAATTATCATACTACGCCAACTCCTGACAAAAACTCGAGTAAAACAAATCGATGCACATCACCCATTTATCGATTCGTGTAAAAGTGTCTAATGTCATGTTTGAGCTTGGTATCCCAAGGTTAAAATACGAAACAGCCTCTTCAAATCATTTAATCCAAACGAGATTTCGGATATCGATCGGATATAGGATTTCGGGTAATCGATTATCGTATGTTTCCTTCAATATTTTGTTATAGAAGACCATGCGCAATGCTGGAGTTAACAGAAGAGGCTTAATATACACCAGAGGACATACATATGCTACCCGTGTGTACTGCCGATATTATATTATTGCCTTTGCTAATATAAAGCAACCTTTAAGTAAGCAAATACAAAGTCTTATAACAACTATGCATTGTTTTCTTTAAAATGTATTTTCAATTCTCCCAGACATAATTTCCAACATCCAGGTTTGAACTTATTTACAGCTTAGCTTGTCATGCTTACCACCCTATGCCTTAAAATCGTTTAGGTTTAAAATATTTTCTTATAATAGACCCCACTCGCAGTTGATACATGTTAAATAGATTTTCTTTTGAACTTATTTTTGTTTCTATTCTTTTTTTGTTTGTTTTGTTTATTTCACTTTAATTTTTCAACTCAACAAAAGTCGTTAGAAATGCTTTGTAGAGACAACCGTCTAGAAAGAAAAAAAACAAAAACTGACAAGAAACAAATTGCAAGACATTTCAACGAAATGAATGAAATGTTTTTGTGCTTTTGTACTACTTTTGTAATAAAAATTCTCTTACATCGTCTCATGTAACCTTTAGGCTTTATAGCACATGTCATATTTCATACACTCATGTACTTGGTGTTGAGTATATGAAATTTTTCATGTCATTTTTTTCGGTTTTCTATTTTCCTATTTTTTTTTAATTTTTTTTTAAATGTTTAAAATAACACTGCACTGGCATGTATAAGTATAATAACAGTAAAAAAAAAATGTGTGTGTGTGAAAAACCGTGGTGAAGACATTAGAATGTCCTTTGTCAAACTCTAGTTTGATGTACAACAATGATACACATTTTTATCAAATAAAATATTTTAGCGGTGATAAAAAGTAAAAGCAATTTAGATGAGGCATGAAATAGACTTTAAAATTTAGGTTATGTTAAACAACATGGGTGCTATAGGGTCTCGATGTAATACAACTATAACTCATGGTTGGCATTTCTCACACATTCCTAGAGTTTTTTTGAAAGTGTAAATTCTATTCAAATCACCATCAGCTAGATACGCTCTGTCAACATTCTGTATGTCAAAGAATTCTTAGTCCTAGGTTCCTAACAGATAAGATAATATACGACCTTTTCACCTTCGTCGTCATTAGAGCTTGTTGTTGCGAGGTATTCCCACTCTTCAGGTGCGTGCACAGAAATGGCCTTGTTACGTTATAACTGCTATGAGTTTCCTAAGATGGACTTTGTTAAGGTTCAACAGAAATCTTGTTCTGCACATATCCATATTAGGTCTCCTTACAAGTGGGTTCTGTACCCCAGAGGAATATTAATCTCACGTGTGAATTCAATTGAATGTTGTATGTAGTTGCCGTAGTCTAGTACGTAGTGTGTTGACTTATTAGATGTGAGGCCATGATTTAAACACCAGGTCAGACATCTCGAACAAAACGAACTATGAAAAAATATTTCTTAGGCGACTTCCTCTCAGCAGATTTCTGGCAAAAACTCTGAGGGTAAATAAATTTGCCATTAAAAGTTTCTCAAAAAATCTGTCATTTGGAGTCGAGTTTAAACTTTAGGTATCGCCACTCACACAACAACACGCACAACATGCATAAATGGTGTGAGAAACTAGGTTGTAATTCTGGCTGAAGGGTTGTAATGACCAATTATGTATCTATGTATACATATATATCTAGAAGGTAGACTAACTTAACAGAAATGTGCCTAATGAATACCAGGTGGCACAGCAACTTAATTTTTTTTGCTTCCTGTATATTTTCTTAACTTCGTTACTTACTATACCTTAGTGAAACCGTATCTAAAAACATTCGATTATCTGGGTGCTGTTTTCCCAAAAAGAAAACAAACGCTTAAGAGGGGTATTAAAATTAAAATGTTTTTCCACAATAAAATTAAAGAGAGAGAGAGAGAGGAAGAACCATCAAAAGCCATAAAGCCTTTAGTATCAGTGTGGTGTACGAAAACTTTATTGATTATTTAATACCGGAAAACTTAAAGAAGTGAGTCATCTTACCTTTTTCTTTCCTTGAATTTAAGCCATGAGGTTAAAAGCTTTAAAAAAACATTTCAAAATGCTTGATTTTATTCTTGTGTAAACAACAACACGGGGGGCTATTATAACCGCTTATATGGCGTAACAAACAAAATTTTTTTATGGCCCCTTTTTATGATTTATTTCACTATTGACAAAATAAATACGTATGTATGTATTTTGGCAATAAAACATAAAGGAAAACAATTTTACGGTTACAGTTTAAAAGGATATAAAAGAGACTGTTTTTACTTTTAATTTTTTAAAAGTAAAGAGAAAAAAAGGACAACATAAAGGCATTTGAAAATAAATCATTTATGTGAGGATGTATGAATCCCATGGTACACTAATGTTCTTCAATTTGGAAACTCTTTTATTCAAATAAATATTTAATTATATACATATGTACATACATACATACCAGAGATCAGCAACGAGTATTCAAAACGATGAGTAGGTTCGAGTCATACTTATAATTTCAGCTACTTATACGCATTCATACTTATTTTAATATCATACTCATACTACTCATATTCAAAGTTAGAAATACTCATCGTACTCATACTTAACAATACGCACGATGTTGTTGATTTCGACTCTCCATATACTCAACATATACACGAAGCACAAAATAAGTATGATTCGAGTACGAACACCACAATACTCGCTAGAAGGTTGTGTGTGTGCTTTGCTTGCTGTCTTTGTCTTTTCTTTTCTCTTCTTTTGTAAATGCAACAATTCCTACTGTAAATTTTGATGAATGATTCGAGTGACTCGAATCATTCGTAAGTATTATAAGTATTTTTCTAAATTTATGAATCTGAATGAGTAGGCGTATGAATCAAACAATGAATCGAATGTTGTGAATTTGATGTCAACGTTGTACTCATACTCATTGCAACCTATACTTATAAATCAATGTTGTAGCGAGTACGAATGAATCAGAGTAGTTGAATTTTAATACTCTTGACTCACTCATACTCAAAATTTCATAAGTACCTATGAGTAGCGAAAATACGATTCATTGCTGATCTCTGATACATACATACATACCTGTGTACTTAGTAGGGACATAAATATATTAAACACACTCATTCTAATAAAATAATTGAACATACTACGTTGTGGGCTATGAAATATAGGGTGGTTGTTTTAAAAGTTTAAATTTAAAAATGCAATAAAACAAAAACGGTTGGAAATTTTCCCAAAGTTGCACCAACCTATTGAAACCAAACCTTGTTCAAATGAATACCTTTAAGAGCGAGTACAAAAAATTTGGTTATCATAGTGTATAAGGTGTCTCCATTGACAATAATGCTTGCGCCGTTCTCATTTTCAAAGTAATACAGGCCAGTGATGCCTCCGCTCCACAAGCCTCACCAAAAAGTCACTCGTAATGGGAGCCTTGGCTTCTGTATGACCACGTGTGGGTTTCATGAGTTCCAAATGCGGCAATTTTGCTTATTAACGTATCTACTAAGATGCAAATGAGCTTCATCCGAAAAGATGATTTTTAATTTGGTGATGATGATGATGGAAGATGATTTTTTTTTTTCCAATCGTCTTTGTTTTGGAAATAAATTTCCAATAAATCCCAACGTTGCTCAAGCGTAAATCGATTCATTACGTTCAGTAGAGATAATATACTGAATTTTGTAACAGAATAGAATGACACAAGTATTGTCAGATTTGAAAAAACCAATAGTTCAAATTTAAACCTATATATATTCCACCCGATGTTATCTGTAGAGCAAAAAAAAAGAAGAGATGGGATGGAAGAATGCAAATGTCTTTTGGTGAAGCACGTTGTTGACTTGCCCATAAAAATTTTTTCATTGTAAACAAAAGTTTAATAGGCATGGTTGAGGCGGTCCTCCATAACGTGTACGATGAAGTCTTCGCTGGCACAAAAATAGTATATTTTGGCTGCCTTTCTGGATATTAAGGGAGCCTTCAACAAAGTAGAACTAGGCGCTATATCCGGCACACAGACACGATGGGGTGTACAGGACACTATGGTTAAATGAATTTCTGAACTACTCTGTGGAAGATCTGCCTGACACTAGGGAGCTCGCACATTATCGGAGGAATAACATGGGGAACTCCTCTACAGGATGGAGTACACTTCCTTCCCATATATAACCTGCCTGATGACTAAGCTGCTTGTGATGCTAGAACAGAATGGATGTGTGGTAATTGCCTTCTTGAATGACGTTGTTCTTACGATTTCGCGTTGATTTCAAGACAATATAGGAGATAGCATGCGAATTGACTGTTAATCCTGGGAAAACAAAAATTGTGCTCTTTATTTTTCGGCTACTGAGAATTTTTGGGGTGGAACTTAAACTTAATTCAGAAGCGCATGACCATGGGTATTATTCTCATTACAAAGCTGTCTTGAAAACTAAATATCCCTATTAGAATAAAAGAGGCCTCTATTGTCATCTAAGCTTGTAACAAGAATTTAAGGATGTAATGGGATCTGGGATCTAGTATAACTGTCTGGATCTATACAGTAGTTGTCAGACCTATCTTAACCTTCGGAGGTCTTATATGGTGTTCATGATAGGACAACGAACTTGAATCTGAAACGGAGGTTACAAAGAATCGCTCGTATCATTAATAGTGGTGTCCTGCGTACCACGCCTGCGTTTGCGCAGGGCATAATTTTATGTCCGTTTTCCGTTTAACCTTTACTGTAGTGGCTTGGTGACGTCTCTGGATGACTGGATGGTGATTTGGATCGAAAATTGATTATGCGAAGATCCGAAACGAATTTAGAACTGTGGTATGCAACTTTCCAGAAAATTTTTTGCGTGGTGGTAATTTTTCGAAATCGGTGGGCAAAGCTAAATTTATAAGGCTACCGGAACAGTACAGTGTTTTCCAGGCAGAAGTGCTCGTAATTCAAGTTGCAACGAGATTTATAAAAGACGGTAATATTACTGGAATAGATGTGGTTTGCCGGTGTAAGTTCCTGAGTAAGCTGAATTCTGTACGTATGAAGGTGGGTGACTTTTGTCAAAATTCGTTATGTAGTGTTTCGTTAAATTTGAAGTTGTTGAAAGCGATGTCGAATCAATGTTAGCGGGTACACTACTTAAATCTACTCAAAAGGAAGTCGCCAAGGAAATATTTTTTTTTCGTTTTGTTAGATGTTTTAACCGTTACCTCACAATTAATAAGTCCACACACTTCCTACTAGACTACTCGTATTCTAAAAACGAACGTAGGTTGCGTTACGTTCCTTCTCGCACATTTTATAAAGGAAATGGCACAATAATTGTATACAACTGCGGTAGGTCGTCTGATTGTTGTAAACCGGCCTGTAGTTTCAATTCCATTCAAACTTTTACTCACATAAGTCATTATTTCCTTAAACTATTTCACTTTTTTCTTTTCGAAATATTTTTATGACCATCGCCTTAACTTTTTCGATTCATTTTAAGTCACCCACATTGCAGTATAGTGACTGCCATTTTATTTTTAATATTTTTTTTTGGTGAAAAACAGTTTCTATAAACTGTCATACATTGTATAGAGAAAAAAAAATTATGTTTTATTTCCGCTCCACAAAGACTCTTTTCCAAAAAACTGAATATGGTATGTGCACGGATAGGTGTGTGGGAGTAGCAGAGGCCGGCCTGATTGTTCTACAGTGAGTGACTTCCCGTATAAGGCGCATAAAAAATAACAATCGGTATATTGAGAATTAACGTTTATTCTTCTTTTCAAAGTTGGCACACACACTGGTGTGTGTGTGTGTTTCTTTTTAAGATTTTTACACTTTTGGAAAACTTACAAATAATTTTCGAGTAAAACTTTTGTTATACGTTACAGCGATAAGACTCACCTACATCTACACCAACAACGACACACTGATATTGTGTGTCTGTGAACAAATATTTATAAGTTCAATCAATATTAATATTGGTTTGGCATAAACCCATAAAAAACATGACTCCACAAAGGAAAACAAGAAGTAAAAATGTATGTCAATGCAACCCCGATTTCCATGGATAACCAACCAACAATGGGTTTGTAGTAGTACACAAGTCGTCTAGTTGCTTGACTCTTTGGCTGTTTGTTTGTTTGGTTGGTTTGTCGCGATGTTTGGTTTATTTTACGTCCTTTACCAGCTCTCTCAGCACATAAATTCTAGCCAAAAGTAAGTAAAAAACAAAGTTTCCAAGAATGTAGAAATTTGCCGTTATTACTTGTGTTTGTCGTAACTACTGTAAAGGCACGAAAAATAGTTGGACCCAAGAATCATCATCATCATCATCGGCGGTAGTAGAAAAGTTTGTGTAAAACTGCTACATTTCCGCTTAAAAGAATTATGAAAAAAGTATGCGAAGAATCGCTAATAAATTCTTAATTTTTTTGCGTGTTTTTATGTTTTGGCAGGTATTGATGTGGTTGTTGATTTAAGTTTCAATTTTTTTCCTGAAAAAAAAAAAAAAAAAAATAGCAGACTTATGTACGGTATGCTACGCTTATTTGAATGTAGACTTTGAATATAAGACTTAAAAAAAAAATAACGTTACGTAGTGAAAATGTTCGATGCAATTGTTTTTATTAAATGAAAATGGTCTCCGTAGAGAAATTTTTTGTGATGAAACTTAAAACAATTTATGTGGAAGATAAATATGGTAGTTAGTACCCTACAATACCATGCACGTTTTAAGTATAACAACAAACACATTTCTACAAATTTTTGTTATTCTTAATTTTATTTTATTTATTTGTTATTGTTAATTTCTTTATAAGGTATACTACTACAAATGACTTTCAATCAGAATTAAATAAAATAAAACTTTCCTTTCAGTCTTCAATAATCATAATTTAAAACACATTTTATCCGCTAATCATGATACAGTTGTTTTCCGATTTACCGAACATTCGATTCAGTGAACATTGCATTTAACGAACATCGAAATTATTTCTACTGAGTACCAGAGATCAGCAATGAATCGTTTTTTTCGCTACTCATAAGTACTCATGAAATTTTGGGTATGACTGAGTCAACAGTATGGAAATTTAACTACTCTGATTCATTCGTATTCGCTACAAAATTGATTTATAAGCAGACGTCGGCACCAATGTCCCTCAGGGAAAGATCATTTTCGGATTTTTACACACATAGGACACGAACATCAACAATGTTCGTTAAAAGGAGCGTAAAAATGCATTCAGTTGCTTGTCAGCTTTCAGTGAAGCAGGTTCTTGTTGCTTCTTTTTGAAATTTTTTTGTATATCAATTATACACCCAAAGAAAAATTATAGTAGGATTCACTATTTTCTAATGAGATTCACTAATAACAATGAGAAATGATCTCCATTTTTGGAAGAATATTTCTCAAGTTAAATACGCAGTCGTTAAGGATTTGGCGCTGTACATTTTTTCTATATTTCCACTACATAAACATATTATTAGGTTACACTTGAAAATATTACTAACAATTTTCCTCTGGGTTATACACATGCCTCTCACAAATACACTCACATTTTTATCATGTTCTCTTTGTGCCGACGTTTGTTTATAAGTACAGGTTGCAATGAGTATGAGTACAACGTTGACATCAAACTCATAATATTCAAAATATGTTTGATTCATACGCCTATTCATTTACATTCATATATTTAGAAAAATATTTGAGTGACTCGAATCATTCATCAAAATTTACAGCCTTAGTTGTTGTTGCATTTACAAAAAAAGAAGAAAGAAAAGACAAAGACAGCAAGCAAAGCAAACACACAACCATCAAGTGAGTCTTGTAGTGTTCGAACGCGAATCATACTTATTTTCTGATTCTTGTAAACGTTGAGTAAAGGAGAGTCGAAATCAACAACATCATGCGTATTGTTAAGTATGAGTACGATGAGTACTTAAAAACTTTGATTATGAGTAGTATGAGTATGATATTAAAATAAGTATGAATGCGTATAAGTATCAGAAATTATGAGTATGACTCGAATCTACTCATCGTTTTGAATACTCAATGCTGATCTCTGCTGAGTACCTCATATGACGAACAAAAATTTTTATTTTGTATTCAGTATAACGAACAAATGTAAAAATTGAAAAAAAGAGAAATAAAATTTGTCTATTGCGAAAATAACAATTTGCTTATTGGAGATAATGAAGTTGATTGAACATTTTTTGTGAAATGACTAGCATTTTCTTTAGTAGATGATTTGCCGATGATTTGAATTTCATTGGTCAATGACTTGCATTTTCGGTCGATGACTAATACTTTTTGGTTGATGATTTTAATTTTTTGGTTGATGGTTTGCACTTTTTGGTTGATAACTTGTATTTTTTTGGTCGGTGATTTTTTTGTTGGATGACTTGCATTTTTTCTGTCAATTATCTTCAGTGCCTATATTAGCTTCGTCACCGATATTTCCGGTCCTAAGTACCGTCCAACCGTAACAAAATGTTTTTGAAATCTTTGGTTCAATTGCTATCTAGCCCACTAGGTACGAAAACTGGACCTTTATTTTTTTGCTCCATTTACAAAGAGCACTTTTTTGCTCATATAAAAAAAGTTAGCTTCTTCTGCTATATTTCCGGTCCCAAAAGTTACCCGACCGTAACGAAAACTGTTTTTGTTTTATCGGAAAACTACTGTAGTTGAAGACTTATGGTAATCCACTATTTCCCTTCTGAATTAAGTGACATAGCAATAATTAAGTCTCACCACATGTAAGATGGTGATAAATAAATAACGCTAGTTGAGAACTTATAGTCATTTTACTTTTTTCAGTAAGTACGTTATTAAGCTGTACCTCGTGGAATACATCATAGAATATAAAAGCTGAAGTGACTTAACGCTGCTGTGATTGTGCTAATGATAAACAATGCGAAACTGATACTCTATTTTCATGACCGTGGAATTCAAAGACTTTAAATAATGTTTACTAACCATTATTTACAAGAATGTTAACATGTTATCTTAGCTCTTAAATGTGTTCCCCAGGCACTCGATAGTACCCTTCATATTCATTTTTCCTTTTCTTATAACTTTTTATACTCCCTTTACAGTTTAGTTGATTGAAGCAAATATTTGCAACTAATTATGGTTTATATAAGAAACATTCTTTTATTTATTACTTCGAATTTATTATAAACTTTACAAAGGAAAAAAAAACCATACAAAAAAAGTAAAAAAAAATTACGAACAACACCAAAAAGCAACATCAAAAAAGAAATAAAACATTTGTTGTGCTCCACCACCACGTCCCATTATTATTCGTTTCTAAAAAAAGAAAGGATAAAGGAAAATGAAAGAAAAAAAATTTAAAACATAGCATTAAGTTTAATGGCTTTTCTTTTATTATGAAAGAAAAAAAGGGTCAATGTTTCAAAACCACCATTTCTATGGTGATATACAAGTAGGTCAGTAGCTATAAAAACATTTTTTGGGGGAGTTTTTAATCACATCCGTCATTTTCATTTTATACCATAATTTTCAATGGTTTCATTGCATACAAGGGTCGGTAACAGCAACAAATAATATTATATTTTAAGAAAAATAAAAAATTTCGTATCGTTATGTGGGCGATAAAATCGACACTATTGGGATCCAATGAATCTGTTGAGCAAATCAAGACGAATGTCATATATGTATGTGTGGGTGTCTTAAATTAGGCTCCTATTTGAAGTAAAAGGCATAAGCAAACATTCTCCAGTTCTCTCTATTTTCCACAATCGTCTACAGTTGCCTCCATTTAATGCATAAAATGTTCACCACTAAAATGTGCGTCTGGCAGCGGTGCAAGACTGCTCATGGACCCAGGATTGGTTGGCGTCCCTGAATTATCATACCCAGTTCAACTAGGGAGGGTTTCAGCTGTGTTCGCGTCATCAGCTCTACATTTGCCTACAAAGTCCCTATGTCGACGAACACAGACAAGCGCTCAGAGAGAACATCTAGACAACGGTGATACTCTCTAACGAGTTTAATGTTGGCCGTAACACTCAAGAGGGATCTAATAGCAACTTGGCTATCAGAAAATAGTGAGATAGGGGTAAAAGAAGCACCGCCTAAAACACGCTACAGTGAACCGGCAATCGGAGGGAAATGTTCGGGCCGAGTTTCTCACAGTAGACACCGCTACCAATCCTATTATCGAGTCTGGAGCTATCAGAGTATACATCCAGGGATTCCGGGGAAAAGATCATGTTAGAGATGAAGTCATCCTTGGTCGGAATCAGAAATTAAAACTTCTGTCCAAACAAAATTCTGATGGGGCTGAGAGAATAACTTCCAAGATAGGGGAATGCCCAGAGGGAATGATGCGCCAGCGAGAAAAGGCATTGAAACTAGTCGCAGCGCAGTTAAGCGAACAACACATTTGAGTAAATGGTGCGTAGAGCACCGGTAATAGTCTGATATATTTTTTTTTCCATACAGAGCAGTCCACTCGAAAGCAACTCCATATAGGAGGCTGGGTTCGATGATTACAGAATAGATCTAGGGCCTATTGGTGTTGTGGATTCCTTTGGAAAGGAAACCTTCCACCATCAGCGGACAATAGGAGTAAATCAGCTGCACTTCTTTCCAAATTCAGGATTTGATTTCCAAATTAAAATACTCTACACTACACAGACCATTGTGCGCAGTTACAGATTACATACATACAGCAATTATTGAAAGCAACCACAGAAGTTGCCTGTGTATGTATAGGGTGGAACATTTAAAAGTTTAAATTTAAAAATGCAATAAAACAAAAAGCGGTTTGAAATTGTGCCAAATTTATTTTTCTTTTTGTCGCGAAGTACAATTGTTGCGGTTAGAAATGGAATATTATTTCATTTATATGGCTCATTCGATCGGACCAATTTTCATGTACTTTTTCGAGTGTATTTGGTCGTATCTGGGCAATGGCATCACGAATGTTGGCCTTCAAGTGCTCAATGGTCATTGGTTTGTCGGCATTACACTTTTCTTTAACGGCAGCCCACAGAAAATAGTCCATGTCAAAGAGCAGCTTCATGGCGGTCAATTGATATTACCATTTCGGCTAATTAAACGGCCATCAGACGTTTGACGCATAAATCGATTGTGGCATGAGATGTGTGTCAAGTTGCACCATCCTGTTGAAAGTAAATATTGTTCACATCAATACAATGTAGAGCGGCAAAATCGACATAATCGTATAGTTTCTTGTAGTCCAATAAATCCCAACATTGCTCAAGCGTAAATCGATTCATTACGTTCACTGGAGATAATATATTGAATTTTGTGACAGAATTGAGTGCCATAAGTATAGCCAGATGCGAAACAACTTCAAATTTAAACCGATAGATGACCCACCCGATATATTATATAAGGGGTGATTTTTTAAGACCTATAGGAAAGTTTTTCAAAAAAAAAACACATAAAATTCAGAAAAATGCTTGAAATCTTCATTTGAATCGATAGTACGGTCCATATAATTTAATGTTTGAAGATTATTTCATGCAAATGTTGACCGCGACTGTGCCTCAAATGGTCCATCCGCTTAGTCCAATTTTGGCATACTCTTTCCAAAATTTCGGCCGGTATCTCACGAATAAATGCTTCAATGTTGTATTCCAATGCGTCAATTGAAGCGGGCTTGTCTGTATAGACATGAGCTTTAACATAGCCCCACAAAAAATAGTTTAAAAGCGTAAAATCGCACGATCTAGGCGGCCAATTGACCGGTCCCGAACGTGAAATAAAATGTTCACCGAACTCGCCTCTCAATAAGTCCATTGTTATGTGTGCTTTGTTGCATGTGGCACCGTCTTGTTGAAACCACATGTCATGCAAGTCAAGCTCTTGCATTTTGGGCAAAAAAAAGTTGGATATCAACTCACGGTAGCGCTCACCATTTACAGTTACGTTACGATTCGCAGCATCTTTGAAGAAGTACGGTCCAATGATGCCAAATTCAATGATTTGCAAGCGTTGTTCGTTTGTAAGACGATTCATGGATAAATTATAGACCAAACTGAAGATGTTTGACAGTGAAACAAAACACGAAACGTGCGTGAGCTGTTTAAACCAGTGTTGCCAAAAAGATAATACATGGCTAAAAAATCACACTTTATTAACAACAGTGACATGGGCTTTCAATTACTAATTTAACCGACTGTAGTTTTCTTACTTATTTTTTGTGCTATTGTATGATGATTACTTATGTTAAATATTTTTGCTTGAAATATTTTGTACAATTTGAATGCGCAACTGAGTGAATGTGAGAATGAATGAATGAATTATTAATAGAACAAACGACAAAAGAAAACTGAATGAGTAAATAAAAAAAGGTGTTGCATGACAGAGTTTTGGTCTAGTTTTTAAATGCAACAAAAAGTTATTGAAGTTTTATGTTCGAAACTATCCATTGCAAGCTGTGACTTACAAAATATTTTTTACTTCTTAAACGCAATAAATAGTTTATAGTTGTATTGCTATTGTAGTTGTTGTCTTTTTATGTTTAATTTATACCATGTTAAACTAAGCGTACATATATTTAAAGGAAAAACGACAGAAAAAAGATGACAATTGTTAACAATTAATCATGTTGTTGTTTTTCCGTTTTTGATAATGAAAACAAAAAACCAACATCAGTAAAAATGGCATGACACAGAATAAACTTTGTTTTGCTTTGACGTCCTGGATAAAGACAAAACCTTTAAAGGAATTTATAAAAGAATTTCAGAAGAAAAGTTTTATATTTATCTAATTACAATGTAAGTTGTTATTGCATTTTATTTTTGTTTGTGTGTGTTTACCTTTACTTCAAAGTCCTTTTCATCGACCACAATAATAATAGAGAGTTGGAGGAGGTGTGATACTCTGTTAAGGACAGCAATGAAATTTCGTTTTTCTTCACTGGCAAGATAAATAAAAATATTTTTTTTTTGTTGTTCGTATTTAACAACGTGTTTTTGTTGAAATAAATGCTTTGAGGTTTTTTCAGCTCGTTTCTTTAAGCTAAAAAATCATTATAATACCGAAATACTATTCCCCGCATTGTTATTTCATTTGATATATTTTCATGAATCACCCAATGTGAGGAGAATTAGAAGCATTAACGATGTGTTTTTATGTAAATTATGTAGAATTCTTAAGCGTTTTCGTTTTAATAGAGAATTGTTTTTGAATTAATAATCTACCAATTTTCTCGGTATTCCTTTTTTTTTTGGCAGAAATTGTTGTGACTTCATAATCAAGCAAATTTTTTTTTATTTAGTTTAAGGCACGTGTTTTAATTAAATTTACAAGTCAACAACAACAATAGCTTCCATAGCTGGAATTTTGTTAAATTAAATTCAAGAAAGGAATTTGTAAGCTGTAATTAGGACTCTTATTGTTTCAAATGTCTTTCGCATAAGGACTACTCAGGTTGTATATGCTAATTTAGTTCGGGAGAAGTATCACAGAGCTTGAAGTCGTCGTAGTCTTCTAGTAGGTAGTGTGTTGGCTTATTAGACGTGAGGCCACGATTCAAACCCCAGGTCAAACATTCCTAATAAAACAAAATATGAAAAAATATTTCTTAGGCGACTTCCTCTCAGTAGATTTCTGGCAAAACAAATAAAATTGTCATGAAAAGTTTCTTATAAATCTGTCATTGGGAGTCGGCTTTAAACTGTAGCTCCATTCACTCATGCATAAAATTAACACATAACCTGAGCTAGGTCGTAATCCTGACTGAAGGGTTGTAATGATCAATTATGTATGTATGTATGTGTCTCAGAGACTACTGAAAGAATTATTAAAGAATTTTTTTCAAGATGTCGATGTCGTCTATATCTAGTCACAGTGAAAAGTCTACATATACCTCTCTAATTTTTTTGTTTTTTCTAATAGTTTCCAGGTCAAGTTTTTTTATATTCGATTTTGTCTTCAAACATTCTTAATTGTGACTGCCTTTAAGAACGTTAGAACACTTTTTTAAATTGAAAAAAAATCGTCTACATACACCGCTGTATATAGACTTTTTTCCTTGACTGCATATTACGACGACACTCAGTAAAAACTGTAAAATTATTAAGATACATTTAGTTAGGTGGTGGAACCTCCTTTAAGACCAAAGTCCCACTTAGGTCAACGTTTAGGTCCATTGTGCTTTCAAAATCAATATCCAACCAGGTGATAAAATATTTCCTAAAGGCAACAAACTTGATTCCAGAATAAATCTTGCTATTGCTGCACTCTATGTATTGAAGAGTTCAGTCATGAACGACAGAAAAGTGTGAGGTTAAAAATCCGGTGCCTCTTCATAATTAGAGGAGAGTGTGAAAGATAATTACAGCTTGTGTAAAAGTCGTTCGATGGAATACCAATTTTGTTGGTATACCATTTAAAAGACAGTGGCTCATGAAAATTGCTTTTGTTGGATGGGCATGCGATTCAAAATCAGTCCTCTTCTTACACATACTAGTCCAGTAGAGTTTAGCAATATTACACGTACTTTCTTGCTGCCAACAAAGTTTAGTCTCCCCAAGATTTTTGCCCCAAGACAGTTTTTCCCCCAAGACAGTTTTTCCCCCAAGTAGTGCAATGTTAGCTTTGAATGATCCTATTTTGCCTGAAAAATCCTTGGCAATTGTGGCCAAAGATGAATGTCTATGAAACGTTCGTTAGGGACTCAGTCGCAGCCAGCCTTCTTTGCGAGTAAATTAAGAGATTTTCAGAATTCCGCGAGGCACCAAGTATTGCGCAGCTTTCAAAATGTCCAGCCAATATCAAAGTTTAATATCAGAAAACTTGATAAATATATCACAGCTCACTCGGTTCAACATTTTGGAGCCATCGGCATAGAACTCTAGGGTTTCACGGGAGGACTCTATTCTAGTAAGTAGTTTGATGGCTTATTAGACGAGAGTGTGACATCTTAAACATAACGAAATATGAAAAATAATATTTCTTTTGGTGGCATCCTCTCCGAAAATTAATGGCAGACACTCTGAGAGTAAATAAAATTGCCCTAAAAATTTGCTGAAAAGTCTGTAGTTCGGAGTCCATTTTAAACTAAAGTTTCCGCCACTTATGTATAAAATTAAAATGCACAATGTGGGCACTGTGAGAAATTTGGTCGTAAACCTGACTAAAGGGTTGTAATGTAAGTTATATAATCGATCTGGATGTGTATATGTCTTCCCAGAAGGGCTGAATTTCTATTATTCTTACCGTCATCGTCTGAGCCTTGTGTTTCAATAGAAAGTCCGAGAGAGCCATTTAAGTATAGGAAATAATGCCTTTGTCCGCAATTCAAGCACCATACTGTTATGAGTTTTTACGCCAAGTTGCATTAAAATCTTGTAAACAAATTTTTTTATTTTAAAATAAATAAAAAAGTATGAAAACGAATAAAATATACGAAAACTGTGCACATTTTTGAGTACCAAAAAAGTACTTTTTGTTATCAAATTATTCTCGAAAGCTATTTTAAATTTACAGCTCTTTAAACAAACATAAATTCATTTGTACTAAATAAGTTATGAATTTGGCTTCCAGTATTATTTTTTTTCCTACTTTGAGCGGCTTTACGACCCATAACACAGCCCTGCATGGGTTTTGCAAATAAGATGGCTCTAGGTGTTTCCGAAGGCATTTTGCGCGCTGAACACGAATCTGGGTTCAAAAATTCAGTGAAGTCCTAACTCAAGTCTAGTAAAGTGGAAGAGAACTCCAGTGAAGTGTATAAAAATGCTTTAAGTTTTTGTAGTCTAGTAGGTTAGTGTGCTGGTTAATAAGACGCAAGCCAGTGGTTCAAATCACAGCTCAGACGTCTCCAACAAAACGAAAGTCTTCCGGCAAATGCTTTGAAAGTAAATAATATCGTCATAAAAAGCTCCTAAAAAATTTGCTGTTTTTAGTCGTCCTTAAGCAATGGCTGGTGTGAAAAGCTAGGTCGTAATCTTGACTAAACGGTTCTAATGACCAATTAGGTACCTAGGTAAGTATATATTATTTAAATATCACTTAAATGTTAAAAAACTATTTTAAAATCTGAAATGTTTTCTCTCAATATCATTTTAAATTTATTTTTTTTTTTCAAAGAAAAGAGTATTACTGGGCTACTACTGTTCGTCTTTAAACTCATCTGATTCTTATTATTTTTTCACAATAAAACCAAGATTTTGAAAAAACAAAACTAAAAATAAACAGAATTAAGGAAACTTTATTTAATCCTTAAGTAGTTTGTTTGCTAGGAAGAGAAAATATTTGTTGTTTCTAAAATGTTTGTTTGTGTGCAAGGTTGTATTTACTTTTATCCTGGTAAATTATTCCATTGTGAATGTGGTCCTACAAACAATACAGGAAACGAACTTGAACTCATCAAGAATATTTATTTTAGAAATTATTTGCTTGTGTCTGTTGGTTGCAGTTGTTGGTTTTTGGTACACCTTACTGTAAAAGAATTTAAAGGGAAAGGGAAGTGTATATATTGGTGATGGATGCTGGTATCTTAACATCAACGACGGTATTGGAGCCGTACGACATATTGGAAACGAATATACGTTATATTTTACAGGTACAGCATAGAGGTACCCTGTTTATGTCTGCTACTCCAAACTTCCCATCCTTGGCGACATAAACAGGATTGTTTAAATGATGGCAAATTGACAACAGGGGGCGCTGCAGTATACACTAAAGCTTTTATATTTTTTTGACATTTGTTTTGTAATATTTTTTTTATCACTCGTTTTTATAACATCCAAAGGGATGCAACTAATTTGTCTGCTAATTTGTTAATTTGTTTAAAAATATTGAAGTTTGTACAATAATTTTCTTAAATAATTTGTTTTAAATTTACTATATTGTGATGAGATTTTGTGAATTAAAATTTGTTAAATATAAAATATAAATAAAAGAAAGTGAATTTACTTATGTAGTAAAAAAAATAAATAAAGAAAGATGTAAAATTTCAAATTTAATCAAAAGTTTGTCATTTTTTTTCGTTCCGGTTGAATGCAACAAAATACCAAAGAGTGAACAAAAATAAAGGAGAGTGTATTTTTTTTGTGTGTTTTTTGATTGCATTGGAATTATTTTAATTTGATTCTTTTTTTAGTGTCTGCCTTTTTTGTGCTATTCCTCCTCCACCACAACCATCTATACAGTCCACGAAATTAACATTTGGTCCTTCGAGCCGGATTTTGGAGCTGGTCTTTTTCATCTCATCAATTTTTGGAACCTTTATTTGGATTTTAGAGTAACCTTGAAATATGGTAAAGTTGTTTTTGTTTTTCTTTATATTTTTTGATTTTTGGTAATAATTTTATATACAAGTAAAGTTCTGTTAGACTAGACAACAAAACTTTGCTTCTATATAGAATTTATAACAGTGCATATATATTTACAAAGTGATGTGTTATAATGTCGATAGCACTGGCACACTTGTGAATTTATTGAGTACAAGAACCAAACTGTTCCTTTTATGTGCTGTTATACCAACGTGTCTTGGCTTATAACAAAGTCAAAAGTGACTGAGATATCTAATTGTGGTGTGAAGATTACAATCGGTAATCGAGTTCAACCACCCAATTGGATATCAGTTATAAGTCAATAGTTGTGTTATAATTGGTGATGGTGGCTAAATAGCAAAGCACATTACCTTTTATAACAATTTCTCAAATCCACCAGATACATGAAAAAGGTCCTCATAAGTAAATGTTATTCACTTAGATCTGGAACTTTTCAACAGATTTTTAAACAAATTGGATATTTTCGTTGAAGTAAAGTGAAATAACACATTAAAATTTATTTATGGACTTCAGTTTAATTTTATTCTGTTATTTATTCAATTATTTTTGTTTTTGATAATTTCATATTTAGTGAAAAATTCGGAATTTGTAATTTTTATTTAATTTTAAATTTAATATTTGTTTTTAATATTTAATATAATTTGCATTGGCAAACTTTACATATATATTATATATACAAATCTACACATACATATATTTACGTATATATTTGGAATACAAAGTGAGGTAGTTGTTCGGGACTGCTTTTTCATCTTTGTATTTTCTTATTATTCTTTTTTTGATTTTGAAGGAATCCATAATAAGTATCGGGTTATGCGCCATGGGAATTCGTCCTGTTGGCTTAGTTTCGCGAAGTAGGTGACATCGTTTAATTGACGTATATTACTTTTGTTAAATTTTCGGTAAGGCGATAAGACGGTCGCAGTAGCACGTTGTGTGGATCAGGATGGTCACGGTGACCGTTTGCTTAATTTTTGAAATACTTTCGTTTTTTAATTGTGTGCTGAAATTGTTTGTAGTTAGCTGGGAATCTTCCTGTAATAAGCCTGTCGGTGCTTAGGTATAATTTTCGTTTATACAAGCACAGCTTATTATTCAGGTTGATTCGTAGGACTGTTTTTGGCAATCTTTGTAACCCTTGAAACCATACTACAGTTTGAGTAGTTGTTTGCAGCAGATTTGGAGCTGCAAGTTTGAGCGTTCGTTTCGAGAGCATTTGAACCTTGGGCAAAGATTTTTGTAGTAGAACAGAACAATCTGTGTATTGACTGTTTCGATGTTGGTCACAGGTTGAATGAATGTAGGCGGAATTTCGATTGTTCGATCTGCGATTTGCGACATCACACTTTGCTGCACCGGGAGGTGTTTCGATCCTCTCGGGAACTTGGAGTGTTGGATGCGACAAGTTCCAGTAGTGTAGCAAAGCTTGGTAGTGATGTGCAAATTTTGCCGCCAAATATGGGCCGTTTCTTTTAGGATATTTGTCATAGAGGGCAAATATTAAGAGCAAGGGCTCTGAGAGACGGCTGTTCGGAAGCAACTTTTATTTCGAAAAGTTGCAGAAGAAAGTTAGGATTGCCAACAGCAGCAATTAAGGAAGGTATAGGGCCTACTACTGAATGGCGCTTAGGTCGCATTGGTAATTTACGTTTGAATGATAATGGAACAATATGAAGCCGATTGGAGAGCTTGTAATTCTTCCAACAGACTAAATATTTTGAAGAACAACTTAGCTCATAGTGTCATGGTACCCCGAGGAAATCCAGGAGAGTCGAAGATGTCGAGGACGATAAATAGAAGGGTTAATTGAGCCACGACCATACCTGGTGGACGCTGAAGTTAAACCTTCCATTTGCCGGGCAATAGACCTAGTCCGTCTTTCCCTGGGAAGGTTAAATTGGAAAACTGACGCATCGAGGAGGACAACCCGTCCACTAGCCCAGGAAAATAACGGACCTCGTTCGTCCTAATAAACCACCAGTGGACCTAGTTCGTCCCATGGTCGTGAGAGCTGAAGACCTAGTTCGTCGGAAGCTCTAGTTCCGATTTACAATAGGGACGATAAGATACGGAGGGACAATAAGACTCAAGATTCGATACCCAATCTTAGACCATGACACTTATTCCTGAATGATTTTTATTCAATCTGAACTTTTTCTTTCAGACGGGTCAGAGTTGGAATTGTTGCAACCTGTCAAGTTCGATTGTTTTTTGATATATGAAACTAATATTAAAGTTTTTTCTTTTGATTCTTTTTCCTTTCTTTAGTTATTAGACGGAGGACATCCTTTTTGGTTGCAGTACTGCAAGGGCGCCGGTATGTTTATGGCTGCTACTCCAAACTTCCCATCCTTGGCGACATAAACAGGATTGTTTAAATGATGGCAAATTGACAACAGGGGGCGCTGCAGTATACACTAAAGCTTTTATATTTTTTTGACATTTGTTTTGTAATATTTTTTTTATCACTCGTTTTTATAACATCCAAAGGGATGCAACTAATTTGTCTGCTAATTTGTTAATTTGTTTAAAAATATTGAAGTTTGTACAATAATTTTCTTAAATAATTGTTTT